>OW679199.1:39652849-39879049 GCA_940337035.1 Agriotes lineatus | reverse complement strand
GCTGTAATATACTATTCCGACCGGTTGGAAAGTTACAAGTTGGGAATAGCTCATTTTCCAACTTTTTAAAAGTCAGTAATGATCTTATTACATATATGGTTGTGAATAAACAAATTTTTAGACAAGCACGTATGAAAGTAACATTATCGCAACAACAGCCTACTACAGAAAGTTGACAATTTCATACACTAACACGATATTATATAGTACTAGCCATATCGTAACGGCACAAAGTTAGTCAAATAATCCAGACGCTTTTGGTTTATTCGTTGCTATGCTTCCTAACAAGATCTCATTTTTTATAATTGTACCAATAATAATATAACAATCAATTTTGTAAACGAAATAAAAACAATTCTTAAAAATAGAATTTACTTTGTGTGGTCGTCTAAAAAATAGTGTTCATAACTCGCTCGAAAGTGCAAATATCTGTGCTCGTGTTTTAGATCCACTCGGGCTTCGCTGCCTTACGCCGTCGTTTGCCTAATCAACACTCGCACGATATTTGCTACTTTCGACGCTTGTTATGAAAACAACTATTACACGGCATGGCCATTACTACATTATTATAGAAAATCGTTTTTTAGCAACCCCCAGTTTTAATATCGCGCGTTACAGTAAACTCTCTGTATATAGTATATATAGTCTGTTCAGTAAACACAAAAACACAAAGTGGCCTTTGATTTTCAAAATTTCATGAGTGTACGTCCAAAAGTCATCTTGGTCTAGGAATGTACTTACAAAAAGTTACTAAAACAAATTGGCCATTTATCTAGCAACTGTCATAAATGTTGTAAATACTGACTTTTAAGGATATTATGCAAATACTGTGTTGGATACTATTGACGTAGCGTTTATTAATAGGTGTTTTTAGTACATTTTATAAAAGTTCAGGGGAGAATTTCCAGAAAAATATCTACGTTGACACTGTAATAATGAGAAATATTAATTGTCATTGATTGTCATTTTTAAATTCAAACCTGCCTTTATGCAGGTGTGAAAACCTTTGCAAAACAAAATACAGAATCCCTAGTACAAAGAATGTAGGCATATGCCAGCTTCAAAAAAATTTAAATGTTTTTGTGTTTACTGAATGCCCTATATAGTATACATACCACGGTGAAAAGTTTCATTCCTGTCTCCGGTTACCCACTTAATCTCTCAACAGTAATGAAACGCTTTCTACCTCTGTATGTAATATACTATTAAAACTTTATTATATATTACATAATTGTATATAACTTTCGTTGAAAAAGTTTCATTTACTATAACATTCATCAAAAGTTTTTTTTAAGAATTATAGGTTTTGAGAAAGTTACAAAATTAATGTTTTATAAGCATTAAAAGAAAGTTGTGTGATGACCACATCTACTTTTCCAAACTGTCAAATCATTGAATGAGGGAATCCCCTTGAAGGAAGTCGCTCAGGATCAATTGACAGTGGAAACCCTGTGAAACTGTGAACAATGTTTATCCATGGATTTAGGTTTGTCATGGGTAACTTTTAGTTAGGGTCAAAAAGATCAGCGGTCTATGGCCAGGTACGTGACCCTTCCAGGAATGAAGCAAGACTTTCATAATACAGTACAAATTTGAGAACATCCTGTTATATTGTAAATGTCTTGCAAATGCCCCATAAACACGATTTTATGGAACCGCAAATGTTCCACCGCTAGGAAGAGGTCTTTGTATACCGGACGTGCCACTTGAAATAAATTACTTCAAAAATATATTTAACAGTTATTGCACCAATAAGGGCCCAGAATTTGAGTTGAATTTGATTTATTCCGGCACTTAAAATAAGAGCAACAATTATCTTAAAACCGTTTCTTATCCCATTTTCACTTAAAAATATCATACAGGGCATAAAAAATTGAAGATGTGAAGATACAAAAATAATTACTTTAAAAAATGTTTCGGGTTTTTAAATGGAATCTTACAAGACCTGCTTTGGAATTTAAAAAGTCGGAATACATTCGCTAATGTGCTATGCTTGGACTACTAAAAATAACCTGTAATAGTATATTAAGTAGTAAGAACGGTAAGGACATTTTACTGATCGAAGACAATTGTTTGGAGGAGGAGCGAAGTCACGACTCAAAAATTATTGTCTGAGATCGGTAATTCATTAACGTTCGTGATGCTTATGACGTTTTTTGCACGATAGAAATGTATTTTTCTTCAAACGTCAGTAAAATGTCACGTTATACCACAGAACAATATGTTGGTGGCACTGTAAGTCTATGTCAAATTCGAGGTTAGCAGGTTAGGTTTTGCGTCAGTTGGTGTCAAAACTAACGCAAAACCTAACCTGCTAACCTCGAATTTTTACTTATCGTTCTAGAACGATAAACATAACTTACTGATTTGGCAAAAACGCGGTAACTAAGTAAAATCATTCTATCGTGCAAAAAAAAATTGTAGAAACTCTTGCTAAACTGCATTTATGTTTAAAAACATGTTTATCAATGCTACACTATCTAGTATTTTTGAGTTATGTTTCCACTAATATTTACTTTTTTTTATTCACTACCTAATATTTTTAGAATTACATTCCAAACAATGCAAAATAACAAAATTTAATATACGTATAAAAAAATTATATAGTTGGTAATTTTGTAGGGTACAATTAAATCCTAAAGAACTTGACGGAGAATTTCTATTGAATTACCCTATTCTTACTTATTCTTAAACAATAAAAGGAATCTAAAAACTCTACATTGACTTACTTTCTTCATTGCTTTTTTTAAATATAAAAGTGATTAATATTAGATTCTTGTACTGTCTTTTTCTACGATCGTGTCAAAATGACAACTTATTGTACAGTTTTTAGTGTCAACAGCTACAAAAGCACTCTTAATATTAGCGCCCGAATTACGTCTTTTTTGCACGTTTCCATTGTCTCCGCTTTGCGTCGTGCTCTTAATCTCGTCGAACGTGCTTTAAAGGTGTACTTTTACACTAGTATCATAATATACTATTATTAGATGCATTAATACGAGCCATTCTATGAAGTAGCCGCTAATTAAATGGTATTCATGAATAACAAAAATTTTCTAGTAGTAAACGTTATTCAGTAACAAAAAAATCAAATTATTAAGTAAAAACTGTGAAAATTATAATTTCAGAACTCCGAGCAAACAAATCCGGAAAGGCCGTTTTCCTGCTTTCTTCTCATATGGTGGAAACATTGAATTGTTAGAAATAGTTTTAGAAGCATAAAAGACAATACTTAAAAGAACAACAGTATAATAGAATGTAAGTTTGTTTCGCTATTTGTTATAATGTTTCAAATTTCTGAAAACTGTATGTTATTTCCATTAGTGCAAAATTTCTGAAAATTTAAAAATTCTTGAGACAATGATAGGACAGTAAATGAAATGTATATAAATTCATTCCGGTTTGAAGTCCTTTCTGTCTAAATTTATTTCTGGTTAACAAATGCCACGGTATAATGGCCCGTGATTCAAATTACCCGTCTAAAATTAATTCATTTTCAAGTACGCCAACTGTTTCATATTTTGACAAGATTATGGATTAAGGGATTTATTATTTACAGATAACAATAATGATATATTTTATCCACTTTGATCTCATAATGTGGTTATTATAACATCGAAAACAGTGCTAGAGTTTATTATAGCTCTGTTTTGGTATCGTTATTTTCATACAGAAAACATTGAAACAGCCTATTTGCCACTAGACAACTGACAGATTGTGACATTTATGAAATGTTAAAATTCAAAGCTTTTGATAATTGAATACCTCTAAAATGGGCTTCTTTTGTGTTTTTCGTGTTTTTTTATTAACGCCTATTTTAAATATATTTTAAAACTGAAAAATCACAACACCATACTTCCGCTTATTCGATTTTCTTCAAAATCTTGCTGTCGCATTTAGATAACACATAAAACGTATATATGAAGTTTCACTGTCATACCTCTTTTCGTTTTTGAGATAGTCTGTTCACAGACAGACAGACACACAAGCACACAGACCATAATGAGCAAAAACATGTTTTTTGGGTTCAGGGGCTCTAGAACGTGAAGATCTGTTGAAAACTCAATTTCGAATTTTTGGGGTGAATCCAATAGTTCTTTTACCGTAAAAGGAAGTAAAGCCCGTCTACAAAATTTAACAGTGTATTATTTACTGAATGGTTAGTTGTACGTAAAAAACCCGTATAATCTTTTTTGTAGAGAATTTCCTAGCCTTAATTTCTTGTAATAACTAAAAAAGTCATACGACCCATAGAAAGAGAGATATTTGCGAAAAACTTATTTCTGTCACATTTGACCTTGAATAACTCAAGACGCAAGCGCGATATCGATGGGGACTTTTGAGATATTATTTGTAATGTCAAAATAAAGGTGTATGCAAAATTTCAGTTCACTTGGATTTTTTTGGCAGACAGATTCTAATGTAACTGGACTAAATAGATATTAATTCAATACGAAATAGTAATTTATGGATTTAGGGTGTAAAGAGAGCCATTTTGGTATGAGGATGCGAGTTTCGTGCCGAGCGGCAGCGAGGCACGAAAAAGCAACCGAATACCAAAATGGCTCTTTACACTCGAAATACATACAAAATTTTTTTTACGGTCCTAAATAAATGACAAAATGTTAAATAATTTAAATTTCGATTCACACCATTTGATGAAGTCGTTGTACCGCCGTTCATAAAGGCCGCGCGATTTGGCCGGCAACAACTCATTGGTTGCCGTCTGGGCCGCTTCAAATACCTCAGGCGTGGTGCAATTATCTTCAGATTCCATCTTCAACTTCACAAAAACTCTCAAAATCAATAAAACTGTTGCGTGATGATGGACGCGCCGTGATGCAATTGTCAATAATTTTAGCCAGTTCCAGAAAAATGACGAATTACAATAATAATCAGGTTAGCCATGGCGATGCGTAAAGTAAAATGAAGTGACGCGATTATTTCATTAAGACATTGTTTACGTGGTTGCGATGTTAAAATGGTTACTAGGGAAAAAATGTGTGAATCGCTAACTTTTCGCAATGACAGTGAGCTTTTAATAGTCAGTTTTAGAGATGACCGTAGAAAAAAATCTTTTCTGTCTATAATTGATCCACATATAATAGTATATTATGTTATTAGGAGCACTTTATGTTGCGTGACTGGACGGTTTATCTGCCGAGCTTGCGAACCGAGCCACATAAAGATACTTTTGCTCCGAATAACATATATAGTATTTTTCTTCAAACGTTTCTTCTTCTTCTTGTGCCTTGTCCGTTACCAAACTTTGGCTATCATATTGGCTATCATAATTTTATCAACAGCAACCCGAAATAATGTTGTTGTAGATCTGTTATACCAGTTTCGCAGGTTTCGAAGCCAAGATGTTCGTCTTCGGCCTGAGCCTCTTTTTCCGATTATTTTTATTTCTTTGGTCATGTCCCAGTTATCGTTGACTTGGCATCCCAGCTGTTTTCTCGAGTGGTATGCCATACATTGTGAGTCTTGGAGCATTCTCTGGTGATTTGCTGTCGATCATAAACTTGGTCTTCTTGGTATTAAGCTTTAGACCGTAGGTGTCACAATTTCTTATCAGGCTATCAACAAGAAGTTGGAGTTCTGGCAGGCTACTAGTTATTATGGACTTCTCCATGGAATATAACACTTCAAACCAGTGAGGTTTTGCGAAAATACGTAATTCCTTCTGCATTTGACCTCAACCCCAAACTATTTTAATATAATTTTTTTAATTTAAAAGCACAATTTTTGAATTAGGGAATTATTCATGGAAGACACACCTACAGCAACGCACGTATCACAACGTTAAACTACTGATTTTTAGGTATACCACAGTTATACAGTTTTGAAAAATGTTAAACTCAAGGAATTTGTAACTGGAAATCTCAAACGCCAAAAGAACCGGCTACTCTGCAGAATCCGGGGCAAATTCCCCTCCTCTTACTTGCTTTCCTTATAATTTTGGTTATGGTTACTAGAGAAACATAATTAATTATAATTATTATTAACAATAGCAGGGGAATGTGCCCTGGATTGATTCTGCAGTTTTCCCAAGAAATCCAACATTAAGATTTCTAGATTTTACCTGCAATAACAACTTGCATCTGGAATAGCAGACTAAATAATTTTTCTTTGAAAAATAGCTGGGCAATAAAGCTTTTTTTAGTAACGATAGTACAGCTAGCTGCTTTACTTTTAGAAAGTAACTAGCAGTGTAGCTAAAAGTAGCTTTCCCACCCCTGATTAATACATTTATTTGTATTTTAGCGCCCTAGTGTCTCGCCATCTACTGGCCGATGCGCTAGTGTCGTCGCGTCCTAGAGTATTTGCGCCACTAATATCTCGCGCCCGAGTGTCTTCGAGCCCTAGTGTCCCGCGCCCCAATATCCGGACCTGTTAAGATGCTTTATTTAAAGGAATATTAAACAAACGCCATTCGTAACTACAATTTTCATATACACAATATTTAGGCAACTCTCATAGTTTTAGAAATATACCCCCCCCCCCCTCCCAGTTGCCGGAACGTATATACGCGAACTTTGTACAGCTACCGTCGTCTCTCCACCCCCTGTTTCCAGTTAACTCTATTGAAACAATCTTATTCTTCCAGGTTTCTTGTTCTCATAGCTTCGTTCATATCGTCTTTCCAACTACGCCTCGGTCTTCCCTACTGAGCCTGTATGGGGGTATTCATTTTAATACCATTTTTGGCCATCTTGTATCTTCCATTGTATTCGTGTGTCCAAACTGCACTAACTGCACCTTTTACACTTCGTCCGCAATGCCCCCTTCCATTTCCACCATATTCCTTATTGTTTCGTTTTGTACTCCAACCTCGTCCCCCTACTTCTTAGGTATTCCATTTCAGTAGCAAGTAATTTACTTCTACTTCTTTTGTTTACATCCCACGCTTCTACTTCGTATGTAACAACGCGCTTGATTAGTCGTATATATTATTTTATTGTTTGTTTTCCTGCTGCTTTTGCCTTCTTTATTAAATATAACTTCCAAGTATTTACCGTATTTACATTTTTCTACTCCTTTTAGATGTTCGTGTTCTAAAGAAAGGTTTTCTATTTTCTTTTTTGCTGTTACTAGATATTCACATTTATTTTTGTTGATTGTTAGACCTGCTTGTTTGTAGGGTTCTTATAGTTTCCTAACCATACAGTTTAGGTCGTCTTTGTCCGCTGTAATAACTACTTGGCCATCGGCAGTATAGAGTATATAGAATATCGTCTCCTATTATTAGTCCCATATCTCCACATTTATTTTGCCACCCTTGAAGAGGCATGAGCAGGTATATTTTAAACAGAGTTGAAGATAGGTAACACCCTTTTCTGAGACCGATTGCTGTATTAAATGTGTCTGTTAATCTGTTACCGGTTTTTATGCTTGTGTATTTATGTTGGTAAAGTTTGACTGTTGCTTGTATTAGTGATGCGTTTATATTTAAACTTTCCATTTTTTGTCAGAGCTGTCTAATAGGTACATTAAGGACCGTCTTTTTCAATCAGGTCTATTAATGCGACTTGGGTCTTTCTATCTCGTTGTATTTTTTCTCTAGTATTACTTTTAAAGTCAAGATGTTATTAATAGTGAATATACCCATTCGGAACCCTAACTGGTCCTCAGTCAGGGAACCTTGTGTATATAGCAGGTCGGCTCTTCTTAATTAATTCTGGAGGGATCCATTCTGGGCCTGAAGATGATCGTATTTTGGTTGTTTTTAAAGCTTCGTCACTTATTGTGGTGTCAGCGTTATCTTTGCCTGGGATTGTCAATATTTTCTTTCAGTAAACTGTAGATTTCGCTTATGTAAGTACGAGAAGTACTTCATCCATTTTTTCTGAGGTATTTTTATTATTGGCTTTATTATGTGTTGATGTTTCCAATAAATTGATCAAGATATTCACACCTTTTTATCCATTAGCGTCGTCCTTGTTCTGCAGGTATTTTAGGTATAATTGTTTTTTCGTTTCTATTTTTTCTTACATCTCTTTGTCCCGCCAATATGGCTTAGTTTTTTTATTGTTGTTTTGGAGGGCTTCATCTGCGACATCTTTGAAACAATTGTTTATATGATCAGATTTTTCTTCTTTTGTTCCATAGGCTATTATTAATTTCTTTTGTAACCTTTCTTTATATAGGTAGATAGCACTTTCATTTTGTAAACTACCTAAATTTACCTTTCACACGTTTGTAATTTTTTTAATTCTTGTAAAAGTCACTATAATGGACCACATCGTCTGGATATTGTTCACGAATATCTGCTAGACATTCAGGAAATAATAGTGTTGGGGTCCATCAACTTTCCATGCATTACAAAAATTGATTATTTAGGCAAAAATCCGCCAAACATCTACTAGTGTTATTCTCCTCCGTTGAAATTATTCAATCCACAGTCATTTTAATGACACTGATTTACGGTATAGCCTTTAAAAAAATCGTAGGCAGTGTTTAAAATTCTAGTAAACGAATTTATAGAGTACATACATACACACATACATACATACATACACAGAGCCGGATTAAAGATATGTGAGGCCCGGGTCTAAATTTTTTAGAGACCCCATTCTCCAAGTCAGGGGCATATTCTACAAGCATGCTTTATTATTTTATTAAATTAATATTTCATTATAGGTAGGAAGGTTTTTAATACAATGTAGGAAAAAGTACAATGTTTTAACATGCATATCAATTTTTTTTTACTTTTAATTGCAGAAATTCCTTAATTATGCTATCGAAAGAAAACAATTCGTTAAAACCCTCTTCACACAAATATTTAACAACTACTAAATACGTATTTCGATAGCCAAGCTGTCATCATCAGTAGCTACGAAAACTTACACAGCGAAATGACAACGATATGCTCGTGACCAAATCACAAATGCGAGTGGACGATTTCCACGCATTTTACAGCTATTTACACTGTGTGGCTCGGAGGGCGTGGCCGAGGGCCAATTAACATGACCGACGGTCATTTAACTTCAATAAATCATACAAGATGGAGGAAGGTATAGGCCCAACGTCTTTGTTCAAAAGTTTATTATCTCGGTTCTTAAAAATGACCAAGCTTTCAAAAGAATTTAGTTGCTTTGTTGAAGTTAACGCCTTGACAATGGTTACGTCATCCTCTTTTATACTATGACCCGTTTCGTAAATACGTTGGGCAATACTTGATTTTTCGAATTTGTTGAATCTCAAATGAGCTCTTTAAACCTAGTACCAAAATTACGACGTGTTTGCCCAATATATTTAGAATCACAATGGGAGCATTTAATTTCGTAAATTCCAGTTCTCTCTAAGCTCCTCAGTTTGTCTTTTGAATTTCCCAGCAAATTTCTAATATTGTTGTTTGAACCATACACAACTTTATGGCCCCATTCTTTAAAAATGTTTGCTAGGCCCTTTGTAGCCGGGTGAAGTGGAATTTTGATGTACTTGGGTCCTTCACTTCTAAGACTGACGATAGTTGTGGAATTTCGAACGTGCAATTTTGTTTTTGGTTTCCTAATCAAATTGTCGATAATTTTAGAAGAGAAACCATTGTACACAGCGATGCTTTTTATAGTCTGAAATTCAGTGGTATATCGATCTTTGTTTAAAGGAAAGGTTGACTGTGTATGCAGTGTACAGTTGTTAAATATTTGTGTGGTGATGGTTTTAACGAATTGTGATGTTATCGATATCTAATTTCCGAAGTACATCACATTCAATGCTCATTAAAGTAAGCGCAGTGAATCGGTTTTGGTTAATGCTATTTCTCAATTTATTTTTAATAATTGACAATTTTGAAAACGACCTCTCTGATTCACAGTTTGCTATCGGTATGCATAAATATATTTTGAAAACAATGTAAACGAGGAATCCCCCAACCGCCCTTTGAACAGGTAAAATTCTAAGAAATTTCAAATGCCAAAGGTTTTAAAATTTCCGAAACATTTACGCAACGGGTACAAAGGGATTTAAATGATTAGAAACCGGTGGCCCGGGGCTGCAGCCCCCTTAGCCCCCCCCCCTTAATCCCGCTCTGTACATACATGCATACGCTATATAGCTTACTTGCACTTTTGCTTCTATCATGGAGCTATTACATTGAAATTGTGAATAAATTTCTTCCGCGTATCGTTGAAAGGGAAGTGCTTACAATAAATTACCTAAACGCTATTTTAAAAAGCCCCTGCTACGAACAAATGGCTCTCCGAAATAAAATAAATTACCGACAGGCATCTTCATGTCGAAGTGGCGAAATGGGACCCCAAAGGTCAGCGCGGGCCGCCTCTATAAATTAATTAAAGGTTATCGCTTTCTTCCTTAACAACATTCCAGGCCGTCCGAAAATATTTATTGTTTTCCATCACATCCTCTGCAAAGCGTGGCGTGATAGAATTTCCCGGCAAACGACGCGTTGGTGGAAGGCAGGGCTGGACTGCTCCTAATTGACAATCCGGCGCTGATTTAGTGCGGGAGTTGTTTGTACTCGCTCCTTCGTTATGCAACAACTGAAAATATGACACGAAAAGCGCTGCGAATACGGAACTAGTGAAAGGATGGTAACAGGTTCTTAAATTAGAAGTAATTTATTTTTAAGATTTTGTTGATTATTCAACTTGTCAAAATTACCAAATCAAAAATGTATACAAAAATATTCTGAATCAGTTATGGAACAGTTTGTAGAAGTAACGGTTTCTTTTCTCATTGTTTCTATAAATAATTGTTTTGTGATTACCGACATCCAGTTAAAGATACCAAATCGTGGAGAATATGAGTTCCTTTGTTCAATAATCTTTAGTAATTGTTCTTTTTATTCTCGTTTTTGTCAGCCGAGAAACTGAAGATAATCTAATGGGGCGGTTGGCTCAGCAGCTGACTTATTTCACACCCCGATCTCCAACTCAAGAATTGTTCTACCAACAAAGTGGTATCTTCCACTGGGATCTGAAAATATATATATACAGGGTGTCCATTTAGTGCACCGGTCTCCGATTACGGCTTTACTTTATTTCCGATAAAATCTTTGATTGAGGCGATCGTAATGGGGTTGAATGGTGCACATATAGGATGTCCTAAAATGGTTTGGCTTAAAAAAGTATACCTTTTTTAATATAGCACCCTGTATATATTACGGCTATTGAAGCCCCTATAGGTTCTACGTTTAACTGTAACTTTTCTTTTAAATTGCCTCCATCATTGTCAACTTATGAACATTTTTAATATGTTTTTGTCAATATCAATTTTTCATTTAAAAATATTTTTCCCTGAAAATTGAGGGATCGACATCTAGGATACAAAAATACTAATGTTTCCTAAAAAGGGGATATTTTAATACAGGGTCTTCAAAATACTAGTTCAATTTGTTATCTGAATGTCATTTTTGACAGTGGTCTATTGTGAGATGTTTTATCGGACTTTTTCCACTCTCTTGGGTGTCTATCACACGACGTTTCGAGAATTTTTGATCTACTCCTGACGGTAACATCTATTGCCATGATATGGTTGTTTAATTGATTTAATTAAATAAATATTGATTAAGAACCACCATGCAATTATTTTATTTACACTATAAAATTCTAGGTAGATTAAAGATGAGTTGTATTTTATTAAATCGTTGAAATAAATGGTTATATGCCCTGTATCATATTTTATTTATCTGCAAATATTGATAATTAATCGCTAGCTCAATTTGGTAAAGCAATCACTCAATCTCGGTTAGGTTCCTGGCTGAATGTGTAATTCTTAAACTATTTGAGTACGGATCTGTATTCCGTCTTCGCTCTACTGCGCACAAGCAAATACTCGAAATTAGGTCAAACGCTACTCCAAAATGAATCCCTCTGGCAAGATAGCTGACAGTGAACTAAAACAATGTAAAAATTCATCAAAGTTCCACCGGTAATTATTTAAATTCGGCTGCTTTTCGCGGCATTATTTGTCATTTGTTTTCTAGCATTCGTCGAAGGGACGCGCGCCAATTTCCCAATTGTTTTTCTTGGCGTAACTTTGGATTCACCTTCCTCCTAACCTCAAATTATGGACTCGGCTTATATTACGGGCTGCATTTACATTACAGCAACGGAAATTACTTGGATTATCTTGAGTATGACTCTTCCCACAGATGCACAAACTTTCACGGGCCTCACGTATCTAGTTTTAGGCTAAACAGTACATGGTCTCCACCGATCTTATATCGGGGCTCGAAGGACACGTTTATGTAGTTTCTAGGGCTGCTAGAACTCCTGGAACACGTACTCAACGGGATGCTCGATGCTCTGGAGTCTTCCCCTCTGGGTTGTATCGGCTTGCTGGCCTCTGCGCAGAGATCGGAATGGGCTGCTTCGGCTTCTAGGTTACGTACACCTGGGCTTCGGAGAACTTTTCACTTTTTGGTGTCGGAAATGGTTGCAAATATTACCACCCGACCACGAACATGCACTCAACAAAAGGGTATGCTTTTTGTGCTGATATAATTTTATGTATTATATGAAAATTTGATTTAACTGGAGTACATTTTTAACATGTCAATTCATAATTAATTTATTTTGTTCTCGCCTTAATATCCGCTATAAACAATTGCAAGTTAAATATTAAATAAAAAACGGATATGAACCAAGTTCAAAATAATTACTTATAACACTAAATTTGTCTATAACTAAAATTATTTACACAATTCTTATTCTTAATAGTATTGTCTACATTAATCATTAGTTAACAGTGTCTTTTCGCCACTGCACGTTTTTTAAATTGCTTTTAATTGATCACACAAGTCACTGCACTGATTAATTTTTATTAGAGTATTTCCTGCACCTTTTGAATTCACCTGTTTGTTTTTCCAGACAATTTTTGGTCCATCTGCTGTGTCCTTTTCTTGGCTTTTTAACCCTGGATTGCTGATTCTTACAATTTCCATTAAATGCCAATAACTGTTACCTTAAATTCGCAACAGCCCTTTGAAATCCGTCAGATTCTATTGCCGAACCCTGTATTACCAATTTACGTTTGTTAGAGCGGTTTATGAATCGATTTTATATTCAGGTTTTCGGTTAACCGGTTTACTGGTTTTCGATTTATAAAAAAACCGTGGTTAACCGAGAGCCAATTAACGTTCAAATCGGTTTTTTACCAGCAGTGTTATAAACCATGTGCCAAATAGTACACATTTAGCATGATAGTTTACTAAAAGCTTAATTCCTAAAATACTATTAGAATAATGTATAACATATTGGGTTTGAAGCAAAGGATATTTAAGGCTCTTTTTATTCCCGTAATAAATTATAGAGCGTTCTATTTTTTAAAATAAAAAGAAAAGATTGAAGATATTGAAATTTGAACCGGTATTTTAAACACGCTGTATTAAACTAAAATAAAATATGTTTATAAAACTTTAGTATTTTTGTATCCTAAGTGACGACCCCCTCACTTTTTAGGGAAGAAATATTTAAAAGTGGGGAAAATGTGACGTTTTAAATAAAGCTTGAGATATTGACAAAAAAAACTACAAACGTTCGGAATGCTGAAGAAAATTTAAAAGAAAAGTTAGAATTGAACATAGAACTTATAGGAGCTGAAAGAGCCATAAAACATACTGGGTGTTTCCTGTATATATATAATAATTTTAGAATGTGCCCCTTTCAACCCCATTAGGAGAACTTCAACTTTTTATCGGAAAATAACTGAAAGCGTAATCAAAGACCAGCTAATTAAATGGACAGACAGTATATATGATATGCTACATACATAACGTTTTCGCCGTTTGCCCTAGTAATTCAAATAAGAAATTACAGCATACTTTTTCTAGAGCTTTTTGAGTATTGCTTCGAACTCACAAACTATTTTACTGGGTTCAATTTTAATTGGTATCGGTAAAGCTTACACTTTCTTTTCTATCCCTCCTAGCAGCCCTTGATAACTGGAAGATATCGTCAAGAAATACTTTTTTATTCTTATTTAAAATTTTGCCATAGTTTTAACAACCATTTCTTTTCTTTTCCATCCCTATCAGCCCTTGATAACTGGAAGATATCGTTAAGAAATACTTTTAATTCTTATTTACAATTTTGCCATAGTTTTAACAACCGTATAAGTCCAGTGGGTGGGTTCCAATTGCACCCATTTAATTATTAAATTGCAACATTTCAATTTAATAGTTACAAATTCTGCCAGTCGTTGATGAGCCTTCTTCAGTGTTATTATAAAATATTTCGTAAAACACTTTACATCTGAAACATATTAACATACTGTTAGGAAAGCGCGAAAAATATAACTAATAACAAATGAATGCAAAAAAAATACACATAACGATGAACCAACTAATTTACAACCTAATGTGTTTGGAAAATAATTTAATAATACTCATTTTAATAATGAACATGAAATCATAACAGGACCACATATTCCAAAGTATCAATATTATTAGAAGAAGAATTGAAAAAGATATAATTTGCAAAAGCCTTTAAGAATTATAATACGTAATTTTTTTAATGGATTAAAAGATAAAACAGAAATTAAAAACGAAGCAAATACAGTATATCAAATAGACTGTAATAATTGCGAAGCAAATTACATAGGTCAAAAAACAAAATAACAAAAGGATAAATCAGCATAAAAATTCCATCAAAATAAAAATTGCTACAAATAAACTACATACCGCTGTTTCGGATGATGCAATAGATAGAGATCACAATTCTAATTTTAAGACACAATAAAATTTACCAAAAGCAAATAATTCTAAGGAAAGACTAATTTACGAATTAAATAAAAATTAAGAGAAAGCCCAAAATCCATAAATTACAGGAGATACAGTGTGTCCCAGGATTGATGTTACAAGAGGTGAGATGGATTAAAAAATTTTGAATTTTATTTTAAGGTTGTGGGATTCGGTCCTGCTTGGTTTGAAAAGAATTTTAAGAATATTTTCAGTTTTTGAAGAACAAGTAGGCCTTGACAGGGAAGCGAAAACTATTTTATTTTCGGGTAAACTACCATTTTTGTTTACGATATGGCAAAATTTTATTAATAAAAGTTGTTCAGAATGAGAAATTATGGCCATATACAAAATTTCAGAAACATCTGTCGACTTAGTAAAAACCGTCATTTTTAATAAATGGCGGTTTAATCTAAGTCGACAGATCTTTCTGAAATATTTGTATAGGGTCATAATTTATTATTCTGAACAACTTTTCTTAATAAAATTTTGCCGAAAGGATAGTTTACCTGAAAATAAAATAGTTTTCGCTTCTCTGTCAAGGCCTACTTGTTTTTCAACAACTGAAAATATTCTTAAAATTCTTTTCAAACCAAGCAGGACCGAATCCCAGAATCTTAAAATAAAATTCAAAAAATTTTATTCAATCTCACTGAAAACAGTAACTTTTCCGAATCGTTGGAAAATGGCTAAAGCATGTCCAGTTTTTAAAGCAGGAAATCCTTCTGTGGTATCTAACTATCGACAAATTTCTATTTTGAGTAACTTTGCAAAAGTTTTTGAAATAGTCTTGTACAATCGCATATCTGTGTCTACTAAATTACTTATATCGCAATATCACCATGGATTTATGGTAAACAGGTCAACTGTAACAAACCTGGTAGTTTTTACTCAGCACGTTGCCAAGACTTTAGATGACCATGGTCAAGTTGATGTCTTATATACAGACATGTCAAAGGCGTTTGACAGTGTTGATCATCACCTGCTCTTAGTTAAATTAGCGAATTTTGGATTTAACACAGGATTGTTATTGTTTTTCAAATTATATTTGACGTCTAGATGCCAATTTGTTTCTTATAATGGTTTCGAGTCATCAACATATGAGTCATCATCGACGCCTCTAATCGCAGCCATTCCAATACATCTCTGAAAAAACCTTCCGTACATCGCACTTGGGTTCGCGCCGAGTATCCGTCTAAAACCTTTGAACTGCCGTTGTCCATTCTTCAAACGAAGTTCTGGAAAAATTCTCCTAACATAGCGTGCAGAGTTGACGCCTTAATAGCCCGTAGAACTATATATTTTGCTTTAGTTTCGAGCAACGAATTCCATTTGGCAAAGCTCGCCTTTCGTCGCTCATATTTGGCGGCGATCGCTCCAGGGCTTTATTCGCGCCACGGGATCTGTAACTTTCTTTGTTCCCATAATTAGGGACTACATCCATTTCTGATTTATATTTATTTTTCAAGTTGCATGTGCTATTTACCTTGGAGTTTCAACTATGGTCGGGATTTTTCTTATGCTTAAGCAGGCCAAGATAAAAATGTTTACCTTTGATTATAAAGCTCAGCAAGTATTTATTAAATGCCAATTCCGCTTTAAAAATCACGCAATAAATTTGTATTCAGATTTGTTACCTTCATTCGCTTTCGGTTTGGAAACAGCCCTCGGCCTTTGATCCAAGTGTCTTATCCAACAACAATGAAAACACACGAATGCAGTTTGTTAGGCAACAATATTTCGTTTTGTTTTATAGATGCAACAAAATGTCTCTAATAAAAAATCCCAACCACTTGTAACGATCCCTCCATTAAAGCTAACTGCTTGTGAATGCACGTCGATTCTAGGATACCTAAATGCCTTGCCACTTAAACGTCCATAAAATGTAACGTGCAGTCGATACAGATAATAAAATATTAATGGACAATAAAAACATACATGCAGATAAATATTAGCTTACATACAATTTGGAATAGTTGTTAAGCTTCAAGGTCGTCGGCGGGATTGTGGGTAATTTTATTATATATGTGCAGGTATTTGTTATGGGGCTGTTGCAGAGTTAAAGCTTTTGCGTCTCTCTTCCCTGCTATTTTAGATGCCTTCAACAAATTTATATACGTTTTGCAGCATGAAATATTCGTTATGGCTTGACAATTAAATTATCTAATGCTGCTGTCGTTTTTTATATTTGCCTTGACTTTTTGACACGAAAAGTAAAGTTACGAATATGAGCATAGCATTTTGAAATCAAGCACTACTTGATCTAAACGGAATTTGGTTTACTTAGTGCGTAACAATAGCAGAGAATAAAATCTCGTAAGGAATGTTGGCTTTTCCATTGCAAAGACTAATTTTAATAAACTAAATATTTTACAACCACAAATAGTTACCATATGCTAAATTTCATAACATTCTGATTCTTTTATTCTTGACGAAATCAGCGTGTCAAGTTTTTTGTAGGATGTCTTTGCTTTAAGCAGAGTTAACCGCACTTTGGGAATTGTTTTCGAAATCCAGCATTTCGTATAACCTACAAGATTTACTATTGTAATGGTTTCCATATTTACATAATACACACATGTTTCTCAGGAGCTTGTATTATAAAATACAGTACGAATGAAACACTAACCAAACGTTGACAATATTAATAATGAAAATATAATAAACTAACTGAACAAGCCCATCGTAAGATGGAAGGGAAGGGACCATCCTCAACTATTTCAACCTACAGGGGTTGTTGACTACTTTCAGTCTCTTTTCTTCTACCACCTTTATCTCTCCCTTTTCTACCACTTTAAGGCTTTCTTCTTAGTTGGGTTGTGCATCTACTTTTCGGGTCTTTTTTCAATCTTTCCTCTGCACCATCCATCCTTGAAGAAAGCCTTATTAAAGCGGTAGAAAAAAAGGGAGACCGGTGGTCTAAGAAGAAAGACTAAAGGTAGTCAAAATTCCCCTGAGGATGGTTCCTTCCCCTTCAGTCTTATGGCTAAATTAGTATTGAAGCAGTTTATACTTACTCCATGGTATTCAAGTCATATGTGGGCTTTATCGGCATCGTGGAAAAGCGCATCAGTGTATGTGTAGAAACTGTTTGTTTGTGACTCTGTAAGGACAGTGTAGCGATATGGTGGTCATATTTTGTATTAGATGAACCTATCAAGTGCTAACATTTTCCATGAGTTTTCCAAGTTACTTGTTTCTATGGAAAAGAAGCAGTATTTGATGTTTTTGTTAAAAATTTTAGACAATCCCCATTAATTCAATTTTCTTGTATATTATATTTTAAAAATTTTTCTTAAAAATTCATTTAATAAATATCGTTTAAAAAAGTTCCACTAAGAAAATTATATCTACGAAAGTTCTCTATAAACATTTTTATTGTGCTGTGTTATTCCAATAAATTTTTGAATTGGAATTTAATTGAACGGATTTAATTTCGCACATAAAGACTTTGTTTTAAGTTCATTTAGCTTTAGAGGAAATACGTTGACTCAATACCTGGATCTATACTGTTGACACCACCACCAACAACGAAGTAATGAACTGTTTATTCAGATTACTTCCTTTATGAGAGTGACAAATTCTTTCATGTTTTTTTTTCAACTATTTGAACCAGTTCCTGTATTCAACTGAATAAATAGTCGTTCTACAACTGTACAATTTGGTAACATTAAAACGCATGAATACGTTATAGACCAAATTTCTTAAAGCGCAATATGTTTTAAATATCTTCTTGAGACACCAACTTAGGTAAATGTTAAATCAAAACTTTTTTATGGTTTCTTGCTAAAAATAGGTACTAAAGTACAAGGTAATTCGTTGAAGTTTTTATTTAATTATAAATAATACATCACCACATTTTGTGCATTGGAACTTAGTTTTCTTCTTGCACTTTCTGTATTTGCACCTGACCGAGTTTTTCAAGGCACTTCTGACAATTGGTAAATATTGACTCTTTTTTAGACTTTTGTAATAGCTATTTAGGAGTGCCAGGATAGATCAGATTGTTGAAGAAAGAGAAATGAAATGCCCCTATGGGATCTTTCTGATGTAAATTCCTCTGGAGTGTCAGCCTAATCGCCACTATCGCTCATTTCTTCAGAAGAAATACGACAAATTTGAGCATGACATCACACCGTTGGGAATATCTTTTCTAGCACGTCCCAGATTTCGGTGATGTGGTCGATAGAAGATCCAAGAGTTGGTGGTTTCTAGGCCAAAAAACTTAAAAAGCATTTCTGTAATTTTGATCCAATATAATGACATTTTGTTGTCGTTTTCAATGTCAAAATTATGCATATATTCGCACTAGTTGCAATATGAGATTTCATATTGACACTAGTGCTAATATGGAATTTTAGAACAACTTTGTAGATTTAAGTAAATTTATTTACTATAAGAATTAATAGGACTCGAAATTACAGAAACTCTTGTATGCAACACGTTGCAAAATTAGTGTTTTTCACACACAACTTTACGTCTAGTGTGAAAAACACTTTCACTTTGCAACTTTGGGCCGTGTCATGATTGAGATCGAAGAACTCAACGTTTAGCAAACTTTCGTAAGGGGCTTGATCAGGAGGAACAGCAAAAGAGAACGGTAACTCAATGTGTTAACCACGCCAGAGGCGAAACTCTTTGCAAGGGAATGGATAGAAGAGCACAGTAACTCAACGTGTGAACCACGTCAGAGGCGAAACTCGATTATCAGTAGGAGAAAGGTGAGAATTTATAGGCAAGCGCAAACGCGGTTCAGCAAATGCCGTCGCGGTTCAGTGGCGGAAGGGGAAAGCCTTCGTCCCGATTAAGATTGTTAGGGTGTTTGTAAATCTCAATGGCTTCGCGAATCTTTCTGATAAAGAAGAATGGGGTTTTGCAGATGATGAAAGTTTCATCAAAACTAATCTTATGACCAGTATCGCGTTGGTGTTCGGCGATGGCTGATGATGAAACGAGACCCGACTTGAGACAGCGCTGGTGCTCAGAGATGCGAGTTTTCACCAATGTATACAGCATTACAAGAGCACGGGACTCTATAAACACCTTTAGATGACATAGTGTTTAATTTCTCTTTAAATGAAAGAAGAACCTGTGAGATTTTGCTCGGGGTTTGAATACTGTTTTAATGTTTTGTTTTCGAAGAAACTTTGCTACGCGGTCGGTGACTTGGTAGATATAGGGAAGAAAGACTATTGCTGCAGGAGGATAGGGTTTTGGAGGTTTGGGTGGCCGTGGATGAAGATGGCAATTGATGGCAAATTGTATATCCCTAGCACGGTAACCGTTATTCCTAAGGGCTTTCCGAATGTGGTTTAATTCGGCGTGAATATTTTCGGGTTGGGATATGGAAACAGCCCGGTGTACAAGCGAATTGATAACAGAAAGTTTTTATGTAGGATGATGGTGGGAATCGGCCTGTAGATAGCGAAAAGTGTGAGTGGGTTTGCGATATACAGAATGACTAAGTTTGCCACTGGGTTGACGAGAGACCTGTACATCTAAGAAAGGAAGGGAACCGTTACTTTCTATCTCCTATAACCTCTACGGGGAGGATTTTTCTTTGAAAGCCTCTACCTTTTTCAAACTTCGACATAAGTCATCTAAACTCTTTTGCACTTTAGCGTTTCTTTCCCGTTGTTGTAACAAAAAAATCATACCTTCTTTTCTTAAAGTCAAACATCACATTTCAACCCACTCTTCTCAAAAAATCCTTCGTCGCACTAGCTTTGCTTTACTTCGTGAACGCATTCATCAAACGAGGTACGACCTCAATACCATTTTCAAACAATTGTTAGATCTTCATTTAGAATTATCCAATACTCTTAGCTTTCTTGACTGGTCTCGCTTCGATTCAATCACCTACACACAGGCCCAAAAACATTAGAAATGACAACTGCGACTCATCTTCGTAAGTTTCATTCCTTGTCATCGGTTAAGGTCTCTACACATCAAAGTGGTTCTAAGACGGTCATAAATCTTTCTTCTTATGCCCTCTCTCCTAGCGAAAATTCTATACTTTGCAAAGGTTTGAATTTTTCACTAGCCCCCAAAAGCATTCCTACGGAAGTTGAACTTTATTTTAAGTAATCACCCACGTTGTCAGTTTTTTACGAATTGACTTTTCTTTTATTTACGATGAAGATCTTCTACCAGCGCTAATAAATATGGAAGTAAGAAAATGTGTCTCCAGGATTTTTAAATAATGTGAGAAACAATATTTTATTAGGATCAGTTATTATGATAAAAATTTGTCCATATTGGCAAATACAGTTTGACAACACCCATATAGCGATTTGAAATGTACTTCCCTATAGCATCAATGGTTTGTTCAACTTTCCAATTGTTTGAAATTTGTTGTTGTCAATGTGCAAGAACTTCACACGAAATAACAATGAGAATCAGCTTATATTTTCGAATCACCCTTCTGATGCCAGGTAATTCATGTGACATGTAATAGGTCTACATATAAAACACATATAAAAATCTGTAGGCTTCCCTCCCTCGCAAATGCAATTCGCATCGATCGCTGCACATTTTTGTCCTTTTAATATGTTCACTTTGTATCTGTTGGGTCCAAAATATGCCTATTTTCGTCAAGCATAATAACCTGAGCTACGAGCACAATATTACTTTTATTTAACTAATAGTTCCTGGGCAAAATCTTATTTTTTAAGTTGCTCACCCTGTACATATTTGACCGAACGTATATTCCGTTTCGAGAGAGCTACACTGAATGCAACAAATAGTTTTATACCATCAACAGACGGAATTGAGAAAACATGTTTTTCGTCATCTAGAGACCCTGAAACGTGAAGATCTGAAGAAATCTCGCAGAGTGATTTCACAGATTACGACACTTTTTCCCCTAGGCGCCCTACACTTAGGAAGGAAAAATAAACTATTAACTTTGATGTTGCTTGTAGGAATAGAAGCTCGTTTGGAGAATCTTATGTAATTTTTATAAAAATATGCTTGATATAAAAACTGTTAATCTATATTTGCAATAGGTGGAGGAACTTGCAGGTCTTTTATCAAGCATCTGCTACTAAACCACTCGTAGAAGTGAATTAATCAGTTAATTTTCTCTACTAAATGTTTTCCCATAACTTCCCAACTTCTTACTTTCTTGTTAGACTAAGTTTTCTTCTGTTATTATCGATTAACTATAGCTCAACAGTTAATACAGCAAGAAAATGAAGAACCTCTATTTCAAATATAACACCCAACTTAAAATATTGTTCTTTAAGGCAAGCACATAAAGACCATTAGATAAATTAAAAATCATCTTTTTCATATCCTTCAGAGGAAGTGCTTGACTTCGAAGCTAATACGTTTAAGTTGCTAATGAAGATGAATCCAGTTTTTTTAAAAACCTGGTTTTCATTAACTGATCTAATAATCGACTACCTGCAGCAATAAATCTACAAGAGAAATGCGATATTGTAGTGCCAATACCAGTATTTGAAATGAGAGCGCCAGCAAGACGTGCTACAGGAATCATTTATGTAAATAGCTCGCTATTATATAATCGACGCAACCTGCTGGGATTCCAACAGCTGAAAATTAAGGCTTATCTAGATTAGGAGCGGCGTGGATGATGGCCGTTAGAACGATCTCGAAATTTATTAGGGCGACGTGTGATAAATATTCTGTTAGGGAAAGCATTACAATTTAAAGCTGAACTAGATTCCTGTAATTATCTAATTCGTTATCTAATTGTGTTCCCTACTGTATCTGGTATGTTACAATTTTTCCTGCCCATTCACATCAATGCGCCAACTATTGGCATTTCAGGAAACTGTTCCTGTCTTGCAACAATGGGAATAATCAAGATGAATGGCAATCCAAAAATGGAATAGGGCATACTGCAGACCCTTATGTTTATTATTGAATAGTCTAATGACGTTGAATGTAAAATTACATAAATGCATGTATGTAGGCCGAAAAGCAATATATGTTTTGAATGCATTGTTTGAACATCATTAAAACGCACCTGCCCACTTGTAAACGGTATATTTTCACTAAAATGTGCATTATTTCGACATATAGAATATAGAACACCATAAATAGCAACTAATTACACGCTTATTGCCGACATTAATAAACTCTCCTTCAGATGCACAGATAATTCCATATATTTAAATTTATTATAATCAGCAAATACGGCCTTAGCAGCTGTCTAACATAACATATTCGACAAATAGATCTCGTAAACAAAAGTATATGAATAAGGAAGTTTTTAGGCATATATTCACAATTCAATTTGAAAAAGTTCTGTAAATCAGCAATAATCTTACTGATTCTACATGTATTTCACACGTCAATAATTAAATTTCATTAGGTAAGACCAAAGTATACATTATATAATCTATTCACAATGTTTTCTTCTCCCAACGGCTCTGTCAGGGTGACATTTTTGTTGGTACTCATGCCAAATTACTACACATAACGAAATTGGGTTATGTTGTTTTCAATTTGTGGTTATGATTTTTGAAGACGTGCATTGTTGGCAATTACATTTTTGTCTCCTTCCGTTAAATTTTCGGCATTTTGACATTAAAACTGCAACAATGCTAATAAAGCAATTGTAAAAGGTGTCGCAGTTTTTTCATGTCACAGTTTGATTTCTATGACAAATCATGAATGCAACCTAGTAAAAACAATAACAATCTGGGAGGAGGAAACATTGTGAATGGATTATACATCCAACATTTTAAAGTTTAACACTCCAATTTATATTTATTTATTTATTTATGTCGTACTCAGCCAGCAGCCGTTAGGTCAATTATAGGCGTCGCTGTACATTTATGGGGACTTCCAACCCCACTAACGACTGTCATCATGTTATTATAACATTCGGGACCAACTATATCAAAGTAAGTGTATACAGGGTGTTTCATTAATAATTGGAAATATTTTAACTATAGAATCCTGGGCTCAAAATATTAATATTTAACCAAAATCACTTAGATAAAATATGGCTCCTTACTGAGATATAGGGTGTTTTATTTAAAAATTTAAAAGTGATTATTTTCCATTACTTTAAAACTATTTGACGTATCCGTATCATATTTGGCAGGAAGTGTAGACACTGTAAACCATACTAAATTATGTTAAATAAACGTTTCTGGCTACTACCAGAGGCGTACGACAGGGGCAAGTGATTGGTTGACCCCTCCCAAATTCTACGCCACTGGCGGAATTGCCATTTTAGCACACTTTTTCGATTCTCCAATACTTTCTACATAAATAACATACTCTTCCTTTGTAATGATAAAGTCATTATTTTTCGAGATATTTAATGTTAAACATAAAGCTGAACAGTTATTTTGATTTTAATGTGTATTATTTATGTCGGGTTTTTTGTTATAAGATTGCATTTATTACGCAAATGAAACTTTAATCCGAATTAACAAAAAAACATAATGTTATTTAATGAAATTTATTGAAACGAATACATAGATGCATTCAACATAAAAACAAATTGTGGTTCTGAAAAGAACCATTTTGTTATACCTAATCTAAATAAAAGAACAATTTTAATAACACGAAAATATCAAAAACCTTTTATAATAAATGTTCAATGTGACCCCCGTTTACCTCAATAAGTTTTATCAATTCTTTTCCTAAACGATCTTCTAACTTTAAAAAATATGTTTGGCTGATTGACAATAAAATTAGGGGAATTTACTATTTGCTGCCATAGTTCTTGACGATTATTAATTTCTTGTGAGTATACCAGCGATTTTTTGTTAATACAGATTAAAGTTTCATTTGCGTAATAAATACAATCTTCTGACAAAAACACCCACATAATTAATACACATTAAAATCAAAATAACTGTTCAGCTTTATGTTTAACTTTAAATATCTCGAAAAATAATGACTTTATCATTACGAAGAAAGAGTATGTTATTTTTGTAGAAAGTATTGGAGAATCGAAAAAGTGTACTAAAATATTAATTCCGCCAGTGGCGTAGAATTTGGGAAGGGTCAACCAATCACTTGCCCCTGTCGTACGCCTCTGGTAGTAGCCAGAAACGTTTATTTAACATAATTTAGTATGGTTTACAGTGTCTACACTTCCTGCCAAATATGATACGGATACGTCAAATAGTTTTAAAGTAATGGAAAAAAATCACTTTTAAATTTTTAAATAAAACACCCTATATCTTAGTAAGGAGCCATATTTTATCTAAGTGATTTTAGTTAAATATTAATATTTTGAGCCCAGGATTCTACAGTTAAAATATTTCCAATTATTAATGAAACACCCTGTATATCGTGTTAAAAAGAGTACCAAACGTTAATTGGTAGTAGTAGTTCTCAAAATAAATAAAAATGTTCCCATGAGCATAGGTTCGAAAATGCGTCGGGAGCTACAGCTCCGGGAAGGGTGAAAGGAAAAACGCATTGCTATGAATAGATCTTTAGGTTCGCTTTTCTCGAAATCTACTGCTCTCAGCAATTCCAAACAAGAGTATGTAAATAAAATAGTGTAACCTTTTCGAATACCTACACAGAATCGACTAAAATGTTGATTGAAAATGTTATAATAAAAAACATTTCATACTTAACAGTATCGTATACCATTTTTTTCAAGGTCATCTAACCAGCATATAAATTCTTGTAGATATGCAAATTATACAAAATTTTCTTTGTCTGTATTATTTTAATTACATAAGACCATTGTTTTCCTTTTGCCTTTCCCTGGGCAACTTTGATAGAATTTTATATTTTTTACCCTTTTTAGCACCTGATACCAAATTTTCGACTCGTATACTCTACTCCTAAATTATCACGAGACTACATGGGCATATTTGTGGGGCAGCCAGCTAAACGGTAGAGATGGCGTACAGTCCATTGCCAAATTACTAAAATACAAATAAATACTGAGGGCGCCAACGTGTCTTTATACAACAAATGTGCTCAGAAACAACTCACGCAAAAGTGATTTTGTTTAATAAAAGCTTACTTTAAAATCATATGACACCTTCTACAAATGTCAATGTCACTCAAGATTATGTAAGTAGAAAATTAATTCAAAATACACATTTGTTACAATTTGTCACTCAATAAACATGAAATTAGTGAGTAGTCCTTTTAAAACTACTTTACCTCACTTTTAAAATGCTTTACCTTTTAGTTCTTTGAATAAATACCTGCACTTGTAAATCATCTAAAAAAACTTGATCTTCTTCTTCACTAATCCAAACACATACCAACTGCTCACCGAAGTTTTTCAAGCTGCAGACTAAACCTAGTATAGATTCAAGTAACTGCAAACACCCTCTGAAACGTTTCCTTTCCAAATAAGACAATCCAGCAACACGAACCTCGACAAGATCCACCAGCAGTAACTGTAATGTGTCCTTTCCAAATAAGACGTTTACTCCAATAAGACCTAGACAAGATCCTCCAGTAGGAGCTGCAATGTCCTTTCCAAATAAGACGTTTACTCCAACAAGACCTCGACAAGATCCTCCAGTAGCAACTGTAATGTCCTTTCCAAATCTTACCAGTTGTTGACAACCCAGTAACACGAATCTCCACACGGTCCTGCTCACAATATGTTTACTCCACTAAAAAGCTTGTTGAAGTACAATACTAGCAAATACAACATGCGCCATCCAATTCAGATGATGTAATCAACTACCAATAAACTTCAGCATCCAATTCCATACATTATTTTATATGGTTTGTAGTATTTTAACTTATGGTCCTCAGACCATACATCTTTTCTCCATTTCTTTTTTAACATCCGACATTTTGAATGACTTCTTTCAAATAAGTATTTGATACTAATCCTCCACTTTAATTCAAATAATATTTACATCATATGTTCGACCATATCTGTTTCTTATTTTGTATTGTTCAACTGAATTTTAAATTATAAATCCATTATTTCACCAAATACACATGTTAATAATTCTGATTTTCCCTTTTTAATACTTAAATACATCTGTGTTATTTAATAATGAATTATTTTTCATCATTTTTTAACCTAATATCAAACTCTTGTAATCTTATTACCAAATAACTTAACCTTCTTATAGTAACCATTACAATATAAAAATATCCAATCAATAATATTATATAAAATAGCCAGTGCAGGGGTACTTATGTATATTTCTTGAAGTACTCCGGGTGCACCCAATAAAGAAGCTAACAAAGTGATACTAGCGTAAATAAGCGATAAAATGAAAAAGTACACAGTTACGTGTTTCAACAAACATATAAGCATAAAAAAGTTAACATTCAGGAATTAAGGACACAAAATCAACGGCAACGTTCAAGGAACTCTGAAGGAATTCTCATCCATCAAAAATATGTCTGCGACTTTCTGACCAAATTGCGAGACTAAATCTAGATCAAACGCCTCGGACGGCTGCGAAAAGGAGTGCTTGTACAGTACAACAATGCGTAGTCGCATTAATCCCTAGTATTGACATCAAAAGCGGTTGAAGTAAGCTTCTAAGTCCCTCCACAGCCAGGCTATTCGTCCTCGCATCCTCAGATTAATTTCTGTTCGATAAATTGAAATCTCACATTAGTGAAACGCATTTCATGGACGATGGTAGCTTAGAAACTGAAATAACCAAGTAACTTCATGGCTAGAGAGGGTCAAAATGCGAACTGCTATAAAGAGGGGATTATGAAGGTGAGATATAGATGCGCCAAGTGCATCGATTTGACAGGAGACCTAAGACAAGACCTAAGATGTGTTTAGAACCAAAATCGGCATCGAAATTAGCACAGGCAAGCAAAAAACTAAATCCAGATTTGCAGTAGTTTGCAGATGATTGGAAAAGAAGTGGGTAGGTCAAATTTCACCTCAGAAGTTTTTTTAAATTTCGAAAATTCTTTCTGTTTAGTTACAAAGCAGACGATTTGGAACCAAACGGCCTTAAGATCGCATTAGCGCCGCCGTCTAATTCGCAGCAGCCGTGCGAACGTTTCGGAATTATGCAACTATGCGTCTGTGTAACTGTGAAAAAGATCGCATATAAATAAACGAGAAATCTAAAATTAAAATATTATGTCCTATACAAGCAGTACTCGCATGTATAACGTACGGCGCGAGGAATTTATTTGAGAAAATAAAGATGCACATGCATGAGCCCCGCATATGCGAAAGTAAAAACCTTATTTATTTAAATTTATTCATAACTGTATTCGAGTTTTGGTTTATAAACTCCAAGTTCATAGTGCAATTATAAACAATGTTGTGTCTGAGTGTACTCGCATACAAATCTCTGTCCTTTGTCCTTTTATTTTCGCTCGAATCATGACTACGGATTTAAATATTATCGTTGAGGCAGCAGACAGCAGCGGTTACTCTGCAGACTTCAGCACCAAACGGTAATCTGAGGTGAGATTTATACCCCCTCAGCAATAAAAATAAAGCTAAAAAATATTCCGAATGTATACGTTGTATAGGTTCCTCATGCCTTTGCAGTGTAAAAAATCAGAGCAACTAACAAACTTAAAAAACTGAAATTATTTGGATCTAATCAGTAAAAAAAAATCTGTTGGATCTTAAGCGTCTCTTGAACGGAGGGATCACCCACGGCACGTGTGCGTGCATCAGACTCAATTAGGCTCAGAAACCAGCAATCACAATGCAAAGTGCCCGCCTGGTAGTGCCACATGGTAATTTTAATTTTTCCGTTTAAACAGACGTATTAATAACGCTTTCTCTAATTTACATTCCCGACCCCAGACAGTTAGAGATGAATACATCAGCGCAGGAATTCTTGATAAATTGATGCAATATGCGCACTAATATGAGTAATTTTAGCCGATCCTCCACAGATTTTACACTAACCTTCATGCTGATTATACAGATATTACATGGCGGCATCAAGTGGTCATTTTTGCCTACACGCCGTAGACGTTTTTTGCAGACCATGCCATTTAGTAATGTGACGCCGCGCTGTGTATCTATTTACCTACCATCTGGGTATTTTCCTGTGACTCAAATTTAAAAATTCCAATATTTGGAAGAACATATTGTTTTTGTTATTGTAATGCAGCCTTCAGCGAATTTAAAATTGTAAATTTGCACAAGTAATGTAAAACTTAATTCTAATTTGAAGTGGAACAATTTGAAGTTTGGCTAGCTTCTACACACCACCAAGACCCCCAAGGGAGTGTATTTATCTATTTGGATCATTTCTACCTCTGCATACTATTATCGATAAAAAATATGGTTATTTTAGAAACTTACTCTAACCATTAGTTAAGAAGGGTAAGTTTGTTTTCAGATATTTTTTAGCGTCCACAAAATCCAATAGACAATGATTTTTGTTGGTGAATTCAATAGATAGTTCAAGTCCTTTGAGGGTCTGCACAAGCTGTTCGAAACCTATGCTTGGAAAGTACCTAGAGGATATTGTAAGATTAAGCTAGATAATCTGAAATGCAATATAGATAATAACTAGGTCATAAATCAATAATCATTTAGCAGTATCTAAACCACACATATTCATAATTCATATTCTTATTTGGCTATTGCCCCATTCTGAAAATTAACAATATTAAATAACGAACGTTTCGAGGGGATTGTCCCTCGAAATACCCAAATACGAATATGATTTATATATTCACGCCACAAAGAAGTTTCAGAGATTATCACACATATTCTTCCTAAACAGTGTAATAGTCAACATTAAGGGCAGTGCACCCAAAAGCGAAAGTATTATTTCCTAGCTTAAAGCGGCCAACAGAATCGCAAAAACATAAAACAGATAAATGTACATAGGCAAAGATGACGTTCGAGGAAGCCTGAAGGACTTCGGTCGAAGAAGCTGGCACTCGGTACATAGGTATAATATTGTCACAATGAGAAAGATAAGCCTCGAGAGAATTTGAAACATTTCAACAAGGAACGGTAGAAAAACTCACAACATTACAAAATACTCGTATAGCTACGTGTACAACCAAATAGCTGCCCTTTGACGGTAATAAAGGCTTGTGATCTCGGCAGCAACAAACACCGCAGTAGGTCAACGCCGTATAACAGAAGGGACCTGCCAGGGACTGAGATTAACAATTCAAGTATCAAAAGACATCGTACAGCAAACCATGTCAACAGTGCAGCATACACGAGCAGCTAAACGGAATCAGAACAGCACCTGCGCTTATACTGGACCAGAACAACTGGATTCTGGACCAGAGCAGTTACAAATACCCCGAAAATTAAACTAATTCGGCAAGAATCAGAAAGCAAGTTGAAGTGACTACATACACTTACATCAGAGATCGAAATTGATTAGAACAGGCATCTTAGAGCTAACAGATATCGGGACCAAATGGGTGAAAATTCGCCAGCAACTAGCGAAGAAAGTACGAGAACGCCTGTCGCAACAATGCGGATAAAATCAGGATGACGACGGGGAAAATTCAAATAATGCGCCAGTTACTCTTGCTCAAAATGCACCACGTTTTATCCGTAACAAGATATGTTGATTGCTACTTACTGATCACAACCACATCGTCCGCGGATACTAAGTTGTTCGCTAAATGTGTTGGGTAATTTCCTGAGACCTCGTTAGATTCCTCAACCAGCTCATCCATTAGCTTGATAATAGGGGCATAATATACTGCCTATGTCACACTTACACATGAATGGAGTTTGTATGAGCCTTTATTGTCTCTAACGTCTAAATAATATTCCTGTTTAACGTATCGAAGGTTTTTTATAGGTCTATGAAACACTGCAATACCTGTCTGTTGAATTCAATTGCCTTGTCGATGTTCTGATTGCGGCATGCGGAGTACCAGGTACCTTAGACACCAACTTCTGTGATCAACCCTGGCAAGGGATCTTTTACATGCTACATATCGTAGTAACGTAGGACCCACGGCTTCACATCACTTCCGTGTGATGGCATTCTGTATGGGCTATTCCGCATTTTTGTATTTTTTTTTACTGGGAATCCAACTCGCGCAGGTACTTTAATATAAATTTATCTTAAGCGGTATACACCTCAAGGTTTTTGTACTTTATTAAATGTTCTCCAACTAAATTGCTTAGGGAAAACCTAAACTTTAGCCCTACATCGAAATATTGTTATTGTAACGCTAGCAAATTATAAGCTGTACATTAAATAGTGTATTTAATTCGTGCATCGCCCATTTAGGCACAATCGAGCGTTACATCTACCCAACGCTCGGACTGGTAATAAAAAACAGGCACCCGGTATGCGCGAAGTCGCGGAGAAGCAAGCACGGCGCCGACCCCCACTTAATTGTACCTGGAGCGACTGCACCGATAACGCTGACCGAAGAGTATAAAAGAAAACTTCGTAACCATTTCAAATCACTTGAGTTCAGCGATCTGACCAGCAGCTTTAACCTAAAAGAGCTTTCCGCTCTAGGCCCGCTTGGGGCTCAGGGCTTTAAAACAACTAACGTACTCTTTGAGAAATCTTAGTTCCCATAAGCATATATTTGGAAGGAAAGTTTCTAGACAAGTATCGTCTTTGACGTCCATGGTAGTGTAACGACAAAAAATTATATAATTCAACTCCGACCCATCATGAAGCTTATTGACGCAACGAAGTGATTTATCGCATAATTGAAATTTAGAATGTGCGTCTAAAATATTGTGTTCATTTGTATCGGAGCTGAATTTGATATTAATTTCTATATTATATAAACTTTCAGCCACTTGTTATATGCCTAGAATATTGTTTTCAATACTGGATTCACTACTTGGAAACATTGCCTCATATCTTGTCGTTGTATGACCGAAGAACATCCATAAAATCAGTAATTCCCGTCCATTTCCTGAGATAAATGCAATAATTGACAGCTCGTCAGAATCGATAATCTCTGATCCAGCATGTTGTTGAGGCAGCGATCAGCACTTGGGAAAGTTCCTTATTACTGTAATGGCTATAAATAAATAAATGGCTCTAACTAATACGCATATTGACGCAGCGAGTCCCGCGGGGTAGCAAGAGATCGCGCTTTAAAATCAACACTTCGTTTTACAAGCCGCACTGCGATTAATTTTCAGTGATAAGCGTTTGAAAGTGCTGCTGAAATAGTTTACGACGATCGCGCGGCTGTTTTGAATAACATCCGAGGGTTTACAGCGGTTCCGGGTGCTTGAAATACTTGAGTAGATGTTTTGCACGTACAGTAGTTGCTGATGGCAGGTATTTTTACCAGTGGGTACTCTAATTGCCCCCTTTCTACTATTATTAGACGCAAAAATAAGGGAAAGGCGTAATTAGAAACAGTTTCGTTCCTTTTGTACCATGCAGTTGTGCAGCGATAACGCCTTCAAGTTTAAATGTGCTCCGACGGACTGTCAGCAAGAAGAACGCTACCATTTAAAGCCATATTTGGTTCCATACGAAAACTATGATTACAAATTTTCCACTTTTCTATTAAAAAAATAAAATGCTTTTATTACCATAACATGCTTTAGAATAGTAGCGTTCTTTTTATTATGTGTTGGTGCACCATCTGATACCACACTATTGTCGAATATCAAGTGCAGTGTTTTGTATATCTAATCGAACTTACTTTCTGGAAAACTGACATATCATTGTACATTTAAACAATCAAGTAATGCTTAGATATCTTTTCCTTCTTCTCGTGGACGTTGGCGGCCTTATTGCCCATATTATTTTAGTTGTTCCAGCTCGAAACAGGTCGACAGATGTTAGTCCGTTAATTATGTAACCAATATATTCTTCTGCGTTTAGGTGTTCTTCTACATTCCACCTTCCCCTGCATAATAAGTTGAAGGAGCTCATATTTCTTATACTTTATATGGCCGGAATACGACATCTTCCTTCGCTTTATGGAGATCCTAGTTTCTCTATATTTACCCATTCGTCGCAGATCAGTTTCTTTGGTGACACGATGCATCCATAAAATTCAAAGCATTCGTCTACAACGCCTTGGCTCGAATGCTTTTAAGGGGTGTTGATAAGTTTTTACTGACTGTCCAGGAATCTACGCCATATAAGAGTTGGAGGATCTGATGCATATTACAGAGTATTTTCTTCATGTGGTTGAAAGCACTTCGGGCGTTTTCAATTCGTATCCTGATCTCATGCGAATGGTTTCAGCTCTCGGTAAGATACGTGAATGGTGTTACCCTCTGCAGGTGTTTTCTGTCCACGTATAACTGATCATTGAACTTGACAGTTTTATGTACTTGGAATCATCAGGTCGGTCAGTCACTACTGTGTACATCAATCGCTGTACTTCTTCCTCCCTGTTGGCTAGTATCTCAAGTTGTATCGTTTTGAATTTGTGAATTTAATAACGTTTACTCTGGACAATTAATTTACTTTCAATTATTTAAAATCCACACAGGTAGCTCTTGGCCAAGGTTCTGAGATTTGTGAAGTGATTAATAATAATAATTTATTTCCATTTAATAAATTACTACACCACTAACATAATTTAATTATTTAAAGAAATCAAAATTTATTGTAATAATAAGTGGAAACCACAGGGATCCAGTTCAGTTACTACAAAGCAGTTTCTGATCTTCCACCAAACCCCTGATAGCCATTAGCTTACTATAAAGACGCAGGAACAACACAGTAGCACAATAACATTAATCATATCTACACTTACAAAAATTAAAAAACTAAAAAAAAATGAGCTGTTCTAGGAACCGGCTAATTATCAATGATGCACAAAAGAAAATAAATAGTATCAAGAATGAAGCAAATCAGTAAACTGACTATCAAGCAAAACCTGGCGAAATCTATTTTTAAACAATCCAAGAGGAAGTGTTTTAAGAGAATGTGGCACAGCAGTATAGATCTTAAAGATATTATACGAAAAACAACCTTTGTACATTGTAGTTCGGTGAATTGGCGGTGTTATTCCACCTTTAAAACGTAAATTCAATTTATGTACATCTGTACGAAAGCTTATTTTATTATACAAGTATATGGGCTGTTTTTCTGTAATAATTCTGTGATACAGGCAGGCAGCACTCAGCAGTCTCCTGTTTTCCATGTTAAGCCACTGTATGTCTTTTAATTTATGTGAATTGCGGTTATATTTTTTTATGCCAAAAATTAAACGTATGCAAGAAGTTTGCACCCTTTGAATTCTGGAAGAAGTGTCTTTGGTAATACAAGGACCGTAAATTTGCGAACAATAATTAAAATGACTTAAAACTAAAGAATCACACAACTGAGCTTTAAGATTTTGTGGAAGATAATGGCGATGCGGATAAATTAACTTTAAATTTAGGTAAGCCCGTTTAATATAATTGTTCACAAGAGAATTATATCTAAAGCTATTATTCACCATTATTCCAAGGTTTTTTGATTCTTCTCTAATTGGAATTACTTGATCATCAATATTTAAACTTACTAGAGTCCTTAAATCCCCCACTTTTTGTAACTACCAGTCAATATTTACAATGTTTATTCTTAAACCTAGCGTACAAAACCAATAATCTGTAATTTATATAGACATATTTACAATGTTAAATAAACAAACGAATTCTTCTGGGACGATCTGAAACGCCAGCAGGAGCCGCAACACTCTAGACACCTTAAATCTGCTGATTAGAGCAATACAAGGATCAGGAAGGTGAAGTGGTTCCAAAAGTTGGTTGAAAAAATATTAATTAGCAAAGAAAATATCTGAAACTATCAACACGATCTTCTGTGCGCATTCGCCTTAGGGATCCAGGGGTTAATTAGCAGTGTGTTAATTAGAAATACCTTCAAGCTTACCAACACGATTTTCAGTGCACATTTGACTTGAAAACCAGGTGTTAATTATTACAAGCAATGGCTTCTTATCTGTATTTGTTTGCAACACCAACTATTACATTAATTCTCCAGTATACACATTATCTGTAAATTGCAACTTTTACAATACCTGTGAAAACTGTTCAAATTCATTTACATGTTGTCCAAGGGGTATAAAACAAATATATTTAGGATAATTTTTAAATTACAGTATTAACTAGTACCTGGAGTTCTGGTTCTGGACTTGAGTTGAAAGGAACAAGTTAAGTATGATTGTCTGAGACCTGCGGGACATCGTTCACTTATATTGATTGGTTCGAGGCCTACTTCCACGTCGCTTATCTTGGGGAACCTAAGTGGTGAGCATTGAGAGTTTGCGAAGACTCGCGTGTTGCTAGCACCACCTAAAATACTTGGTGCAATCGGCTACATCTTGCGGCAACCATATGGCTTTATTTAACCTCTTGTGGAGACCATAGGTCATCGTGCCGCATCTTGTCGCAACTGGATGGCTTTTTTGGAAGAGACAGTACCGTACAAGTTGATAGCAGTGATTAATACTTTTTCGAACAATTTGCTAAAATGCATTTTCCGATTTATGATAACTCTGTCTTGTGATTCACAAAATGCTTCACTAAAAACTGTTCTGAATAATTTGAAAAGCAATTGAGTATTTCCAAGTGACGTCATAAGCTCCGCCCTAACACCTGATCGTGGACAAGCAACGTTAACTTTCTTATGGAAGCTTTCCATAAATTCTCATTTTTGTTTCTAAGTTTTGTGTAAATTTTACTGAGTTTATTTAATGCAGCAGCGTAGTTTATGTGTTTTTTATTAGTTCTGTAAGCAGATAAAGGCAGCACTCAATTTTTATTACAACTTTTGGTGGTGATGTAGGTATGACCACCAACAAATGGTTAAGATTTTTGTATTCCGGGTTAAAATACTCTTTTCAGTTGAAAATTGAAGAAAGTTATGGACTTGTAAAATATTTTAATGAAAGGGTCGCTAGTTTAATCCAAAAGTAGGGATAGCAACATATTTGAAAGTGAATAAAAAACATAACCTTGAAACCGACAAAAATGCCAAAATTTTGTGCTGTGTTTGGGTGTTCAAATAGGAGTAACCGAGAGACGGAAAAGAAATATTTTGGATTTCCTGATGTGCGAGATAGAAGATGTCGAGATATACCTGAGGGCATAAAAAGAAAAGAGTTGTGGGTGGATGCCCTCCGAAGAGCAGATTTGACACCACAAAAGATTAGATTTGCTTCAGTTTTTCAGACCACTTTTTAACAAGGAATGACATTTCTATTATCAAAACGTCTCTATTGATTAATGGGCATCAATTTGGAATTTCCGGCGGCATCTGGTGATTTAATTAATCCAGACTACGTGCTAACACATAAACTTGGCTATGTTTCTAGTATGACAACCACATCTGGAGTATAAATATAGTGTCTTAATCTGAAGTACCAAGCTTGTTTCTGTGGTTATTTCTTCAAATACAGTCAGCGGCAGATAATATTATCTGCCCCTTGGCAATAAAGTGACAGTTTAGCATCATCAATCCAGCAGTATAATGCCATATTTTACTGCCGTTTGAAGAAAAAGGTTTTTATCTACATTTATTTAAAAGTTAAATCAAAAATACTTCTACCTTCCATATAGTTCACTCACAAAGGGTAGTTACTGCTCGTTCACGAATCACGATAGTCTTAAATAACACAATAAATCCATAAAATTGCTAATTTAATTACTTATAAACTAAACTATACTCATAACGTTTAAAAAGTTAATCGATTTTTGCCTGAAAAATTACCATAAGCCTCCTAACAAACTATACAAAGGTTGTCCTCGATCAGCTGTTGTTGGGCGGAGCTATTACGTCACGGTGACGTACTTGGAAAAGGCTAATTGGAACAGGATAAATCCTTCTCAAACATCACAGCACTCGTTTTTGATGCTATTCTACGGATGTTGTAGATACCTATCCCCCAAAAATCATTTTAGGAACTTATTTGAAATCGATGAAACGCGCGGCTACTTAATAGTTAACGTCTCTGTATCAGCACCTGAATGCTGAAAAGTGTATCTCTCGTGATCAAAATATCCCTGAATTTAAATTGAGCTTTCCCAGTGATTTATTCCACTTTGTGGAGGGAGTATGTAATCCTCACATTTTTTGTGTACAGGTACAAAAGTTGACAACATCCACTTTATTCTTCATGATGGAAAATCGTCGCAGTCCCTTTGACAACGAACGCATTACTCCATTGATCATTTCAGAAATGATACTCCTTCTTATCATCTTGCGATATTTATTTTTTGTATTTCATTTTGGTCCTTATTTCTTCTTCTCCCTTAATCACATTGTTATATTCAATTGCGAATAACTTTGTAGCTGAAAGTTTAAATACCAATTTAGAAGTTGCAGTTCTCTTTCACTACATATCTGATACAGACTAACACAATCGTCAAGGCCTACATTTTATTCTATCGATCACACGATAAATCGCTCCGTTGCGTCAATAAGCTTCCGGATATTCGATGACGCAGACTAGTTGCGGTGGTAGCTGAATTATATAAGTTATTATCGTTGCGCTACTATAGACAAGGTTTATTAAGAAAGCTGCCTATGAAAGCCATGTTTATTGGAAATTAATTTTCCTGGAATAATTAATTTCTATTTCGTTATTAGTTCTGAAATATTTACTTGTTGCGATTATCCCAGTTCAAGAATTCGACTTATAGTTTTAAATCGGAAGGGTCACACCTTAACACTACAAAACTACCATTCAATGGCATTACTTTAAGGAGTATTTGTAGTAGAAAGCAACAATACATTAAGTAGGAAGCTTTAATTTAAAAATTCGCGAAGAAAACATGTATGAAATAGGCTGCAATGAATTTATTAATTATTTGTCCCTATAAACTCTGTCTTTGAAACTAAGATCAAGTTTTGTGATTCGCATCAATTGTTTATCTTTTTTAGCGGCAGTGTACTATGAAGAGCGCCCTTCAAACCGACGTAATTTCCATCTAAATTTATAGTTATCGCATCAATCCCGACGTGAACTTTAGCTATTAACACCAAAACGCAATTCTAGTTATTGATGTAACGACGAGGAGTCAATATTAAAACTGGCACACAGCAGGGGGCGAATTATATCGGTAGCGTGCGTATGGTTTTGGATTAATTACTTCGTGCATACTAATTTAATTTGCCAATTTTTGCCTTAACTGCCGATACAAATTTATCTGCCAGTCACCTGGATGAGAAATTGTGAAAAATAAATAATCAAACGTCAATGCAATGTAAGCCTTGTTCCCGATTTCCAATGCTAATGTGCGCGTTTTTTCACGTGTAGCCTACCTTTTCTTAATCAATGGCCGATAGTTTGTCAGCTAGCTAGTAAATACTGAAGAATTTACAGTAATACAGTAATGTTTATGTCAAAGATGAAAACAATAACTACTTATAGATTGCCTCCTACAATACGAAGTCGTATCAAAACGTAAAGAGGCAAAAGTCGGAAATGTGTCCAACAAAGGAGCTGTCGACACATTGGTCCAACTCTAATAAATACACTCCTACCATCCATCCATGGTATTACACTACATGGTATTTAACTGAGATTCCTCTATTTACAGGGATAGAGTTATTAACCCTACTCCAATCACCCTCCTTTACCTGTGCTTGGGACCTACAGGGTTCAGACTGACAAATTCTGGCGAAGTTAATAAATACACTAACGGGAATTATAATTTACGAAACTTGTCAAATCAAAAAAATTAATTTATTCAAGTTACGGAGTTACAAAATTCAGTTTACAATGTGTCTACTAAATGCTAACTGACATAAGAACTGCCTAAGTACTAAGTACAGTGTGCACATGCTTATATAACATTTCTTATCACTAAATATTCTAAGAAGCTTGAAGCTGGGGCTGGGAACTACTTCGTAAGCATTTACCCAACATATCACGTAACATAATCCGGGTGCAAATTGTGGCAAAGTGGTTTCAACAAGGTTCTAAGTGTGCACACTGGTGAAAAGCCGCATTAACTATTTCAAAAACGGACGTACAGATGCAGGCATCGTGATAATGCATTAAATAATTTTGAGTGATCAGCTTGGAAATTAATTTTGATTCAAGGGAACGGAAAACCAGAAATAACCATGGCAGCCTACATGAAAGGTCTTACAAAATAATTGAAATGCTTATAATCCATGGTAACCTGACCTATAAAATCTGTTATGAAATCAACAATTCAGGAATTAGAGATACTGTTAAAACTGAGCGTCTTCCTAGAAACTTCTTGTTTTCAACTAATTTTTCAGTCTATTTGCAATTAAAATATTTTGTAAATTTTTACAAAAACATTTGGCAACTGCTTACATTTGAAAATAACAAATTTTTACGGTAAATACTGAAGTGAGTAGGTTTCTCTTACGCAGTCTCGCAAGCTCTTAGTTTCTATTTCATGACACCTGCGAAGCTGATCGAATATTAACTAACTGACGCAATTTTTCTGCTAAATTTGATTATGCGTACCTGCACGGCTTGCACAACATTCACTGCAAACGAACGCCGCCTACCCCATTTATGGCCCGGAAAGTGGATTTTGCAAACTTAATGCCTCTGTGGAAACCTTCAATAAAAATAACGCGATATGCGATTAAAGATAGTGAAATTAATATGAAAACTAGTCGAGTTTATGGCACAGTTAGTTCTTTCGCCATCGCGCCTCTTCCCAGGATTGTTTGCCAGCTTAATCGTTTTAGTTTTAAGGCTAACGCTTTTTATTGTGATTGATTCTTAAATTTTATGTGCTATTTATTCAAAGCGCATGTGGCAACTTGGTTTCATCATTTGAGCTGCGCGTTAATTAAATTTGTTGCGTTTAATTTGAGGTGGATTAATTATCACTTCCTGTCATCCCAATTATTTTTCTGGACCAACAACGTTATTAAATGTTTCTTCATCGGAGTTTAATGTTTTTACATTCAAGTTTGAATTCATAAGCCAATAAGTCACTATGCTTCTAAATTGCAGTGGCTTCGGTTACGCAATCAGAGTGGACTGATGAATGTGAGTCCGACAGTACTTCACTAGGGAAAGACTAACATGAGAAACGATAACTTTATTGCCCATTTATAACATTTTTTAAAATAATTAAAATTCTATGAGGAAAGGTTACCACTATCTGAATTGCCAGTTAGAGATGCTAAACTTGAGTAATTTTTAGAAGTCTTGATTGTGTGTAAAAATTGTCAAATATTGAGATGTGAGCACCCATTATCATTTCTCAAATAATTACTTTTCTTCGTATCCAATTACATCTATTGCATATGGAGAAATAAACCCACCGACTCAGCAAATTGGCAATATTGAAGTGTTATTTATTTATTATCCATGGAAAGCTTAATGATAGTATAAATATAAAACAATACAAAGAGGACAGCTAGCGAGAGAGAGATAATTCAAGAGAGCACAAGAAAACACCTAGTAAATCATATACTACACAAACACTAAAACAGTGCGATATAACGAATATAAAAACTTATTACTACTTTGATGCTTGTTCAAATGAACAAAATATTTTCTAATTGCTCCTGTAGCGTAGCTGTGATGAATGGCCTGAAAACATCTTTCGTGCAAACTAAAATGTGACTTAAAGTACAGTGCTAAATCAGCTAGTAAAAGCAGAGTTCGCGATGTGACAAATGTGATTTGTGTCTTCCAATTGAACAATTAAAACTAACTTGTCTAAACATCACGATGCAATTTCTACCACAGCCGAGGATATGTCGTAAACGCAGGGATATCGGCCAACAAATCTTTTTGCCCCAACTAACAATAGACCAGGCGAAAAGGGAAAGTCAAGCCGGGTGGACAATACAGTCGTAAACGGGAAAGTCCTTTTCGACGGAAGTTATTTCAACCTCCTGTGCTACAATACAGCAAAGGGAGCTTAGCTGAACAATCCTATTGTACTCAAAAAATAGGGAATGTCCCTTCCATTCAGGCGCACCCTATATAAACGCAATAGCTTAGTTTTCGAGATCACTTTTACTTTCACGTAGCATCAGATCACTTATCACTTATATCACTTGACTTAATATCACGTTTTCTGCATATTTCGACTTGTACGCATTTTGCTGGGTCAGTTTCCAAAGTCTTTTATTAATAAATAATTCAATATCGAAAACCAAGATACTCACAATTTGTATTTGTATTTTAAATTAATATTAACGAATTTGTATATGTTGTATTTTGTTCGTGTGTTCTAAAGTAATAAAAGTAATGTTATTGTTTTCCACAAACGGTTGTATGAACTTAATTCCACCGTAATAAACAGCATAATAGTTCCAGTGGTGCAAACCACCAAATTGGTGACCCGCGACTAAGAAACTAAACTCCTCTGTGTATGATTTAGCAATGTCATGATTTCTGTATGACTAAATTAGAAACTATTCAAGTGTTGTCTAACGAACGGCTTCCGTGATTGGATCGTGTCATTGTTGAAGTAGAAGAACTCAACTTTTCGCCCACTTTTATAAGGGGCTTCATCAGAAGTAAAAAGTAAACGAGCACGCAGCTCGTTAACTTACCAAAGGTGAAGTACGACCAAGTAGGGTTGCCAAAGTTCAAAGCCGGACATCATTCTTATGTCAGAGTTTATTTAAAAATTACTGCAAACTTGCTGAACAGTTTCTGAAAACTTTTTGGAAAACTTCCACCTATTTTACTGAAATGTTTTGACATTCTGCCCAAGAGTAGCTATAAAATTGCTGAAAACTTCCATTGTAGCAGTGTTAGGAACGTTACAAACGAGATAAAATTATAATGAATCTCGATGATGGTTTAAATATTCCCTGCACTTTTATTGTAAACTTGTAAAACGTTTATTGCAAATTTCCCGATAATTTACCGACAGATTCGGAAAATTTTGCCAATAATTTTCTGAAAACTTACAGTATCTGTAAATCTTGGTTGCTAAAGATTTGATGGAATTTCGCTGACTATTCAACACTATAACATATAAGCCAATCGCATTGCAGACATTTGCTTTTTTCAACCAATAACAGCAGTATATCACTGAATATTGGGCACCATGCAAAATATTCACAAAACAATGTACGTACTCAAAAAATAAATAGCCTTGTTGCGAAGTATCGCTTAGCAACGATGTTCTGTCCTTAGTGATATCGCTAGGTTACGTAACACTAAACCCCAACAAACTGTGTGGCTTGTTTTAAAAATTTTAAAATGCTGTCTTTTGGAAGTATTCCGCTGAATTTAATTGAGAATGAATAATTATATTAATTGTTGGAATATTTTTCAATAAAGTTAATCGTTATGTATTAATATTGTTAAATAGTCGTCCCAAATACCACTCGAAGTGGATATATATTTTTTAAATATTTTGCCATTTCCATAGAAATTATTGCAAATTTCACTCAACAAAATCACATTTGATGTGATTTTGTATCGTGAAATTTAAACGCAATAGTTTACATGGAAACGACAAAATATTTGTCAAAAATATATCCACTGCTTGTGGTATTACCCTTGAATATTTCCCTACATTCTCAAACCAGTAGCATATCAACAACAATTGCCGCCAGAAGCCCCTTAAAATTATGCCTTCAAATTTTACTTATTATTCGAAAAATTCAGAAATTATTAGCTGTGATTATTTTAGGTTGCTATTTTCAGTAGATACATGCCTGAGAATTAATAATTTATGAAAATTATGAAACAAATTGTTTGTCAATCATTCCATTTTGAGGCCCCCTGAAAATTTGCTCTAAAAGCTCGGGATTTTCAGGCGTCTGTTCTAATACACCACTCTCTCAAACAGTTAATAGCTATTTTCCATGGAAATTAAATCAAGTTGGTAATACTACACTTGTGAAGTTTAGTGATAATTTGCACAAAGAGTTACTTCAAAATTTCTCTACCTACAAATATTGTTGCTAAAGATTTAATGGAAATTCATTAAAAATTTGTTGATGCAAATTTGCTGATAATTTACTGAAAAAGGGTGAGAAAATTTGTTGGGAATTATCTGAAGGGTTACTATAAACCTACTAGACCTACAAATGTTCTTGCTAAAGATTTGATGGAAATTCGATGAAAATTTGTTGCAGTCATAGAGAATTTACTGAAAGATTGTGAGAAAAATGCATCGACAAATATGGTTGCTAAAGCTTTAATGGAAATTCATTAAAAATTTGCTGATAATTTACTGAAAAAGGGTGAGAAAATTTGTTACGAATTATCATATACAATACCGCGAGCGGTCGACGAATTGCCGAAAATTTTTGTCAAAGTGTATGAGTGTTTCTTGCTTCGATATAAATTGGTCGAGTGCGACAGCACGAGACCAATTTTGAAGCAATAAACACGAATAAATACTTTGACAAAAATTCATGCAATTCGTCGGCCGCAAGCGGCATTTGAAGGACTATTCAATGAACAAAATTGACATTTCTTAGTAATTAATCAATTTTATCACGTCCTCTTTGAAAATAAAAATCTGTTGACGTAAAATAAATTGTTTGTCAAATTTGACATTTCTAATATCATATTTGATTAATTTTACAGGAAGTTAAATAAATGTCACAGGAAGAGAAAAAAATTGTCATTAAAACTCCGCTAGCGGAATTGTTGCACAATTTTACGCTGATTGGTGGCAAATGACATAAATACTAAATTAAGATTGGTGAATAGTTAACTTGAAGGGGGTGAGTTGAATAGTCATATACAATACCGCGAGCGGTCGACGAATTCCCGAAAATTTTTGTCAAAGTGTATGAGTGTTTATTGCTTCGATATAAATTGGTCGAGTGCGACAGCACGAGACCAATTTTGAAGCAATAAACACGATTAAACACTTTGATAAAAATTCATGCAATTCGTCGCTGCAAGCGGCATTTGAAGGACTATTCAACGAACAAAATTGACATTTCTTAGTAATTAATCAATTTTATCACGTCCTCTTTGAAAATAAAAATCTGTTGGCGTAAAATAAATTGTTTGTCAAATTTGACATTTCTAATATCATATTTGATTAATTTTACAGGAAGTTAAATAAATGTCACAGGAAGAGAAAAAAATTGTCATTAAAACTCCGCTAGCGGAATTGTTGCACAATTTTACGCTGGTTGGTGGCAAATGACATAAATACTAAATTATGATTGGTGAATAGTTAACTTGAAGGGGGTGAGTTGAATAGTCTGCAAACTTACTATACCTACAAATATTGTTGCTAGAGATTTGATGGAAATTCGAGGAAAATTTGTTGCAGTCATAGAGTATTTACTGAAAACTTGTGAAAAAATGCTTCAAACTTACTGCATCTACACATATGGTTGATAAAATTTTTATATAAATTGATTAAAATTTGCTGCTCCAAATTTGCTAATAATTTACTGAAAAAGTGTGAGAAAACGTGTTGGGAATGATCTGCAAACTTACTATACCTACCAATATAGTTGCTAAAGATTTAATGAAAATTCATTAAAAAATATTTATTGATTCAAATTTGCTGATAATTTATTGAAAAAGTGTGAGAAAATTTGTTGGGAATTATCTGAAAAGTTGCTGCAAACTTACTATATCTACAAATATTCTTGCCACAGATTTGATGGAAATTCGATGAAAATTTGTTGCAGTCATAGAGAATTTACGGAAAGATTGTGAAAAAAAATGCCTTAAACTTACTGCATCTACAAATACGGTTGCTAAAGATTTAATGGAAATTCATTAAAAATTTGCTGCTCCAAATTTGCTGATAATTTACTGAAAAGTGTGAAAAACTTTGTTGGGAATTATCTCAAGAGTTACTGCAAACTTACTATACGTACAAATATTCTTGCTAAAGATATGATGGAAATTCGATGAAAATTTGTTGCAGTCATGGAGAATTTACTGAAAGATTGTGAAAAAAATGCTTTAAACTTACTGCATCTACAAATATGGTTGCTAAAGGTTTAATGGAAATTCATTAAAAATTTGCTGCTCCATATTTGCTGATAATTTACCGAAAAGTGTGGGAAACTTTGTTGGGAATTATCTCAAGAGTTACTGCAAACTTATTATACGTACAAATATTCTTGCTAAAGATTTGATGGAAATTCGATGAAAATTTGTTGCAGTCATAGAGAATTTATTGAAAAAATGTGAAAAAAATGCTTCAAACTTACTGCATCTACAAATTTAGTTGCTAAAGATTCAATGGAAATTCATTAAAAATTTGTTGTTCCAATTTTGCTGATAATTTACTGAAAAAGTGTGAGAAAATTTTTTGCGAATTATCTGAGGAGTTTGTCGAAACTTGTGTACTTACAAATATGGTTACTAAAGATTTGATGACAATTTGCTCAATATTTATTGGTAATCTACTAGTAAAATATGAGAAAATGTGCTGCTCATTTACTAAAGTGTTACTGCAAACTTAAAAACTTATACTGTAACTACTAATATTGTTGCTAAAGTTTTCATAGAAATTCGTTTACTGTAAATTTTTCAAAGAATTACTGCAAACTTGCTACACCTACAAATATGGTTGCTGAAGATTTCATGGAAATTTACTAAAAATTAGTTGCACATTTATAGAAAAGTAACTACTACAGGAAAATTTCCTGAAAAATTACTAACGAGTTACCACAAACTTGCTGTGCTTACAGATAGACTAAAAGTCAAAATTAATTGACTTTTTTTAAAACATTAAAAATTTGCTAAACTTTCTAAATATTTACAAAGATAATCTGAATATTTGAAAAACGCTTGATACAAATTTGATGAATCCTTTATTCGAACTTGTTCAAAATTTGCTGCAAACTGGGATCAGTTTACTGTAGTCCTAAAAAATCTAAGGTATGGTGAAAAAGGTGTTCATTTTGCTGCAAAGTTACTCTATTGTCGTACATTCATGTTACTGCAACCTTGATCAGATTACTAGAAAGCTACTGTATTCATTTTGAAAATTTCCTAGGGTATGCAGAATGTTGAAAACTTGAACACTTAAGAGGATACAAATATTTCCTGAAAACTATTAGATTTGTGTAATATTGCTGAGCACATATTCCTAACTTCTTTGTTGAAGATTTACCAAAAATTAACTCGAAACTGCAATGTGGCTCAAAATTGATAAAATTTTGTTTGGATGTCAATAATGGTGTAATCTCCTTTCCCTGTTCTTTCACAGTAGCCACAAAAATTTATAAATTTAGTTCCTATGATATACGATAGATAACATAACAGTTTATAAAATTTGAAAAATCAGTTCGAGTATACATAGAGGGGAGTGTCCCGCCGAAATCGGTACATTGACAACCTTAGCCGCTAGTATAGTGAACATAGTTATTACTTGAACATTTAACCAATGTATTAGACTGCATACTGCACTCAGTGTATTAGAACGTACTTCTTCAGATGACCTGCTGCTATGTATACGCAAATTGCTATTTTGTTTCAATTATTTCCACGACTAAGGAACTAAACGGAACAGAGTTAGCTTATCAAAGACTGTATATAGTAGTAGTATGTAGTTTGATCAATATTTAATGAAGTTGGTAGTAAAGCTTCTGGTACAATCTTCTACCAGAAATAAGTTGTAACTGCGGTAAGCTACCACAACTCACTTTGTCCGCCGTTTCATAAGAAGCATTCTTTATATTTTCCGGATTAATTTTATAACGAGCGCCCCAGGAATTTGCATACATCGTTCGAAAGAATGCGCGTTCGTTCGGCATCGCAGGCAGCGAGCTTAATTTATTTTTCATTTCAATAAATCACTTTTTATGTTCGGAAAGCGATTTGATTAAAAGTGTCTTTATCCCATTCAAGAGCAACCATATAAAGATCTGCAATATCCCCTATGCGACACCGAACGGGTTTGAGCAGGTTCGTGATCACTGGAGGTTGAAATGGACGCGATGGCGACGTCTGGGATGTGAATGGGTCCAGTAGGACGCATTTCGCTTCCTTATGCCGTGTGCACAGCCTGCCCAATGAAAAACTGGAAATGTTTAGAGTTCTGGCATATCCAATTAACGTTGCACTTCTTCACTTCATTAGAAATTTATGGGTTCCGACTTGACTGCGCGCGAACGTGCTATCCCCATCTGACATAACACAGCCGTAATAATGTTCAGCTTCTCAGCCATGAACTTGATTAACTTGAACTTCAACAAAGGTTTTGGCATTTTTGCAGCTGCGCTCCGACATTTCTGCCACGGTGCGATTTTTGCGCCATGCCCTATCAACGATGTTCCGGCTTGTTGGGCACTGAAGGGAAACTTGGCACTTACTCACCTACGCTTTGAGGCTGCCAATCATCCTAGATTTGTTGTAACTAGTAAAGCTAAAGGTGCGAACGAAGCTTGCGCTGTATTTATAGTTGCTGATCTAGTTGCCCCAGGTGGTGACAGAGGAATGTCAAAAATGAATTGAGTACGAAATCGGGAACGATAACAGATAAACATGTGGACGTAGTACAAATATGTTCATCTAAATGCGACAAAAGTAGTATGCGGAGTAATAAAAAATGGTGCGACCGCTGAACGCTCAAATGTGCATACGTGGTAAAAAACAAATGATAATCTCGCAACACTTCCATATAAGCAGGATAGCGAGCTGATACAAAATACTTCGTAGCAAATATAATTCAACGTGGCAGATGAGCTACTTGGGAGAAAGAATGGGTTAACAGTAACGGGATTGAAAAGTTAAGGGCGCCACCAACTTGAACGATCAACAACTTGCCAATCTTAACTGGAAGATTTCCCGGTGATCTGGTACTTGCAACTTACATTGAAGGAAGATAGACCTCAAAACTAAATGTATTAGACGTACGCTGAATAAACTGTAACCTGTTAAGAACGAAAAAAACCGATAACTATAAGACGGCAGTTCCAATACGGAACAAAGTTTTAAAGCTGTAATTATAATTAAAGAACAGATACATAAGTAATTGAAGTGCACCCTAGATCAAACCCACGACGTGTGTACATAGCGTTCACTTTGTAACGTATATATTTTCGTTGAAATTAAAGCTTAACGTACGACTAAGAAAACTGCAAGATATCTAAAAAATGTACATAAAACTATTGTACATAAATTAAATAAGATACGTTCATAAACTTATTCACATCAATAAATTGCTGCAAAATTAGTTAAATTAAAGCAAGGCCTATCACGTAAATCAAGAAAATTGATGCAGCTTCAATCTCGAACGGGATGGAAGTAGCTTAAACAAAAATAACAGAATGTGAGGTCAAAACCGAGATCAAACAAAAAATAAGAGTAACAGCCCTGAAGAAATAAAGCATAATTAGCATAAAGAAGCGAAACGCTTCTGGAAAAACTTACATCAGGTTTAAGTGACCTTAGTGATCCAACTCCTACATGTGCTCAAAGCAAAACGAAAATTCTTATAAATTCACAAAAGTGTGCTTCCAAATCCCATCCAAAAATATAACGTACATTAGGATTAGGAAAATAACGGAATTAAATCAACAATTTAATTATAAATCCTTCATAAAGGCAACACACGAACACCCCGACAATTTAAACGGTGGCTCTGTACGTTGAAAATTATTAAGGTAAGTGCCAGTGAACTCAAAAAGTTACGAAGTAGCTAAACTTCTAGGACTCAAAACAACGACGAATCGTAAACCCCAACAGAAAACGCTTACAGAGCCAAAACAGAGCGAAGTATCACATGTTACAATTGAGGGACAAGGGACATTACATAAGAAGATAAATTACAGAGAGCCAAATTTAAACTAAATACACCAGAAATCACTAGCGGAATATAAGCATATCTAACGTTAAAACTAAAAATAGATACTCACTTCGAAGCAGGTAAAAATTAAACTTTAGCTAATTAAACATAAGAACGCTTTCAGGTCTGCCAAAATCAAGAAATATTGTATATATAATTCTAAAAGGGAAAATAAGGCAACCCAAGGCAAACATAACTGCAATTAAACTGCGTACTTAACTTAACCTAAACCGTAGCACGCAAAAATTATATATTAAAAAAATCTGGGGTGATCTACGTACACAACTTCCTTTTACCATGACCTTATAATTAGTCATTTTTTTAAAATTTTTAAGCATTTGTCAAAATTTTTCAAAAATTACAAATTCTACAGAAACCATACAAAATAGAGTTAATTGAAAATAATTTTGCTCTAAAATTTTGAGTCGAATTAAAAAATGGAATAATATACCGGGTGATCTATATAAAGTTGATAGCGACTTTCGGTATAACCAAAAGTGATATTACAGTCAAAATATTGTAGTTGTAGTCGCTCTTTCACATAAAATCCATGGCCAAAGTTTCAGATTATCAATTTTATTAGTTATCTATAATGCCCTATAAAATAGGAGTTAATAAAAACAAAAAAGAAAAACAGCACAATATGGAAGAACAAATATATAGGGGTTGAAGCGAAATCAATAATTTATAAAGCCACAGTGAGGCCAATAATGACAGGGGAGAGGAGTGAAAATATAAAGAGGACATGCAACGCAGAGAACATCAATGAGTGGACATTAAAAAGAAAGCATGGTTGGAACTAGCACATAAATAGGATGGACGAAAAAAGAATAGCCAAGACAAGTCGCCAATAGAAAACCGCAGCGTAGGAAGACCAAGAAAAAGATGGAGCGACAACCTAAGCAAAGAGTAAAGATAGGCAAAGTAATCGAAGAACAAACAGGCATATGCCTAAGAAGAAGAAGGAAGAAGAAGAAAAAAGAAAAAATGAAACCCATTGGATAGGTATTCAGCTCGAAAAGCAATACACATTAAAAATAAAACGTTTGACAAAAATCGCAAGAGCGGCTTTTGAGAAAATCGAAAAAAGCTGAAAACTCACAAGAGTAAACACAATACTTCCGGTTATGCGATTATTTTCTTCAAAAGCTTGTTGTCGCATCTAGATAGTACAGAAAAGTTATATATCAAGTTTCAACGTCATACTTCCTTTATTGTAAAGGAAAGTAAAAACTAATGCTTATGTCAAAACGAATATAGCAATGGGGATAGAATAGTATATTATATACCAATGTACAGTGCATCATTTGATCCCGCGAGTGATTTAAGTCATTAATGAATAACTCAAGGGATCAAAGGCATAAATAAAGCTAATTTTACTGATTTTCAAATTAATACGTTCGATTCAGAAAAATTGATCGCTTTGGAAATGTAGATGAGTAAATAAGGTAATGTTGTAAATAATTGCATTTTGAAGGACTAAAGTTCCACTTTTAATCTCCGAGGGATTAAATTTTTATTTAGTCCTTCTGGGATTAATAGTATATTATATCATGAGGGACTAAAGTGCATCATTAAATCCCGCGAGTGAATATTATTTCCTGAGGGCCCGTAGGGCCTGAGGGAAATAATCACTCAAGGGGTTAAGGCACTTTAGTCCCGTGTGGTATACGCTATTTTTTGCACTTTTGGGAACATTATCAAATATTTGAAAAATTTGAAATCTGTCAATTTGGAAACTGACAAATACGAATTTTATTAAGAATTGTCAGTCCATGTCAAATTCGAGATTTTCAGTGTGTGTCAAATAACAAACAAAAACTAACCTACTAACCTCGAATTTGGCATAGACTTCAGTACTGCCAACTGATTAATTTTAAATACAAATTTTATTGAGAATGTTCTCTACATAAATTTATCATAGATACGGTAACATTTTTACTTTAGTCCCTAGGGGCTAAAGTAACTACTTCTGTCCCTAGAGATTACATGAGCTACTTTAGTCCCTGAAATAAGTGCAAATGCAAAAAGTGGCATTTTGGTCTTTCAAAATGACATTATTTACAACATTGCCTTAGTTACTCATCTACATTTCCAAATCCATCCAATTTTCGGAATCGAACGTATACATTTTAAAACAGCAAAATCAGATTTATTTCATGATTTGTGATCCGGGAATGCAAAAAATAGGGTATATATAGCTGGGGACCAAAGTGCCTTTGATCCTTTGAGTGATTATTGCCCTCGACTTCGTCTCTGGAAATTATATAGCCAACCAAATATAGACACTATATGAAGATTATAAACTGAGGAAAAAATTAGATCTCTAGTGAAACAAAAAAAACAAATGCATAGAAAGAGATTTGGAGAAATATAGAATAAAATTAAAGAGAAAATTAGAAATTATTTTGTAAAACACTAACAAATGTGCGAAATCAGATGGCAATCAATTTAGATAAACAAAGACAAAGACAAATTGTAACAGAAGAACAAAACATAATGGAAAGATGGATATTCAAGAATTATAAACATTCTAACAACAAGAGAGGCAAATTCAAGAAGAAGAAGAAACGATAGGAGTAAGAAATATTGATGACACCGGCGGATACGCAGAAACAGCCGAGATTTCAAGGGAAGAAGTAATGGAAGAAATAAAAAAATCCAAATTGGGAAATCCGGAAATGACTAACCGAAATAATGGAACAAAAACAACTAAGATAAACGGGACATATAAGCACCATTGATAATACAAGACAAGTTAAACAAACCTGGGAAGCAAGAATAGAATGTAGAAGACCTAGGAGAAGACTATTAATACCATGGTATAAAGGGCCAAAGCGATATGGAAACGAGGTTGTACTTGGAGTGAGGCAGTAATGTTAACAGCTGATCACAAACAGTGGCGCAACTTCTACCACCAATTCAGTAAATGACAGCACTTGGATCAGTAAAACAGGATTGGATTAGGCAATCAAGGCAAGGCAATATTGCTTTAAGGTTCTACTGGTGAAATATAACAATAACTTAGCTATAAGTGCTAATGCAATAAATAAATGTAAAAAATGTAAATAAAAGGCATAAGACACTTTAAGAAGAAGAAGATTTATTAGTAGTTGACAATCTTTCAGTTTATTCTCGTTCGAAAACTACAGCCTTTCAAATAGTCGACAGATTTCCAATGAAGCAGAAATCTAGGGAATTCCGATGCTAGTCTTCTGTTAAAATATTTCTGCATAAACTTGTTGGATTTTTTTTCAGCATTAGGACACACTTTTTCTAGTTCTTGTCGACCCACTTCCTATTCCAGGAAATGTTTATACCTCTGGCTGTTCATTTTCCTTCTTCTTTAGCATTTTAGATGCATTTTTGGATATACGCCTCCTCATGAATATTGTACTGTTCTCAATTTGCTGCGTGTTGTAGCCATTTTAATCACGATGATAATTTAATCATCATTCCAAGTTATAGGTGGTTTTCCTCTTGACCAATTCAATATGCAGAATTTCCATTACATAATTAGTCTGCTCCATTTGTTTGTATCTCATGTTGCTGTATGCCCAACATACTTCTTTGTATGAGAACCTTGTACAAAAAACATTTTCAGAGGGCTTTTCACCACCTGGTTGATATGAGCAACACACAGTTTTTGATTGTCACTTTCTCTTAGAAATTTTGATCGCTACCTCTGCACAAAATCAGTGCCTCTTTATACAACAACACCTTCCCCCAACCAAATATGTTTTTTGGTCCATGGGAGTCTCTGTTTACTCACCTAATCGGTAAGCAGTAACATACTTCTTAGGTGAGCGAACAGTTCTTCCATATTCTAATGCATTGGGATTTCCGATTTAGGTAATTGTTGCCATAGGGTAAAACTATTTTCTAGTTCTCATTCAAAAGCACCTTAGAGGCTAGGTCATCTTTCAATTTTTCCTCTTCGCAATGGTTCAACTGGTCCAGCTTCCTTTTTGCTTCAAAACCGTGATTGACATTCGTTAGTAATATCTGTCATCAAAGCGTGTTGACCTAAGGTCGCAATCTTTTCGGGATTCCTGAATTAGGGGCTCACAATATGAGTTTAACGAATAGTTTTTATATTAAAGGGACACTAGCTAATACCAACACTTGCTTAAGAAAAAGATTGAATAAGCGTTTACATTTTTCACGTGACATAGTTGCCAAAGCTAATCCAACAATGTTACTACATTTAGAAATGTAAAACGATGGCTGTAGGACCATTAATTCGCACAATACTGTACTTTAATTTCAAATAACTTTATTTTTTACTTTTATTTGCTGCTCTGTCATGAAATACCATGCAGGAAAAACGGTTTTAAATTCGGACAATGATCTCATTCACTCTAGTTGTGATTCTGAGCAGGCCTTGAATATGAATATTTTTATCAGTATATTAAATTTTATTTAGTTACAAAAAGTTACTGATGCCAAAATATATTTGACATTTTATCACTTGTGAAAAGTATTTCAGTTATAGAAAATCTATTCGTGGAATATTGCTGAACTGAAAGGATCAGTTATGATATTTTAAGCAACTTTAATTCACTTAATGAATGAAGAATGATGAACTGTTAAATTTTGCTTTGACTTAAGAACGATTACACCGTTAAAAATGAACATTCAAAGTCTGCTCACAATCGCAAATGGAGAAAAGCTGGCAGATGTACTTTTATTTGCATTAAATTAGTTAGGCTAACAGTATGTTACGATTCGAAAACGGCTACCGTGAATTTTTCGCCCCCTGTCGCTACAGATCCGGCAATTCTAAACGTTCTTTCTCTCCGAGATAATTATTTGATTTAGCGCACGTTGGATCCAAAATTGAACGCTCTTTTGACGCCAAATGAAGGTGGGAATTTGGTCCACGTTTTTTCCTCACGGGAATCTAATGTTCGCTTCGAAAACCGCTTAATGTGTCCGGATCTCATCCGTCAAAACTGCCGCCCCAGACGAGTGTTTCGTAATGTAGAAATTCCCGTTACTTAATATCTAAACCATTTTCGCCATTAGTTCTGTTTGGACTGATGCCCAGTTATTGTTTCAATCCCCCTGCGTTTTTCTTCGTTCTCCTCCGTTTGCTTCGTTTTTCCTGTTTTCGCCGCGTTCTGCATGATCCCTTTGCTGATTACCAATGTTCAGCCACCCCTTGATTCCCCACTCCGCTTTTTAATTTACCATTCGAGATAGCTGCACGTGCCGGTCAGCAAAATTGAACATCTGCGATCTATATATTACTGATGTATAGATTTTCCAATTTCGGGTGCTTAACGACGCGTTTCACATATCCCTGCTGGAAATTCCACAACTCGCCGACTTACACCGCCAGTAAAAATCGCCCGGTACGGTCGTTGACATTTCTTCTTTTTGATCCGAATGAATGTTACTGTTGATAGACGATTCTTCTTCGCTTAGTGTTTGTAACTGTCTTAGTGGAAGCTACACAAATTCTTAAATTTCATACGACAGTATCAATTGTAATAAGCATAACAGACGACCAGCCCCTGTATGAATAATTCTTCATTCTGGGTGTGTTTTGCATCTGCGGGCATAGCACAAATTTGGGCATTCTTTATTTCGTCGCTTGATTAACTACTTACTGCTTTGATAGTTCCGGTACCTACGTATGTCAGAACTACTATTCCTCAAACTATAGCTTACTTTTTTGGAACTAGCACCTATACCTCAAAATAATGTTTAGCTTAATCATTCCTTCACCCAATTTCAAAAAGAACTTGTTTACAGCATCTTTAGCTAAGATTGTGTTATCTGATATTTTAGCTCCGATAAAACGAATGAGTTTATTTCAGCAAAGTATACGAGCTGGCCAAATATAGCTATTGGCCAACAATTACTACTTGTCTTGCATTTTTCTAATCACCAATATCGTCGCTAAAACTTTACCTTTCAAATAATTTCCATACCGCTAACCACTGATCATATCAACATAAATTCAAACAAACACCACACGTGATAATATAGCCTAACTTCTATCTCAATAATGTCAGCTAAAATTTGTTCATGGGCATGCTAAAGTCTCCACAAAATTATAAGGCTCAAAGTACCGTGTGTGTATGGTAGTTTCTTAGAGATAGTTTCCGGTAATAAAAATATATAAAAATTATATTAAGAAATTGAGGTGCATTTGTACCCTAAACGTAACGACGAGAGTTAAAGATTACGCTTGGTTAGTGGCAAAGGTAACATTTAGATCGGATTTTCCTGGAATATTAGATTTTTATAAAATTGTTTTTGTGGTCATTAAAATAGAGCACGTGAAAGTGCCACAAAATATTGTGTTTTCGCCATATTGACCATGAATCTATGAACCTGCGTATGAATTAGTTATGTTAACTTTAACACATATTTTAAGGTACCTTTTCTCTTAACTAAATTCATTAATAAAAAATTTAGAACAACAAACGTTTATTGTTAGTCTGTTTGGTTCATTTGAACTACAGGGCCTTCTAGGGTTCTAGGTACATCTAAAGAATTATGCTAATTTTTATAAACGGTTTAACAGTGAACACAGGAAAGCTGAGGAAGAAGTACGCTATAGCAGTCACAATTAATACTTCCACCAGTTTATATAGTTACTATTGAAACCCATTCTTATATTCATTGATTATTTGATTAATGGGAAAAAGGCTAATCTAATTTTCACTTGGCAGTGAATAGAATTTTTAAGTTGCATACAGACCGTGAGTACATAAAGACATTTAATGATTATTGTTATGGCGTACACCTAATGTATAGTTAGTTGCACGTTTCTATAAACCATACAATTAAAGCCTATCTAGCAGAACGCAAACGCCTTTGTAAATGTTACGCACTATTACACTGCCGCCTTAAATCTATAAATTCGTCTTATCAAACGCATTTAATGCTACGAAAATAATTATTATATTAACAGGAACTTGTTATCAGTGTACGGTTCGATTTCTCAAGGTTGTGACATTTTCAATAACAATTCCATGGTTTTAATTGTGTAAACAATGCAGATTCAATATTGTTTGATTAAACATCAGACTTTTATAATATAGTCAGGAATCAGGGACCATAAATTTGAAAATTAAAATAAACTTTCTTTCGATTTCTTTAAATTAAACAAATCTATGAACATTAGCGCAAACTCAAACCAAAATATTTTTCTAGCACATCCTATAACCCAAAAAAGCTACGACCATTGGTTACCGAGATATAAAGCAGTTTTCTAAAGTCTGCAACTGCGAATTTCGTAGGGGTAGTGAGGGGAAACCACAGGGGGGGGGGGGTAGTAGTGGTCTAATGACTGCCTAAAATTCAGCTTTCTCCTAGCTATAACCGACGTTATCCCTTTATTTTTTGGGATAGGTGATGCAAACGAGGCGTCACACGTGTATCAACCAAAGCACGCAGCAATAAATAAATGCAGATAATTCTTTCACTAAAAATTTCTTCCTTCATTTCTACACATTTCGTACGCTAGAAGTATGCATTTATGTGCAATAGTTTTCAAAATACTGCGATGCTGAAAATTATACCGTGCATTCGTGGTACGCTTCGTTTAAACAATCTATGTCGCATTTCTTAAACATAATTTTGACATTAATTTGACATCATCTGAATCTAGAAAGGATACGCTTTCCACTAGTTTAAATCATTGAGAAATATTTAAAAAAGCTTGTACATGCGATATACGCATAATTTTTTTGTAATCGCAAATAGAATGGAGCCCTCCACATTTACATCCGCAAGGTAATTCCGGATAGTGTACATTTTTAAAAATATATCTTCCGAGTGTACACCCCATCATTTTAGAAGCGTCTTTTGAGATACAGATTCCCGACTAATAAGAGCTAAGCCAATACCCTGTAAAGATAGCACTAAACTATGCGGTAAACCTGTAATTTTTCTCAAAGTATAAAGCAATCTGCTGGTATAAGATACATCCCATTGATAGTAAAAAGTATTTCCTGCTGAAGTTAATAAATTTTATTTACTAGCAACATTATATTGTACATTTTCGTCATAGAAACAAAAGGTGAAAAGCTACTCATAACTCCCAAAGGACTTGTCAAATTATTTCTCCCTCAAACTCATGGTAACCATGCAACTACAAATAACGTTCTAGCAACCATGCAATGAGGCAATCCTTGATGTTACTTACATATTTTAATTTTCAATGCCATTATGACATTTTGAAATTTCATACTATCCTTACTAATATGCTAGTAAATAAAATAGTGTATGCACCACGGGAGATATTCATGTTCTTTACCTTCGGTTGACTTACAGACCTCGGGCCACTCAGGGATAAAACATATTCATATCTCCCTTAATGCATAAATATCTATTAATTTGCTTTTACAAAATTTAATAGTAGCAGTTGTGTTGCTCATTTCGATTATTCTGTGATTATACGCTGATCAACTAAAAATTGTATTAATGTAATCTGTAAATTACTACAGCTTTGAAGATACTAGATCGAAGACTTTGTTTTGTGGACGACATTTTTTATGTTTTTGATTTATCTAAATGTAGTATTAGTAATTTTTTGAATCAGTGAAATTCCAAATTTCCCAGCATAAAATTCACATATGAAATGGAAAACGAAGGACAACTGCCATTTCTAGATACCTTAGTAAAAATAAATAAAAATACGTTGGAATTCGATGTTTATAGAAAAGAAAACAATGTAACCAGATTCATTTTAGCGGATTCAAATAATTGTTTTCAACACAGAATAGCTGCTCTAAATTTCTTAGTGTATAGACTGTTAACTTTTCCTTTAAACAAAGATAGATATACCACTGAACTTCAGACCATAAAAAACATCATTGTGTACAATGGTTTCTCTTCTAAAATTATCGACAATTTGGTTAGGAAACAAAAAACAGAATTGCACGTTCGAAATTCCACAACTCTCGTCAGGCTTGGAAGTGAAGGACTCAAGCACATCAAAATTCCGTTTCACCCGGCTACAAAGGGCCTAGCAAACATTTTTAAAGAATCGGACCATAAAGTTGTGTATGGTTCAAACAACAATATTAGAAATTTGTTGGGAAAATCGAAAAGACAATCTGAGGACTTTAGAGTGATCTGCATTTACGAAATTAAATGTTCCCATTGTGATTCCAAATATATCGGGCAAACACGTCGTAATTTTGGTACTAGGTTTAAAGAGCATTTAGCTCATTTTAGATTCAACAGATTCGAAAAATCGAGTATTGCCCAGCATATTTACGAAACGGGCCATAGTATAAAAGGGGATGACCTAAAAATTGTAAAGGCGTTAACTTCAACACAGCAACTAAATTATTTTGAAAGCTTGGCCTTTTTTAAGAACCGAGATAATAAACTCTTGAACAAAGATAGTGGACCTATACCGTCCTCCATCTTGCATGATTTATTGAAGTTATATTGACCGTAGGCCACGCCTCCGGGCCAGACAGTATAAATAGCTGTAAAATGCGCGGGATCGCCCACTTCCATTTGTGATTTGGTCACGAACATATCGTTGCCATTTTGTTGTGTAAGTTTTTCGTAGCTACCGATGATGACAACTTGGCTGTCGAAATACGTATTTAGCAGTTGTTAAATATTTGTGTGGTGAGGAGTTTTAACGAATTTGTAATATTTTCAAACCACATGCTCCAGCAGTGTTTTATTTGTTTTTGTACTAAAAGAATGCTTGAAAGGAAAATCATCTGAAAAATATGCAACAAAGACGTCAAGTGTCGTCCATATCTTTACGCACAGCTTTAGAAAGCCACAAATTCGTCCATTGATCTGACTATCGCTTACACATGTAAACGATTTCGTAGGTACTTTACCAACTAGAATTTCTGTTTTTGGTAAATGATAGTTTCTTAATTGCATTTATTTTTGTATTTGTGTTTTATATACATTTATTATATTTCTAATCTTTACTTACACCCTTTTTATTTTTTGATAACTAGTTGTATATTCATTTAAGTTTACTTATGCATGTCTATTCTTTGCTTATGTGAAAATCTGATAATAAGCGTTGTTCATTGTTTAATTAATTTTTTATAGTACAGTGTTTTTTTAATAAAATAGTACTTATTAAGTAACTAGTGACTAAAATATACTATTATAGTATTAAACTAAAAATTGATAATCATGAAATCAGAAATATTATAGCTCGTATTAATGGATCAAGTTAGAAGCCTTTATTGAAATTAGAATGGCCCCCGCAGTCTAGAAAACGCTCCTACGCGCCTGCGCACAAGTACCGATCATCTTCAGGCTTTTTTTATTAGGATAACCTTAATTAGGAGAAAATCAGAACGGTTCTGAGATTTATTTTTAATAATCAGCAGACGATGTCGTCTAATAAGCCACATTTCAATTAAACTTCAAAATCGTTCTATTAGTTTTTCCGACATATATGTACTACTCAATTTGCAGACATAAAATTTTCTTATTAAATAGACCTTTATTAACAAAGAGACAAAACATTGCAGACATGAAAAATTATATGGCATAGCAAAAAGCTGTCTGGACGAGCAGGTGTGCACAAATAAAATTCACACTTGGCCTCTGCCGGATTACATTGCAAAAGTTGAAACAATTAGTAACAACCTAAAGGCTTTTTGACCATATCACTAATTCTACTAGGGTAATACGATATCTTTGAGCGTTCACATGGACCAACTTGTGAAATAACGTCATTACATATATACAAATTGAAAAAACAAAAAAAAACTCACCCCGATTTCTGTGTTGAGCAATAGTAATCCAGTGCTGTAGTGTTCGTTGGCCACATTTTGTTTCACAATGTTTTATTATAATTTGTACCAGCCTAAGAAACCACTTATTTCAAAACAATAACAATAGAAAAACGAATGTCACGTGTCACTGCCGAACAATTAGTACCTAACTTCCACCCGATTAACAATGTTAGGTTTAATCACTTTATTAAATCACTCCCGTTTTAATTGTTAATATTCACTATCGCCGCCACCCTAACATACATTACAATAACATTCCTTGAGCCTACTAATTATTGGTGCAAACTGCAAAAGTGCAAACTGCTTTCGAGCTTCCCCAATCCCCACCATATATCATATCTATAGGCCAATCAGAAATTATGTTTAGTATATAATAGGGGCTAAATAGGTTTTTAAACAAGCACAAATTATTGACGTAAGAATTGTTTTTGAAAAATAAAAAATAAAAATGTTTCCCATATTATGCTGACTTTTTGGCGGACACTGTAGAGGAGGTCGAACATCTAGATCTAGACGATCTTGTAAACCAGTGTTTCCCAACCTTTTTTCCTGACGTACCACTTCACAAGACAAAAATATTTTGCGTACCACTTAGTCACGTGGAGGTAATTATGGATGAAATATGTTTATTATTTTACTAATCTAACTAACCCATTTTCCAACCATAAGTATGAAAAATAAAATTCTTGTGTAGTGTTATAATATTTTATTAATTGATATGAACAAGGAATTCATACCGTAAGTTGAAAATAAAAAAACATTATACTCTAAGGAAAATACAACAAAAATATCATACAAAACTTCAATGAGAAGGCTGAGCTTGAAGATTAGAAGCCAACTTGGGAATGTCTGCTCTAAGATTGCTCAGTCTTAAACGAAGATCATTTTCCATACTAATAGTCTATTCCGATATTTGTTCTTAAGATACACAAGTGAAGAAAATGCTGTCTCGCACAAGTAAGAAGTTGTGACGGGAAGTAAAAATTTAACTGCTTTGTCAGCTACTTCTGCGCAGTCCGCACGCCTTTCAACCCAGAAGTGCACGAGCGACATTTTTGAAAATTTTTGCTGTAGTTCTGAGTCACAATTTAGTTCATACAACTGTTCCTTTTCTTTCCCAGTAAAGTTTTCTGGTGCCACTTCTATATCAGCAAACGGGTTTTGGAATGCAATCAGTTAAAAATTTATTTTGTACTTCAAAAGATTTTCACGAGGAATATATTTTTAAAAATATTTCCGAACTAGCCCTTATTATTTTGTGTATTCCAGACAAGAATGCTGATGTTGAAAGAATATTGTCTAATATTACATATATTGAAACTAAAAAAGAAATAAGCTTTCAACATCATTTTTTGAAGCTGTACTGCGAATAAAAGTTGATCTGCATGGCAAGAAGTTCTGTTGCCATAATTGTTGAAATGTATTCTTTTAAAACATGTGTTTTTGTTCAATAACCAAATTTTAAAACATTTTTTTCCCGTGTGCAGAGCACCACGTACCACCGCAGTGGCCTCTGCGTACCACTAGTGGTACGCGTACCACAGGTTGGGAAAGACTGGCTTACACCATATGTCACATATGTCTGAAGGATGTTGTTCCGAGATTAAATTCACTGATGCAATTTATCAATCTGGTAAGATGATACAAATTTAACTTGTACAAGTACCAGGCGTATGTAGCTTTCCATTTTCCTTTGTAAAGAAAAATATATACAGACCGATATATTGATTCGAGTATTTACTAATAACAACACTTTATTGCAAACCTGCCCTATAAGAATTCTTTAATGTAATACTTGTACACCATGGCTTTATAGCTGCATATTGTATCAATTCGCTGAGTCAACTTTCAGAATTAGACATTGTTGAATAATTGTGTTATTACGTAGCAACAGCATTTGCCCCGTAAAAAGAGGGAAAACTGTAAGGCGTTGAAGTTGTCCTATAATTTATTTTTAAAGCAAGTCGACAGTCGCCTTCCTTTTAAACAAAGTTTTATGGCACTGACACCTGAAATCATAAAGGGCATTTTTAGCCTGCCCTGCTTACTCGTTGGAAAGTGCATGGGTGTAATGGGCACTTATTCAGAAATCCGATATCCAGCAGCATTTATGGTTTTGCATTTTCCACGGCGACATAATGGGCTACAATATAAAGTCCCCGTGAAGCTTACCGTGTTGTTAGGAACTTTACTCTCGTGGTAGCAGCGTTTTATTAACCATCGTGCTAGCCAGGTTCGTAGTTAATGTTTATTCAGGGGGTACTATTTTATTGCTGCTTTAAAAAGTATGAAGAGTAGTAGTAAAAATGCGATTCGAAATCAAAGACTAGTCATTGGATCAATTCTGATTTGACACTAAATTACATTAAACCAAAGAAGAGTTTAGATTGAGAAAGAGTTAGACCCTTTGGTGGATAAAGTCGCTTGGTACAACAAAAAAGTCACAACATTTAGAGCGAAAATATAGAGAAATCATCACAGCCTTGGGTCATTTTGCAAGAAGTATACTAGACAGAAAAACAGTGCGTTTCTGCATTCATTTTGTATACATTTTGTAGTAGTTTATCTTACTGCATAAATAATATGTGAACAATTGATACCCCCATGAATCTTTGATGAAATTTATTCTAGTTTACATGCTTATTTTGTTAAAAAAAATAATAGGCAACCAGTAATACGCCCAATCTCCTGTGAGAAGGTAGTGAACGTGAATAAACCAATGTCACTCTTATCAGCATTAATTATCCCCTAAGGAATTTGCCCAATATTAGTCTATAGGTATGAATTCTCTTATTAAAGTAGTGTAAAAGGGTATAAATGATTGAATTACATATAAAATGAAGGCAAAATAAAAAAAATAAACAAACTATAATATGAAGAAAGTTACAATTTCACTATTGGAAGACGAATTAAGAATAATGGTATTACAAGAAGAGGGTGAATAACTACATCACCAAAGTGGTCTTTTGGGATTGGTGAGGTAAATACATCTGCACCTGAGTTGATTGGTTGAGCTGCATTGGTGTTGCTGTCAAGGTGGATCTGTAATTGGGTTTGATTTAGATGTGCTGTGATCAGTGTTGAATCCAGGGGGGTGACCGGGGGGGAAATTCCCCCCCGGGCAGTACAAAATTCACCCCCGGAAACATTACCACTTCATATTCATGTTTTCTTCTATCTATAAAAGAATGGGGGGATTTCGCAGGAATAGGTAAAAATACCCCCCAGACGTTTCATTTTCCCCCCAGGAGTAATCAGTCTGAATTCAACACTGGCTGTGATGAAGTCATTATCGAGGTAAATGCATCTGTAACTGGATTTGATTTGAATGAGCTTCGGTGGAGTTGCTGTTGGGGAGAATACATCTGTACTGGTTTGTTTTGGATGAGCTGTTTTTTCTGGGGTCGCTGTGTGAATCTGCATCAGTGTTCCATCCATCTTGACAGTTTAGATTGCCGGTTAAGCAAGTAGATGATTTAGGTGAAGTGGTTCATGAGGGCAGCTAGTTGCAGAGCAAGGATCTTCGTTGAGGTTACAAATGGAAGCAACTGACTTAGCTGGTTGCATGTGCATAACTGGACAGGAGCATCGGATCAACGCAGTTAAGTGAAAGTTATCAAGTATATGTAAAATAAACAATAATAAATTTCAATAGTGAATGAATAAGATATTTATCATAAGTACTTACCATTATCAACATTTTAAAACAATACGAATTGTAAAGATATGAGTTCAATTAACCTTTCATCTGAAGGATTTGACATTGACAGTTACAGAATCGTCATTATGGGATAATTCGCATACCACCAATTAATCACAAAGTATAATAATTTAAATAATCAAGACGATTGCAAATATTTATAAATGCAATTAATAATCACAATTTAAAAAGCATGAACCTAATCTGAGTTAAGAGTAAATGTTCTACGGGAGCTAGAGAAAGAAATAGACTCAATATTTAAAAAAAATAATTGAGGCATTGAGGGCAAAATATTTTTACATAAGTTAATCTTGATATAGCAATATCAATACATAAAAAATAAGTTTTCACCTCCAGTTACTAATAATATAACCTGAATAATGTAACTAAAAACAGAAAGATGCTAATTGGCTCTTAAAAACCTTCTAAAGAATTGCCGATTCTATAAAAATATCTATTAAGATTCTAACTACAGATACTTATTTATATATCTAAGTTGTAATAAAAATTATTCTGTGATGTAAAACTTTTCATTGATTTTCATAATTTTTATATATACAGGCATGATTAAAAACTAGTTTATTGAATTTTTTATCCAACAACATGATCTCGAAAAACAAATTCTAATGTAATTACACCCATATCAAGGATAAGACAACTTTTTTAATTTAAATGGTATACCCACAATCTTTGTAGAAAGATTAGCGAAATTGGCATATGCGTTCACTACTTGCACTGGCTGTTCCACGGAGCCTTAATAGCAAAGCCTCAATTTTAACACGATTAATACCGTGCAACTCTTGTTGAAAATGTCACAACCTTGAGAAATCTAACCGTGAAGTGATAAGAAATTCCTGTTAATTATTATTATATTATTTTCGTAGCATTAAATACGTTCGATAGGAGGAATTTATAGATTTAAGGCGGCGATGTAACAGTGCGTAACATTTACAAAAGCGTTTGTGTTCTGCTAGATAGGCTTTGATTGTATGGTTTATAAAAACGTGTAACTAACTATATGTTAGGTGTACGCCATAATAACAATCGTTAAATGCTTCTATGTAACTCAAAGCCTGTACGCAATTTAAAAAATTCTATTCACCAACAAGCGAAAATGAGATTAGCTTTTTGCCTATAGTAAATTAATTGATAATGCAAGAATTGGGTTTAACAGTAATTTAACAGCTGGAAGTGCGTACTACTACTTAGTTCAGTTATAAAAAATGTTGAAAATATATTAAACGTGTGTGACTGGAGCGAAATAATTGATTAAATTGAAGATTAGAAACGAAAGAACTGTAACCGGATCAATTAACTTTAATAACTTAACAGCCAAACCAATGGCTATATACTGTGTAGAATTTACAAACCCTGAAGTTACAAGCAATATACCGATTCTCTGCGGATGAAATCTCGTGGTGAACAAAAAGGCAGGAAGGAATACAAGATAGCAACATGGCTGAAGGCCGTTAGAGCTTATAGATGATAGTAAAAATCACAAATATATTATGATGAATAAATTTAAAATATTGCTGCAATCACACAATTAGCTAAGTAGACGAATATAACGGAAAACCCTTTCATAATATTTAACCTATTTTACTTTTTGGCGTTGAGAGTGATTAATATCGAAAATCAAAATTTCTAATAACCTAACTGCACTTTCTTAAATTTTGGACTCGTTAGCAAACGCGACCGTTGAGAACGTTACAAATTGCATCTGGTGCATCCTGTAGAGGGTGTTTGTTTAATGTCATTAAATGAAAATGACATACCTTTTACCACCTGAATTAGATTTTACTAACTTTTTGAATCATAAGCAACACGAAAATATCACTGTCAGAAACATTAGTTAGTTGCGCGTAAGTGCCAGACAGTGGAAGAGTCACGTGACATATTTTGAACGGTCTGATTCTTATTTTACCAATTTTTGCACCATAATATCACTGCCAGAAGGTTTTGTTGCGTTTGAGAGGGGGGGGGGTTAAACTAGCGCACTCTGCAGGGCGACTCAGATGCAAATTTCTTACGGCCTTTTTCTTGCTTCTCGTGTTCGATATGATGAGGTTAACCGTTTCTGGCATGATAATGAATACACAAAAATTTACTACCGCGGCTCTCTAACTATAAACTTCTAAACTGGTTCTAGAAAGGTACAAGAGTACAAGAGATTACACAACAAACGGCGATGCCCATTACGATACCCGTCTACTAACCGAAATAATTTCGGAAAAAAAATGTTTACTTCGCTCTCTAGTATTCTCAAAAATGCCCCCTAACTTTAAAGTTAAGTTTAAAAAAAATCTGCTAGCCAATGTCTATTATGAACTCTGCAATTTCAGATTTGTAGAAAATTAAATCTATCTTATTTTGTTGACTATAGTATGATGTTGTTATTGTAAAGAGCGTTCATTTGAACGTATTCTACACGCACATTTTTTATTGTCATAAAATGGAACTGTTTCGTCTAACCCGTTTTGCCAACACCAGCAACGAGAACAATTTTGATATTAAGCTACGTCTTATAATAAAACTTTCCATTGCCAATAATTTGTGTATTATTGGAAGCAAATATTTAATTAAACAATATAAAAATAGTCAGGACATCCCACAGTAGATTGACAGCGGTGCTAAAGAATTGTACATTTATTTCAAAAGATTAGACTGCGTCATTGCAATGAATAGATTGAAAAGAGGAAATTTGTAAAAAGAGGCGAATATGAAATTGTGAAAAAAACACTTCTAGTATTCATGCTATCTTTTCATCACCAGACAAATGTCAAAAACCATATAATAACTTTAGAAGGAAAAAGCTGAAACCTCAATGTAAGCGATGCCACCTTCACGGAGACACACCGAAATAATGTAACAGGGAACCGAGATGCGTGAAATGTGCAAACAAAAGAGAAAAGAATCGAATCCGAGGTGAGCAAATTGCAAGGAAGAGCATCCGGCATCGGGGATGTATGATAGCCATAACATTCCAAGAAGGTAGTGGCAAAAAACAACTGAAAAGAAGCATGGAAAATATATAGTGGGAAAACATTTCCGTAATGCGTCAAAACAATTGGGTCTTAGAACTTAAAAGCCACTAGCAACCAACTATTATTAACAATAATAGCCATAGTGGACCAACTAGAACAGAGACTTCAAAAATCAGAAAATAGCAATTGAGTAAATACGTTCAGCAAGCAAAATGGCTAATAAAGATATTAGAATAGCTACGTGGAATGTTAATAGGATCGAACAACAACAGTTAGACCTGCAAGCAGTTATAGCTATACAGAAAATAGATGTCTGTCTCATCTCTGAGGCTCGCCTCCCAAGACTTGCAATGCAAGATGCAATTTTTATTAAGCACACTATCGATTCATCTAACATAGCACGACGAGGCAGTGAGATAAAAATAAAAAATAACATTCTGCTCTTCAGAAAATGAACATCGCATTAGAAGAAAAGCAAGTACCAACCGGCGTGGTTAAGCTTGGAAGGCAAAAGTTGCACTAGATGCAATCTTTTGTTTCCCAAAACATGATCAGAAAAAGCTAGAAAATCAAGATGGGGTTCAAGATTGACCACTACGAAAGGCAAAGAATTAAATGAAGCAGTGTCTGAGCTAGGATCTAATTATTTAACAATAGGAAAATGAACGTACAGACCTACCAATCCAAGAAAGACTTCAGATTTGCTAGACTTCTTTATATCCGAAAAGGTATCGGCTAACTATATAAAGATTAATGATGCCACCGAGACGAAATTCTGGATCTCGTCTCGTGTCGTTTCGAAATTCGAGACCAAGATTGACGGTTTTCAATCTCGAATTTTCGAGAACAGATTAATCAAATTCTTGAATCTTCGAGACGAAATTAACCAATTTCTCGATCTCTACAGTTTGTCAATGTTTGTCAATTTAAAACCCAGAATCGGCCTGTTCGTAGTGATGCCGCCGAGACGCAATAATTCTAGATGTTATTTTGAAATTCGAGATCGAGATTGACATTTTTCGATCTCGAATATTCGAGACGAGCGAAATTAATCCAATTCCCGATCTCGGTAGTTTTTCAATAGTATTTTTGAAACTCGCATAATATCCAAAAAGAACAGTTACAGGGTTACACGAAAATAACTGCAACTTCAATGCGGCACGCACAGCACATATTTAAAATTCGATAATTGAAATTCTCGAGTTCGTGATCGAGGATCGAAGTTCGAGAATTTTCGAATTAGAGATCGAGAATAAACTTTTGAGAATTTTCAAGATCAAGATCCAGAATGGGCATATTTCGTCTCGTCTCGCCTCGCGGCGACACTACTGAAAATTGAGGAAAGCTTTGACTTAAATTTAGGTCACTCGTCCGTAATCGTAACATGATAACATAATCAAAAAGTACATAACATCACTAGTCAACAAATGAACCGGCTGGGATGGTTTCCAGGAGGAATTGAGTAATCACATTCAATTAATATATTGCTCAACACCAAAAATCAACTAGATCACAAAGTTGAGAATTTTTTTGTAGACGTACAACAGACAGCGTCGTCCCTGAGATCAAGAGAAAAATAGAGGAAATCAATTACCCAGGAGAAACCAAAGGATTGGTAGCTGAGAAAAAAACTGAAAAGAATGTGGCAACAAGCTTATATAACCTAAAAGTTGAACACAGATGAAAATTGACAAGGAGCCCATAAATAAATAATTATCTGCGCTTCAGATTGAAAACGACCAACAAAAAGCTGATACCTTTGCTATCCATCTGGAGCAAACATACCAGCCAACCGAAACCCAGTTGGAATATGAGCTACCGGACGCTGAAAGTGAAAATATAAAAAAGGTCTTGTAACGCGTAGAGAAATCGTAGAGGTAACATAAATCAGAAAAGGTCCCATGGCTCATAACAGGATTTTTTAACTTTGATTATTCATCTTATGGTGGTATTAAAGTGTTAGCTGCTCATTTAAGTTATTATATAAATCCTGTGTTCATAAAGCCCCTTACCTGACGTGACAAAGGCGAATTAGACAGTCTCCTAACCCAGACGTTATATGCCATATGGGTAGTGTGGTCGCAGCTGCGGTATTAAGTGTCGTGACAGATAAATTATCGAATATGGAACAGAGGCTAGAAGAGATTCAAATGGAAAAAAATCTGTAAAAGGCTTTACCCAGAACTTCCTTCGACATTGTGGGATATTGCAAGGGAACAAGCTACCTGAGCTACGGAGCACCAACCCTTCGAATTCCTGCGTTGCAGCTGTATTAAGTAACGCAGAAATTTTTTGCTCCTTTTTGTATCGTACAAAATTTATTCTGTATCTATTGGGGCCCAATTTTGGTAAGAATCAAGCCTGCGCTATGTACAAATTACTACTTGTATTTATTGCTAAGTTAAATCAAAAATAAACGAAATTTTATTTTTTAAGGTGCTAACCCTGTATATATTTGTCTGATTTTTTTTTCTGTTTCATACCAGGTAGATATATAATGTGTATCCAAATAGTTTTTGAGTTATACTGTCATCAGACAGATAGGTAGGCAGACAGACAGACAGACGGAATTGAGAAAACCTGTTTTTCGTCATCTAGGGACCTTGAAACGTGAAGATCTGGAGAAATCTCGAAAGGTGATTGTTTCGCGATTACAATCATTCCTTCGTCTTTTAGACAAGTGAAGTAAAAAGGCTGAATTAAAAACAGTGAAACGAAGTGTTAATAAAATGGAACAATATCTGAATAATTGCAGATATAATTTACACAAAGAGGACGGAGTCCAATACAACAACAAAATTATATTGACCAAGGATGAATTTGTTTATGTGAAAATTAAGAACACTGGAATAACTTCAACTTGATTATTGGATTTTTCCTGGTCGTTAAATTTATTGTTGGATGTGGGTAAAGTATAAATATTGTCATTTAAGTTATTTCTATATTTAGAATGGTACAATACAAATGCCGAATTTGATGTCATGTTATTATAAAATTTAACGCCATTCTACACAAGTTATATTTGAATACTTCTTTCTTTATTTTCTTAATACAATTGGTAGCTTTTGTGTTATATTCTTTGCACTAGTCATAACTAATAACTGTAGGTAATTACATTTATGTCTTTTAAATAGCTCAGTTATATGTTGTCCTATCTATTAATACAGGTTTTGATAACATGAAAGATATTATCCTCTGAAACATGGCTAAATGAAAATATTGGTGATAATATTTTTATTTTTATTTATATAAAAAGTGGCATCAGCCGGCGGTATTTCTGTGATACGAGGGATTCACAGAAAATTCTAATTGTAAATAAAACTACATTTTCAAAAAAACGGTTTTACTGTTTTTCAAGGTATTCACCTTTATAATCTATACACTTTTGCATTCAGTGAAACCAGTCGCTGAAGCACTTTCCCTATTCCCCCTGAAGTACTTCAGATAGTAAATTTTTATAGGTTTCTAGTGCCTCATCTGGTGTGGGAAATGTGGGTCTTCGCATTTTATCTGTAATTTTCGGAAGTAGAAAGAAATCATAAGGCGCCAAACCAGGACTATATGGCGGAGAATTAATTGTTTTCACTCCTTTAACCTCTAAAAATTCTGTTGTTTGTTTCGCCGTATGGGAAGACGCATTGTCATGATGCAAAATGATTTTTTACTTTAGGCACCTTTTCTCTAACTTTTTCAAACACTTTAGGCAAACAAGTAGTTGTATACCACTCGGAATTAACTGTACGTTGATCCTCCAAAGTAGGTGTTGCTATATGACCAGTTTTGGAAAAAAGAAATTGCCACCATCTTCTTGCCAACACTTCTTGTTCGTCTAACCTTTGTGGGTCTAGTGTCATCTTCAAACACCCACTGAACCGTTTGATTCTTTTTTCAGTGTCAAAACTGTAAATGCAGGTTTCATCTTCTGTAACAATGATCCAAACAGCATTCGTGGCTGCACGGTTATATTTTCCCAGAGTTTTCTTGCACCAATCCACCGTTTGTTGTTTTTGGGATTTTGTCATATTGTGGTTAATCCAACGGCAACATATTTTTGATATGTAAATTGTCATATAAAATTGTTTGTACTTGACTCACGCCAATGCCTAATGCCGCCCTAATAAAACCATAAGTGGTTCGACGGTCTTCTTCAATTAAGCGGCGGACAGCAGCATTGTTTTCTTCGGTCACAGCTATGGATGGTCGACCTTACGTAATTCATCGCAGAGGTAAGAACGGCACCTTTTAAATTTGTTGTGCCAATTATATATTGTAGCTTGAGAAGGAGCTTCGTCACCAAAAGCACTTCGAAGCCTCTCAACAATTTGTTGCGGAGTGAGCAACGATTTAAAATAATAATAAATCATCGTCCTGAAATGCTCTCTTGTCAAATTCTTTTTTTTACTTTACACTAACTTTTATTTGAGCTTGTAACCAAACTAAAAAAGCCAATGTTCTGCTGCAAAGGATATTTTGACAGTAAAATATCAAACAATAATTTGCGATTGTTTTTGTTTCGAACAGCATTTGAAAAGCATGGCATTCTAGATATTATCAGTGTGGCTCTCGTACTTTGTGCTCCGAGATTAGCCTTTAGCTTCGGGTATTTTGAAATTCTTCTTCCTTGTGGAGGCTGCGCTTAGTGCGGATACTGGGCCTTGGACACGTATGAGAGACAAATACGTCCACGCCTTTGAGACAGTTCATTTATTACAAGATTGCTAGCCGATCTGACCAATCGTTTAATTACAGAGTGGATTACTTCATTTTCGATTTTGGCAACGTAATGCAATAATTAGCTGAAGTTCGTCCGGAATTTTTAGCACCATCCGGGGGTTGCAAAACTTCAGCGACCTAACTTACTTGAGAAGGAGCATTTCCTTCAGGTGTCATCCGAGAGTCGTAAACACTTCAGCTTCGTAGTTTTTTCTTACATCGGAGTACTCTTATTTTACTCGGATTTTTCTCTTTTGTTCGTCATGCATATTTTCCTTCTTTCTGATATCTCTGCGTTTCATCAATAGACGGAATTATGTTTTGCTTGTTTATGACTTTTTTCAGGTGTTCATCACAATTTCTTTGTATTATCATGGCCTAAATGACACCGACACTGGTTCAGCGAACTTACTACAGTTGGTTGTAATCAGGGGGTTATCAAATTGAACTGATCTTCGTTAAGACCATCATTGATAAATGATTATAGTACGTTACGAAACGTTCCCAGAGTCGCATAAACTAGACCCCTTACTGGCGACCTTATTCTGTGCGACTACTCAGCCCCCTCGGAATAACTACAAAATATCCTTGTAAACCAGGACATAAAGTTGGAAAACGACTTTGTAGAATCGCGACTCGGGCCCATTGTCGCGGCGTTGCTCGCGCCCCATAAGGTACGCGTTTAATTATAACAATTATTGTAATGCAGCCGCAATAACAATCCAAGATAAAGCTGCGACCTTCAGACGAGTACCTAAACAGTGATGAAAGAAAACTCCCACCGGCTCCCACACAGTGCATAATATCTGTCCTCACAATGCATTCCCACTAAATTCGAATTGCCCGAAACGACAAACAAATTTTAATCGGAGCGTCGTATCAATGCTCAACAATGCAGCTGCAAGGTTACCTGGCAGCCTTGTAATGCTACGCGCCGATTTACGTTTTTTTGCTCGTACTAGGCCATTGTTGAGATGCTGTCTATTATGTCGTTCTGTAGATTCGAAAACGTTCGCGATAGGTCGTGTTTTCCGTTTTCTGGTGGAAACTAAATAGTAAGATCCTGCTCTGGTTTAGTTCTTCTGGTAACTCTTCCATAATACTAGAAAGGGCAGTTCTGGGACAGGTAGACGAGTATTTGCAACATTATTAGTTCCATGCTTTTTCTTCAAATTTACAGAGAGTAGTGCTTGAACATTTAAATGCTTGAGTGCTAATATTGCTTTTTATATGCAACATAAATGAAAATCGAATAAATGAGAAAGTGACTGTTCATTTAAACAAAGCATTAATACTAGAAAAAGTGTATTTTAAGTACAAAAATATGCAGTAACAGTTCTCCAAAAAATCAGGGCTCAAAATCGGCTTCAAAATAAAGTACTCTTTTTTGGAATTCCATAAACAGGATATAACTATGCAGAAAATAAGAAAAACATTATTTATTTCAGAAAAGCATTAAACACTGTTTTTGTATGAAAGGCAGTAGCACCAATTGATAAAGAAAAATTGTTATCTTTATTTTTTTTCATATCCAACGTAGCTCAAGAGCTAAGTAATATGTGAGATGATATATTAACAACATACCAAAACGCTAAAATCTAAACATCGCTTCTGATTTAAATTGCCGCAATTTAGTCAAAAATATTCTGAATTCGGAAAATATGCAATGCTACAGGGATAAATCAAATTTGCTAAATCAAATCTAGAACCCCAGACAGTTTGTTAACTTAAAACCAAATTGCCTGATATTACTCTTCACTGCTTCTAATCACTTTTTCCTCGGGTGTCCGCTTCTTTCTTTCTTTCCTTCTCCGAGGAGTACCCACCCTTCTTGAATATCAGTGATCGGAAAGTTGATAGACGTGACCTAATCATCGCGTTCCCTGCGCCTTAACAACCTGTAATATGATTAGTTCGTGGCTGCCCGTACAAGTCAATTATTCTACTATTCGTGCTTCTTCTACACTATTCATCTGCACTTTTTACACCTCCACATATTATGCTCAAAATTTTACCTTCCAGTATTGTTTCATAATTCACACCGCTGCTCGTGTTCGTATCATTTGTAAGAATAGTGTGCCCCACGTTGGGTGCCAATTTATAACGATCTTTTTATTAATTTTACCCTTTTCTATTTTAGCTAGCTCAATAGCAATGGAATCTCTTTTCTTCTGTTGATGTCACTTTGTAGCTACAAAAAAACTCTTGTTGCAATGAACCCAACTAAACTGTAAATGTGATGGCTTCAAAATTATAATATAATTAAAGGTCAATTTACTTAAATACAAATAAACAAGGTATATATTATAGTTACTGTAATGGAACTACTTGCTAGTACTATAATTCAGTACTAAGTAACGAAGAGGACAGCTATTTCTGCCACGCCTTTATGCTAACAGTAATTAAACCACAACGTAGACCGCTTTTTCTACCACTTATATATGCGAATAGCAGCTTTTTTTCAGCATGCGCACATAACAATAAAAATAGCTAGCGCACGCTGCCTTCAATTGCTGCTCGTCAATAACAGAATCTATCGCTCACGTTCCTCGCAGGTACTAGTCCCGGTGACGATTTTACTATTACACCACTTGAGGAGAGATGTTATCTTTGTTGGTCTCCTGAACCTACAAGTCGCCAAGCAACAATGTCGATAGGATTTCGGAACTCTCCGTGAGGTTTTCTGCTTCTGTATTCATTTATAATCATTCCGTTATTTCTCTTTCAAAAAATTCCTTTAACAGTGCAACCTTATGTTTTTGTACTAGGCATATCTTGTGCAAATCTGGATATAACAATATTATAACTAAGAAATTATCCGAATTAAGATCTTTACCTGTGTACCCCTTACATATTTCACTGTTAGTTGTCAGCTTTTGCCTTTGATATGTAGGACACTCCCACAAAACGCCAAGTAAGACATTCTTTTACTTTGTTTTAGCTGGAAGTGGGCTTAAGAAGATTCAAATCTAAGGAAATGGGCAGCATTTCCCAAAATCCTCTTGAGTGATATTAGGCTTCTGAAAGTTATCAGTTAGTATACAAGAAAAATTAAATGATTCCGGTAGTAAAATGGAACGGTTATTAATCATTTTATTAAAATACTCCCGTCAAATTTAGTATTTTTCAGAATTTCAGTATTAGTATTTTATAGTGTTGTCAATAATTTCCAAGTTTTAATGTTCGAAACCCTTCGATTAGGTAAGCTGCGCTCTTTTGATGTAATCTTAGACTTACTAATAATGTATTTTTAGTACATTATCGTATATAATGCAACTAGTGGGTTCTCGATTATCAAATAATCATTTCTGTTTACACGAGATATATTGTTTGGCAAAAACAATATATCGAGTGGCAACAGAAATGATTTGACAATCAAGAAGACACGGGTTGCATTCGGATAGATTATATCACCAGTCAATAAACAACGTTTGAACAGATTATTTATAAATATTAAAAGTGCAGTTAGTGTGGTTACTATGACACTTGTACTGTCAGCAGATAACGCGATGTTTGTGAAGGTATTTGACTATCACTTATTAGTCAAGAAGGTATATGATTATCAGTTGCTTTGTACATCATCAAAAGTTAGTACATGCGTAACTATGCATTTTTCCGTTCTTTATTGGTTGATGTTACAGGGAGTGGTATAATCGAAATAGAATATTGGGTAGTCTAAGTTTAATGAAATTGATGTGTGGGGAAGATTCTGTGCATTTTAAACGATTTTATTATACACCCACCCCCATTTTAAGTAAAAGATGGATCACCTACATTGCTGACAAGTTATGTCTTTCTCAAGTTACCACGTTGACATCCATTCGGAGTGACATGCTCCACATTACTTAATTCTCCGACTTTGCTTTAACACCAAAACGGTTGCTGTCTGCATAAAGGCTATGTAGTTTCATAAGCCCTTCCATATAACTTTGGGTAAGTCGCGATAGGTTTCAAAGATTCCTTTAGATTGATCGTATAGTCTAACAGGTTGCTCTGGGGAAAATTAGATACGGCAAAAACTGTTGACGTATCAAGTAGTTTAATTTTGTTTGATGACCGTAACAAGCACTATAAATCCTCCACAAGTTTTAGTAAAAACACAGATACGTATAAAAAATTACATTGCTGATAAATTTGAATTGTGCAAGACTAAGGACAAAAGTATATAAAATTGCGCCTACAATGATATATTTTAGGTAACGTTGTTTTCAACTACTGATGCTGTCTAGAATTTGTTCCATTTAATTAATTATTCATTATATTTTTGTTGCTGATATTATCTACGCTTTATTAATCCTTGTTGATATTATATAAGTAATTGTAGCAGATACCTAATATTCTACGGTACTTCAAAAGATAGCATATAAAAGTTATGACGTTATTATGATTAAATGATCTTTACGGTGATTAAGTTACTTAAATATTTGACAATAAAATAACTAAATACATATTAAAGTAACATTTAGTAGCCTGCTATTTTGGAGCATCATTTGACGACATGATAAACCGCTCCGAACCTGTATTAATCATGGCACTTTCCATAGTTCCAGGGCTTCCTTGAAGCTGGAAGCGATCACCGTAATGAATTATACAAGACACAAGGCCGTCGATTTTGCACAAGAATCGTGTGAATGGCGAACCCTCATTTATTAACTTTTTGTCTCGTAAATTCGAAGCTGTCAGTGAATAAAACCGAAAACAACTGTTCCGAGCCAAATGAGCCAATAAATCATTAAAACGGAAATCAGCTTTAAACCACGCAGCAAATTTACAGCCTCGAGCTTCAGCCAGATAAAAATTGTTGCAAGTATGTATTATCCTGCGGCCCCACTACTTCAGTACTTCGGGGGTCACTGACTATTCGAGGCATTTCGTTATAGCCATAAAAACGTCCAAAGTAATACGCGGGTGCATTTAAACTCCGCATAAAAATGTTATGTCTTTTGCATTTCGTCAGCGACGATAAGACAGAGGACATAATTTAATCGGCTATGAAACCCCCAGCTCCTTGGTATCCGGTTTGTTCTTCCGGTTCAAACCACAAAAGAGCTTAACTTTTAGCCTGTAGTAATTTAACAAGAAAATTAATGCAAAAAAAGAATAGAACACCGAAAGTCCTCAGTTTTTTCCATAAAGCTCGATGCATTAAAATCACAGTTTACTGCCAACTAAAAGGAACGAAGCTAACTTTAGCCTGCTAAAGGATCAAACACATTTTTATTTACTTCTGTTACCATGACAACTTAACATTTAAGTATCATACACATAAAAGCAAATGGAACTGGACGCAGTTCTTCCGTCGCGCTGATTCGTAACAGATAGGATTATCTTTGTCCGCTATCGGGCGTACTTCCTTACGTCATTACCTTCCCTTTCGTAATACAACAATAAGCCTGTGCATTAACTAGCCTGGCCAAGCGGTTATCTCAGTAAAAATAAAATTTCCTCTGGAGGAGTAAGTTTGAAACTTACCGGTAGTACATAATTATACACTTCGCCCCAATCGGCTTTTGTTTCCTTCAGCGTCATCTAATGACAATGGCACAAACTTTACTGAGAAAGTGCTATAGGATGTTGTGTCATTATATAATGGCTATATATGTTAATACGGGAACTAATACAATTGATAAATAAAGTTTGACTGTAGAATTTGTCTAGGTGGCACCTACCCGTCTATACCACCTATCCTAAACAGGAGACTGTAAAAGAATCCGAAGAGTAGGTGCACCAATCAGCATAGAAGAAAATATTAAAGTGTTAGAAAAATAAAGACCCACGATTCATCTTATGACAAGCGGGTTAAGCTATTTTAGTATGTAAGTAACCTTCACTGAAAATATATTTTCAGTAGTGCTTTGTCATCATTGGCTAACAGCTATGTGCTATGAACTATGAAAGTTGAATAACGAAAAATTAAAAATCAGGAATCGAACCCAGAACCTCTTAAATGCTAAGCAGACGCGGAATCCATAAATCTTGGCCTTGCGTTTTCATAACTGTTCGCTTTAAATATCTATTTTGTCTTCTGTATATGTTCTTTACTTAAACTCCAGAAATCATCCCAGAAAATACAATTAGTGTTCCGGTTTTTAACGAGATATCTCTTGGTTAACTGTTTTCTCATAGTTTCTTCTTTCGCTAATTCAAGTCAAACATTTGTTCACAAAACACCCTGCTAAATCAAAGCTCTTGTGGCAATGCTGTCGAAGATCTTGAGCTTGAAAATAACAATATCTCGCATATGTAAAGGAAAAGCGCAATTAAATTTTGAAACGATAAATTGACTACTGCAAAGATCTTCTTCATACTTCTTGGCCTCTTGATGCCTCTGCTGTATGTCGAAGATTTACCCCTTGATATCCTTACAGTTTTCTCCTTTGTCATGCTGTCTATATGAAGATTCGACTTCATCTTCCTACTTATCACCCATTTATTTTTTTCACATTACGTCTTCGCTGTGGGTTCTAAATACGTGTTGTGCCCAAAGGGGTTTCCTTGCTATCTTTCTAACAATTTTCGTCTCAGAAAATTCCAAAAGTCTTGGTCTTGTTTCCATCATAAACATCATATTGATCTTATCATCGCCTTGTATTATATAGTTTTTTCTTCCTGTCTAATGTATTTATGTCGTCATATTGTATCATTGATACACCTCAATCTTCTATTAGCTTGCATTATCTATTGTATCAGCCCCGCATCTGTGTAACCCTGAAAGTGCATTTTTTGTATTGTTTTATATACCTCTCGTAGCTCATGGGACATCAAATTGTAAATTCTAAAGTACAAAAACAACGTATGTGCAAAAAATAGTGTTTACCACGTTTACCACTATTTCCTACATAACGACTCACAGAATTTCCCTTTATCTTACAAACTAAATTTAAACATAAACAATATGTTAGAATTTAAACTCCACTATTTTAAGTCGCAATCAACATTTGGTGCACGAATTCATAAGCAAGTAATCACGGCACATCCCCACCTGCATTTCACCAGGAGATGATTCAAATAGCAGGGAGCCCGAATGTCTAGCCGGTGAAAGTCCTTTGTGAGTCCAGCTTCACCAGGGAACCATAACCCTAAGCCCAGGAGGGCTCTTCAGCCAGAGCAGACTTTCGAATCGAGCACTTCTAGCGCAGCCGTCCCGAGCGTCCGGCCAGTTGAAGAGACTTGAGTCCAAAGATCCACTGTAGCTATAAAACCCACCAAAGCTACAAGATCCTCCTGAAGTGCTAAGCCTGAACCATCACTCCGTGTCGCCAATTATCGATAACGGAAATTACCCTCGCAGTAAACCGATTCAGAGCACCAACGCTAGCATTAATAGAGGGAAACGTCCAGGACCCCGAGTACGACACAATCAGTATAATTTCGACGTGATAGGGGTACTTTTGGCATCGCCGCCCCAGTAATTATATAAAGGCACTACTTACGCGTTGTGGCGGACCCTTCTTAGCGAATAAGAAGATCCTACAACGAATCCAGCGAAATTGCAGCTCGCTGAACGTATCCCGAAGTCACAGCGAAATCATTCGCCGGTGCCGACTAATTTCTAGTTCTACCGGACCAAAAATCGCAATTGAATTTCGCCCATGGAGCGATTCCCAACCAACGAACAAAGCTTATACATACGAGAATTGGTTCCATGATTACAAATATCCACAAAATCATAGCACGTTTTTTGACTGACAAACCACCGCCATGGCGAAATAAACTATTTGTTATTTTGTACATACGTTTTCTTAAATATTATCTACTTTATTGTTTAGTTTTAATGAAGTGTAATAGAGGTTAATGAACAAGTTTATCCAATTTGTCTTTGGTCTGATCATTCAAAACCATCAATAAATCATCGGCTTATCTGGGTACAGAAAAAGGGCGCTTTCATTCGAAAAAGTTGATTTAATTACCCCGTCCTGTCTTCTTGTAAACAACTCAAGCATTTCCTATTGAAGACTTGAGCAACCAAGTGATTAGATTGATAGAATTATATCTACTATAGTTACTACGCTATTGTTTTGTTTTGTTAGGACGTTTAAACAGTTTCTTTTTCGATGGTAGCAGCATATCTTTCAGCACGTGGTTTCCACGAACAGCTCTGCTACACCTAACCGTTGCCCCTCCTATGGTTCAGTATATATTATATCGTCTATATGCATTTTGTATGACGTATTTTTTATAGTAAGGCAATTTAACTGTCATTGATGCCAGTGGAGCAGCAACCTTCCGTATAATATTTCCTAAGTTGCATTTACATTTACGTATCAAAATTGGACAAGCAGCTATCTTTGGTATTTTGACACCGTAGCGGATTAGTTTTCTCTAATTGATATGTTCATGTGGTAGAAAGTGGTTTATAAGGTATTAACTGCTTTTCTATTGTGTGTATAGTTTAACCTTGCACCTATTTTGCTTTTCGAAATGGCAAGAAGTGGAATTTACAGTTTCTCCATCCCTCAAGCTAATTCATACATATTTTTCGAAAGGCTTCTAATTCGTTATCATTCCACGGCTTCGACGTTATTAATATTCTAGACTTCCCAATAGTACAGTGAGATATAATTTTCTCTTTTCTAGAGTATTGTGCCACTTTTTCTCTTTTGAATCTGACGTTATTTAGTCTCTCTCCATTTTTGTCCATACTTCTATTTTCCCAATGAATCTGTTTAAATATGTCTTCTAGAACTGCTCTAAATAATATTAAAACAACCACAGTTAAGATGAGCTGATGATATCAAGAAGATAGTGAGGGGCATCGTTCAAATTAGGGTGCCTTGATATCAATTTGACATATTTGTCCTTTGTAACGCGCTGTCATCTTGGCAGTTAATAACCATCTTAGTATTTAACCATGATTTTGCTAGGAATAAAACTAAACTGTATCTCTTACATTGTAGTAATTAGATTAAAACATGTTATGCATTGAAAACTTACGAGTGTCGCGCGTGATATTGTGCGCGGAAACGAGCTGATACAGTGTTGATTGAGGTTACTAATAGAACAAAACAAGTTATGCGCGGGCTTAGAGGCGCGGAGAGTCAGTCGCTCACTAGTAGGCGACCAGAACGTTAGTCCAAGTTAAAAGGGACGCTACGCAAGTATTAAAAAGTGCGATTAAAAGTTTTTGTGTTGGCCTGCGTTAGCAGCAGTTGACGCCTCGTGTTCTTGAGCCGAAATAGAGCCTAGAAAGCAGACAACTACCTTGGAATCAACACCGATGAACCCATAATTCTTCAGCGCCGAAAGCCGCTTTGCCAGCTTCAAAGGAGCAGTTCACCTTTTAAATGCACGAGATAATTTGGAGTAGCTATAACGCAAGGTTAGTCCTATAAATATCCATATCACCGAATTATGAAGGGATTGCAACAAATGACGCAATAACTTACCGGGCAAATTACGCACCCAAAAGCAACGGCAACGTGCTGAGTCAGCGCGCCAGAACAAAGCACTGCATCATCTTGTTTGCACATCGCTTCATATGATTTCAAGCTACTGGAGCCAGGCTTGTATTCAGTAAATTCGAGCGCGGATTGCCTGTAGATTCAGCATTGAGCTCGTGAATTGTTCCGTGCTACTATTCATAGCCCATATAACATTTAGCTATTAACATTATGTAACAGTATTTACATGCATGTATGTTTTTACAGAGTATATATCTTTTCATGTAAACTGTTTTGTTTTCATTTTTGGCAGAGTTTGCGTGTATAATTACAGCATTGTAGGTGATCACGAGCAGACCGGCAAGAGCAATATTGACATAACCCTTAGCTGCACTGAGGTAAGAGCGGGTCTTGTACTTCTACGACTGAGTTAACTAGCATACAAATGTGCCCGGCGCAAGGGCTGAATAAAAGTACCATTACACCTTTGACAGGGTACGGACAGATCACTCTAAAGCAGTTTAGAATGAGAGGAGACAACGATGCATCCGTATCCTGGAACGGACACGTCAAATTGACATCAAGGCACCCTAGTTCAAATTAGAAACTGATGGAAGGAAGCGGGATAGGTCTTCCTCCAGTTCTCTGTGAACAAGCGTTAAAAAGGTAGATGAAAAAGAAGACGACGAAACAAATAATATACTATATTTAAGGCAACATTTCTGAAAAAATATCTTTGTTTTGATGTCAGTGACAAATCCGTCATTGTTTGATAACCTTTTTATATAGCAGTGAATTTATGACCAATAAAACTTCAAGCTGCTTGGCATCCGGATAGCGCTTCCGCCTCAGACCGTAACTTCTATTGCAAACAATCCTTGAGAAGTCCATTAGAACGAGAATTAGACGAGTGGGAGCCGCCCGTTGGCTAAAATAAAGGCAAATCTCGTTCATATCAGCGCAACCATAAAGTGGGCTATGGATTTTAAAGTATTCGAAAGGTGCACCAGCGTGATCGAATGCAGGTCAGAACCGCTCCATAAATTGGTCCGCGCACGCAAAAAGAAGAATTGTCAGTGCCAAGCTTAAAGATCACGGAAAGGCCGTTGTTTCTAACAAAATCGGACGTGAGAGGCTTCGAACCTAATAAATCCTGTCGCTGTAATTTCGTTGATAAGCCTTTGACTAATGGGGAAACGTTCGCGCCAGGAGACGTCCCGACTTAAAAAGCTCGTCGTGAATTGCTATACCTTTAGGAAGTGAAATTAATCAAAACCATAATTACATCTGCTGCTTATCTCCAGATCGAATGGTTTACGATTTGCAGTTGCGTGCAATAAATATGATGCAAAATTAATGGGCTGGTATCAGTTTCTAATGGTTACCATATTTTGCTTTAATTTAAAGCCGTGGGATTATTATTGTTGCTACTATCTGAGAAAATAACCCACATTTTCCATTAATTTATACTGCCACTCCAAGCCCGGAAATACGCTGCACTTTCAGTCTTTACCATTTACCTGCGCATTACGCCTTCTACGTGATCTAAATTGGAACGAGGAAGACTTCCATCATCTAAATATAGGAAGAACTAGAATTCGCCGATGAATTAAGTTGCAACCGATTAGTGCACTAAGATGTACTATAAACAATCCGCAATGCATAGAGTACTATTTTACACGTTAACATATCGGTATGTGTTAAAGAATACCCTAAATATTCATTATAAAAACTGTATTTACAAGCATATTCCATAGTAATTACGAATTTTAGTAGTTCATGATGACTATTACTCATACTTACGCAGCAACTTCTGCTTTGAAGAAATCCTACTATAAATATGTATTAAATGTTTTAAATTGTAGACCCATTATTTGACTTGTAGCATTAAGCTAGTCGATTATTATAAATTCGATTATGCGATTATTTCCATATTTAATGGCTCAATTATTTGATTACTTAAGTATTAAACTAGTAACTACTCACTTGCCCATTCATTTATTTGATTATTCGAATATATTGCTCTTGTGCTATTGTACTATCTGATTACACAATTATTCTACTATTCCACTATTCGATTACTGGATTATCCGATTATTATACTAGTGTACCACTAAGTTAGTCGATTATGGAATGCTTCGTCTACTGGAGAATTTGGAGTTCGATTAATCGATTATTTGAATATTTAATTATTTGGGTATTATACTATTTGATTGATGGGCTATTTCAGTAGGCCATTATTTGATTACTTAACTATTCGATTTTTATATTTTTGCACTATTGGACTAATCGAGTATTGAGTGATTCGACTATCTGATAATGACTTTGCAATTATTTAATTATTTGCATAATTGCTGATCCGATTATTTAATTACTTATCTGTTATCTCGTCTATTCAGTTATTAATTTTTAGACTACTCTGCATTTGCATTATTCATATTTTATGATTGTACTATATTATTAGACTATTCAGTTACACAGTTATGGGACGATGGGAGTATTTTGGTTATTCAATTATTAGCTCATTTGATTTTTCGATAATTTGACTGTTCTGCTGAGTAACTATTTGATTGTTCGAATACTTTGGTCTTATATTCTGAAACTATTCAGTTACACAGTTATGTAACAGTTCGACCATTTGACATAAGACTATCTGATTATTTCCTTATCTGATTGTTCGATAATTTGACTGTTCGACTATTCAATTATTTAATTATTCAATTACTTTGGTCTGATATTGTTAGACTATTCAGCTCCACAACTATGTGACAATTCGATCATTTTAATTTCGACAGTTGATTATTTGATTTTTCGGTAATTTGATTGATCGACTATTCAATTATTTAATTATTCAATAACTTTGATCTTACTATATTATAAAACTATTCAGTTACACAATTATGTAGCGATTCAACAACCATTTGATTATATAAGTATCAATTATTAGTTTATTTGATATTTTGAAAATTTTACTATTCGACTATTCAATTATTTGATTATTCGATTAGCAGGTCTTGGATTATGAGATGATTCAGTCATCTGACGATTGAACAATTTTACATACGACTATTTGATTATTTGCTTATTTGATTTTTCGATAATTTGACTGTTCGACTAGTCAATGATTTAATTATTCGTATTTTGGTCTTACTTTATTAACTACTCAGTTCCATAATTATGTAACAATTGGACCATTTCACATAAGACTATTTGATTATTTCCTTATCTGAGGGTTCGATAATTTGACTGTTCGACTATTCAATTATATAATTATTCAATTACTTTGGTCTTATATTATTAGAAAATTCAACTCCACAACTATGTGACAATTCAACAATTATATTTTCGACTAGTTGATTATTTGATATTTGGAAATTTTATTGTTCGACTATTCAATTATTTGATATCCGATTATCCGGTCTTGTATTGTTAAACTATTTAGTTGCACAATTATGTAGCAATTCGATGACTATTTGATTATATAAGTACTTAATTATTTTCTTATCTGATATTTTGTAAATTTTACTGCTGGATTAGTCAATTATTTGATTATTCGGTTACCTTGGTCTTGGATTATGAGATTATTCAGTTATCTGACGATTGCACAATTTTACATTCGACTATTTTATTATTTGCTTATTTGATTTTTCGATAATTTGACTGTTCGACTAGTCAATGATTTAATTATTCGTATTTTGGCCTTACTTTGTTAGACTACTCAGTTCCATAATTATATAACAAGTACGCCATTTGACATAAGATTATTTGATTATTTCCTTATCTGATTGTTCGATAATTTGATTTTTCGACTCTTCAGTTATTTAATTATTCGATTACTTTGGTCTTATGTTGTTAGACTATTCAGCTCCACAATTATGTGGAAATTCAACAATTTTATTTTAGACTAGTTGATTATTTCTTTATTTGTACAAATATTTAGGAATTAATATAGAAAAAGATGGAAGAGACGGAAAAGAGATTCGAGAGAGGATAGGGCAAGGGCGCAAGGCAATTAAACGGCTAAATTCGATATGGTGGCACAAGGAAATATCCAAGGAACTAAAATATAGTATATACAGAGCAGTAGTACAGAGCATCACTCTATACGGTGCAGAAGCTTGGAGATGGAATGAAGTAGAGAAGAAAAGAATAGCTGCTTTAGAAATGGACGCCCTGAGAAGATCATGTAGAATATCAAGGCTAGAAAGGATCCCCAACACTAGAATTAAAGCACTGATCGGCCTGCAACATACAATAGTTGAAGAAGTTGAAAAAAGACAATTAATTTGGTACGGACACGTTAAACGAATGGGAGAACATCGATTACCCAGAGCAGCATTCGAATGGATGCCCCCAGAAAAAAGAAAAAGGGGAAGGCCCAGAACAACTTGGAGCACAAATATTAAAAAGGCAATGAGCGAACGAAATCTTCAAGATGAGCATTGCCAAGACAGAAGTATGTGGAGGAGAAGTCTAGAGATCGGACAGCGTCGTCAAACGCTTTAAAACCGATATATATATATATATATATATATATATATATATATATATATATATATATATATATATATATATATATATATATATGTGTAATCCGTGTTCAGCCTCATCGCAAATTCTATATGTAATGTTGGTTTTTGCCTCAAAAGATTTATCATGGTGACAAACCATTTCACTATACTGCTACTACTATAGGGCAAAGCAAAACAAGGATGTTCCATTATTATTTATCATAATATAGTAAACCAGTATCATTAAATTAAATCTATTATAAGTTGAATTCTTAAATGTATATAAATTGTTCTCAAAGTCACTATAAAATTCATATTTATCATTTTACCAGTATGAGAATAGCATCCATGAATTGGATGTGTTTAGTATTTTACTTTTATTTAATACTTGTTATAAATACATAATTTAAACATGTAATAAATATTACAAACGCTTGAGATACATCTTAATGTTATCTAATTAATTTCATTAGTCCCTGCCAGCTTAAAATTAGTAACAAATCTAAGTTCCTTTACTTCTGTATTTTTCCATTGCAAGGTGTCGATCATTTAATTTAGTAAAAAAAACACTTGAAAAATAAAACACAAAGTGGTAAAGTTTTTTAAATCTTTTATTTTAGTATCCATTAAGTATGATTGCTTTCGTATTTATTTAGGTAATGTTTACAAAAACTACTTGTCTATGTTAATAAGAAGAAAAGCATAAATGAATGTTAAATGTTTTAAGTACCTACTATAAAAGATGACACTTCTGCACGTTTTAAATAAACAAATACTCCTAACACATTTTTGTTCAATAAACATTTTGACATTACTTTTTTAATTGTATTTATTAACAACGATGCGCACAACAAAATGATATTATATTGAATATATAATATATTAAAAGGTTTTACAATACATACGTTTTCAGAATGTTTTGTCTTTGATTTAAAAAGCATTTGAATTAATTCGTTATCGCAATAAAATTATCCAAGTGTGTATTATAAATTCAACCAAAAGCACATAAGCAAATCAGTACGAATTACAATAACATTAAAACAATTTTTGTAGAGAATCTTAAAACACAGTTACCATAGCCATAGAACCAGACACCATTTCTTTGATTAATTATTGATTAATAATTAATAAACATAAGAAATGTTTTAATTAAAATATACATATAGGACACTACCGGACTACTCATTGATGGGGATTGGATACCGTCACGCACTGATCGCGTTTTTAAGACTTAGAAAATTCCATTACGTACAATTTAATTATTACTGAAAAATGTAATTACTTGTTAAGCACGTCGTATAGGAGCCTTTCTGATTAATTAGTCAAAACAGCATTATCAACATTTTTTTATACAAATACTAATATTTCATTCTACTTTAAGAACTTCCTCAGGTTGAGACTCTGAAGATAATATACTTGCACAAGGACATATAATTATTTGTTATAATACATTAGTTAGTTATTTGATAATTGAGACTAAGCATGATTGGTATTTTTTTAAAAGCTCTAAAAGTAGAGCGAAATATTCATGTTTGAATAATAGCTATTTATGACATTAGGCCATAAACGCGAATACCGAACGTGTATCGTATATTTTTTTTTTGTATACTGACAAAGAACAAGAACCATTTTGATTGTATTAAAGAATTATACCAAACTATTTGCTTTAAAATTGCTGTGATTCTTGTTATACGGTTGGCAGAAATGTATTGTTGGTGACGCTGTCTATGTTAAATTCGAGGTTAAGGTTTGCGTCAGTTTGTGTCAGACTGATGAAAAATCTAACCTGCTAACCTCGAGTTTGACATCGACTGACAGTGTCAACAACAATACATTTCAGTATTGCCAAACCTATAACACGAATCACAGGTGTTGTTAGTATTACCGGCCTAGGCCATAAAAACGTACCTACCGGACTCGTTGCTAAGCTGGTACATAGTTGCTATCAGATCAGTATACAAAAAGATTGTTTATAGTACTGTTTTGCCTAATTAATAAAAAAAAAACTTATAGACTACAAAAAAATAAATATTTTAATAAGGTCTCAATGTTGGAAATTTTCCAGAGGGTGCTCAAATTTTCTCAGAAGGTGTCAGGTACTATGCAAGACAAAAAAACTGGGACAGTAAGTATGGTCTGTTGTGAATGTGACTGCCTTAAAATGTACAGTTGCTAGGTATTTCTAACTTAATCGTCAAATTGTTTAGACGTTGCTATGAATACAATACGTGTAATTGCTCAAAGCCTCGTTTTAGTTAATCACATTATGCTAAAATTTCTATCAAGAGTTGTCCCAGTTTTTTTTGTCTTGCATAGTACCTCCGTAGCTACATGGTTGCAATCTTCTTTGAAAACCTTCGTTTATCATGCTGGGTTGTATAGACGCTTAGTAGCATGCTGAATAAGACTTTATGGTTAAGACCGCTTTTCACTTAGTTCTGGGTAAGTGGTTATTGCGTCACTACATTCACTTGATGACGGATAAGTACCATTTGCAATATGGTCCCCAAATAGTTGGCGAACTCTATGTTTCTGTGGTGTAGTCCAGGGACGTTTTATTCTTGATGGACGTGCTGTAATAATACCAACATTATTTCTGATCTACATAAAATGTATTTATCATTACGGATAGATTGGCTAATAATTTGGTGCGATACCCACGTTCTAATTTGTACAGGAGTTTTATTCTTTAAATCCGGATCTTCCTGTAACGCTTTTAGACAAAAACCTATTGGGGGTATTGCATGCTTTTGGATATTATCTGTAAACTGTCTTCGTGTTGCATATTTTTCGGGTGTGTTCCAACGAGCTTCAAAACAGAAAAAAAATGAGATCTACATTAACGAATTAATCATAAAACTTACATTTCTTTTTAGCTGCCCTGACTACTCTACCTTCACAGTCGTCAGAGGTTTCGTTGTATTGTTCGTTCTCCACATTGAATCTTTCTCCACAACCTTGAAATTCGTCTGGTTCTCGATTCTCATCTTTGCCTTGTTCGCTATAATTTATAACTTGTCTACATCCTTTTTTTGTAGGTGCAATACTTAGTGGTTAGCAGGTTAGGTTTTCCGTCAGTTTTGACACAGACTGACGCAAAACCTAACCTGCTAACCTCGAATTTGACATAGACTTACAGTGACATATGATTTCAAGGCTAACTGTGTTTATATAAATCTGCTTAGTTTCTTGGCTAGCCAACAAAATTTTGGTTCTTGGCTAACCGGAATAACTACCCTTTCTCGTTTCCATAGAGCCGAGAAAATTTAGCTTCTGATAGTGTAGGATAAAAAAAACATTCCGCAATAAAGAAAAATACTTCAAATGGAAAGCAATTGCTACTTTTTAAAATGTTTGAGTAATATTTAATTATAAATAGCTTTTATAATAATAAATAGCAATGTATCAACCAGGATAAAGTTAACTACAATTATATTAATATTATTACATTTTTATTGGATTGTTTGCAAAATATATAAAATAAACGGGTCACATATTTTGCCAGTGCTCTCTATAATGTTCAAATTAAATATTAAATGTTTCAAGTAGCAATGACAACACACAGTTAAATACTGCTTGAAAAAATTATTTTTCCAACCGCCAAAAGAACTGGTAACGTTCCCATTAGAGATACCAACAAACAAATCGGCAATAAAATGAAATTTCACAGGTAGAGCATTAAATTGTCTGATGTTACTGAAGAATTAATAACATTGACTACTTACCAATTATATTATTCATTCGTTCTGCACTACACTTACAAGTACACTGGTTAACGAGAGTAAGGCAACTAAATACTGCAAATTTGTCAACGGCAACACCCGCGAATCGCGAAAACTGATAACGCTGCGTTACTAATAGACATAACAAACACCATATTTGGCTTCTCATACTTTGGGATTTTTATAGTGTACGGGTACTCCAGCCCGAACAGTATGAAGTACTTACTTAAAACCTAATGAAACCAATTCTTGTAATCCCCTTTATGTTGTAATTGCATTTCAATATAACAAATATTTTTTTAATTTGAAACGTCAGGTCAAATCGGACTTGACGTGGGTCGAGTTAGTCAACTAAAGCATATTCTGGGCTCATAGCTTCTAATAATGCATGCTGTGGCTTCTCGTTTTCAGGTATATTCTAAGTTTAAGGTTAGTCAAACTATACAATGCGCTTAAAACTTAATAAAAGTATTTCTTCTGATTTTCATTTAAAATTGCAGGTGTATTATACAAATTGTAACAGCTATTTTCAAAATTTGTAGTGCGAGGTCAATATGAGACTTATGTGTGGAGCTAAGTCCTTATATAAAGTATTACTTGGCCTCATGGCTTTATGTAATGCAGAGAATGGCGTCACGCGTTTATATAATTTAATAATAATCGATTTTATAGAACTAATGTTAGTTAGTATTATAGCTTATTAGAATAGATTATCTATCGATGTGTTAGCTGAAAAGCGAAGAGTTTGTCTTAAAACCACTCCGAACTAGAAAAAATAGCCCATTAGCATGTAATGATAACACATTTGGATACTTTTCGGTTCGTTTACTCAATTTTTTACGCTGGAGCGTAGTCATACAAATTTGGTAAAATCTACTTGCATTAAAAATTGCATTTCAACAATGGAATATATAAAATATTTTCCAGTTTTTTACGGTGAGGTCAATATGTGTTTTATAAGTGCAGCTAACCTAGTAGCTAAAGTACCATTTGGGCTCATGGCTATATATAATGTAGCGATTGCCCTCGCGTGTTACAATTTCATTATTAATTGCTAAACATTTTATCAATAAAACCAACGATAGTTAGCTCATGCAGAACAGGCCCTCTATCAACGTTCTCGCTGGAAAGCTAAAAGTTCGTCTCAAAACCGCCCGAAATTTAAAAAAAAAGTTTATTAGTATGCAACGATAATACCTTTCGATGTTTTTCGGTATACTGCAATTTCTTAAACTTAACGTTCTAAAGAAAGTCACGCATTTAAAATTGCATTTCAACAATGAAATATATAATATAATTACGAAATTCTTTAGTGGGAGGGCAATATGGGTTTTAGGTGTGGAGCCAAGTCTGCAGCAAAAGTACTACTTGGCTTCATGGCTTCATATAATGCAAGGATTGGCCTCGTGTGTTTAAAATTATTTAACGATACTTAAACGTTTTTTTCAATATAATGCAAGTTAGTTACCGTCATTGATTATTACAATAGGTCCTATATGAACGATTTAGCTAAGAAGCTAAAAATTTTATCCTAAAGCCGCCCCGAACTCGAAAAAATTGCCCATCAACATGTAACGCAATCACCTATGGATATTTTGGGATTTACTGAAAATTTTTAAACTTAACGACAGTTTTAGTACTAGAAAGTAATAAAAAACTATGATAGTCTTTATAGCAATGTACTTTCATTTAAACGTGCAGTTCAATAATAGAGAATGTAAAATATTTTAATTTTTTATGAGGAGGTCAATAGGGGTTTTACGTGTAGAGACCAGTCTCCAGCTAAAGTACTATTCGGCTTCATAGCTTTACATAATGCAAGGATTGGCCTCGCGTGTTTAATTTTATTTAATGATTCTTAAACATCTTTTTTCAATAAAATGAATGTTAGTTACGGTCATTGATTATTACAATAGGTCCTATATGAACGATTTAACTACAAAGCTAAAATTGTATCTTCAGCCGCCAGAATTCGAAAAAATTTCCCATTAACATGTAAGGAAAGCACCTCTGTTTATTTTTCGATTTACTCAATTTTCTAAGCTTAACAGTGTTTTTAATACTAGAAAGTCATAAATAAGTAAATAACTGCCATTTAACATGTATGGAAATCACCTTTGGCTTTTTCAATTTACCCAATTTTTTAAGTTTCACAATGTTTTTAATCCTAGAAAGTCATAAATAAGTAAATAGTTGCCCATTAACATGTAACGAAAACACCGCTGGCTATTTTCGATTTACTCATTTTTAAAATTTAACAGTGTTTTTAATACTAGAAAGTCATAAATAAGTAAATAGTTGCTCATTAACATGTAACGAAAACACCTCTGGCTATTTTCGATTTACTCATTCTTTTTAAATTTAACAGTGTTGTTTAAACTTGATTTAAACACACATAAATTTTATTTTCTAAAATTTACGAAATCCAGTTGCATGCTTTTAAATGCAATTCCCATTTATTAGCAAGAACTGTTTAATGTTGCAATCACCAGTCTTTGCCTCATAATTACTAAATTTAATATGTTTAAATTAGATTAAAAACTATATATTTCAGTTCAAATTTATGAAACATTATTCGTAATTTAAAAGCCAGTGTTATTACGCAATCATACGAGTTAAAGACCAGGAAAATGCAATTCTGCACTCCTTGCATAATATCGACCTACAGTAGTAAGTTTAACGGGCGACCTTCGCTCTATCAGGAAATAAAAACTGCACAAATTGCTTATCTGCTGTTTTGTAATTTAAACACTTTGTCCTATTAAACTGTATATATGAACTTTGATATTGTTACTGCGTTAAGCATTTTTTGTTTTGTATAAATACTAGTCTATTTTCATAATAAAAATCAATCTGCATTTAATGTTTGATTCATTCACTACCCTTTCTAAGCCATAATATTTATGGGGCATGAGGCTGTGCTCCAAGGGTGGTTTTTTACTGTCGTCCGTTCAAGTACCATTGACTACATTGGTTTAAAACGTAAACACAGTCTTGTTTACGTGCTTGACGGATAGAATCAGCGCAAAGTAACGGAATCCTGAAGCAGTCTCTCAGGCAATTCTGTTCAGTGTTTTAAATAATTACTAGAAAGTCATAAATAAGTAAATAGTTGCTCATTAACATGTAACGAAAACACCGCTGGCTATTTTAGATTTACTCATTTTTTTAAATTTAACAGTGTTTTTAATACTAGAAAGTCATAAATAAGTAAATAGTTGCTCATTAACATGTAATGAAAACACCTCTGGCTATTTTTCGATTTACTGAAATCTTTTAAACTTAACGACAGTGTTAGTACTAGAAAGTCATAAAAAAGTATGAAAGTCTTAATAGCAATGTACTTTCATTTAAACATGCAGTTCAACAATAGAGAATGTAACATATTTTTAAAAAAATTACGGGGAGGTCAATAACGGTTTTACGTGTGGAGACAAGTCTCCATCTAAAGTCCTATTCGGCTTCATAGCTTTGCACAACGCAAGGATTGGCCTCGCGTGTTTAAAATTTTTTAATGATTCTTAAACGTTTTTTTTTTTTAATAAAATGAATGTTAGTTACGGTCATTGATTATTACAATAGGTCCTATATGAACGATTTAGCTGAAAAGCTAAAATTGCATCTTCAGCCGCCCAGAACTCGAAAAAATTTCGCATTAACATGTAAGGAAAGCACCTCTGTCTATTTTTCGATTTACTCAATTTTCTAAGCTCAACAGTGTTTTTAATACTAGAAAGTCATAAATAAGTAAATAGGTGCCCATTAAAATGTAACGAAATCAACGCTGGCTATTTTCAATTTACTAATTTTTTTAAGTTTAACAGTGTTTTTAATACTAGAAGGTCATATATAAGTAAATAGTTGCTCATTAACATGTAACGAAATCACCTCTGGCTATTTTTCGATTTACTCAATTTTTTAAGCTTACCAGTGTTTTTAATACTAGAAAGTGATACATAAATAAATAATTCCGCATTACATGTTATGAAATGACCTTTGACTATTTTTGGTTTAACGGATTTTTTTAAACTTCACAGTGTTTTTAATACAAGCAAGTCTTAAATAAATAAATGTCCATTAACATGGAATGAAATCACCTCTGGCTATTTTTCGATTTACTGAATTTTTTTAAGCTTAACGGCAGTTTTAATACTAGAAAGTCAGAAAAAATTATGAAAGTCTTTATAGCAATGTAATTTTATTTAAACTTGCAGTTCAACAATAGAGTATGTAACATATCTAAATAAAAATTACCGGGAGGTCAGTAGGGGTGTTACGTGTGCAGCCAAGTCTCCAGCTAAAGTACTATTCGGCTTCATAGCTTTATATAATGCAGGGATTGGCCTCACGTGTTCAAAATTATTTAATGAATCTTAAACGTTATTTCAATAAAATGAATGTTAGTTACCGTCTTTGATTATTAAAATAGGTCCTATATGAACTCATTAACACGTAACGAAACCACCTCTGGTTATTTTTCGATTTACTAAATTTTTTAAGCTTAACGGTATTTTTAATACTAAAAAGTCATAAAATATATCTACGTTTTTACAGCAATGCACTTTTATTTAAACTAGGTGTTACTTGTGAAGTTATGTTTCTACCTAAAATAGTATTTGGCTTCATAGCTTATATAATGCAATGATTGGCCTCGCCTGTTCAAAATTATTTAATGATTCTAAAACGTTTGTTCAATGAAATGGTTAGTTAGCGTTATTGGCTATTAAAATAGGTCCTCCATCAATATTTTAAAAATTTGATCCTACAGGTTAGGCAAACTCTTTAGCAATCCCACAGTTTGTAGACAAACCTTTCAGCTTACTCAGTTTGCCGCCAGGTGTCCCCATAAATATCCATGAGCCTGATGAAGGGATTAGCTAACATTCCATCTTTGGCCTCAGAGGCCAAACTGGCATTTTGAGGCCAAAGTATATTTTATATGCTTATTTTTGAGGTTAAACAGGCTTTTGCACATATATATATATATATATATATATGATTATTTCTTTATCGGTGATTTGATTGATCGACTATTCAATTATTTAGTTATTCAGTAACTTTGATCTTACTACATTATGAAACGATTCAGTTACAATTATGTACAATTATGTGGCAATTCAACAACAATTTGAGTATATGGGTATCAATTATTAGCTTGATATTTGGAAATTTTATTGTTCGACTATTCAATTATTTGATATCCGATTACCCTGATCTTGAATTGTTAAAGTATTTAGTTGCACAATTATGTAGCAATTTGATGACTATTTAATTACATAAGTACTTAATTATTTTTCTTTCTGATATTTTGAAAATTTTACTGCTCGGCTAGTCAATTATTTGATTATTCGGTTACCATGGTCTTGGATTATGAGATTATTCAGTTACCTGACGATTGGACAACTTTACATTCGACTATTTGATTATTTGTTTATTGGATTTTTCCATAATTTGACTGTTCGTCTAGTCAATGATTTAATTATTCGTATTTTGGTCTTACTTTGATAGACCCCTCAGTTCCATAATTATGTGATAATTCGACAATATTATATTCGCCTATTTGATTACTTGCTTATTTGATTTTTCGATTATTTGGTTGTTCGACTATTACATTATTTAATTATTGGATTACTCGGGTCTTGTATTATTAGACTATTAGTTGCACAATTATGTAGCAATTCGACGACGGTTTCATTATATAAGTATTTAATGTTAAAATTATTTGACATTTTGAAAATTTGATTGTTCGACTACTGAATTATTTTATTATTCGGTTACTTTGGTCTTCTACAGTGATATTATCCAGTTACACAATAACATTACATCGGAGTGTTTGATTATTGACTTATTTGATTTTTCGATGACTTGACTATGGGACTGTTCAATTATTTAATTATTCGATTACTTTCGGTATTATACTATTAGACTAGTTAGTTACACTCGATTATTTACTTATTTGATTAATTTACTATTCGAGCATTCTATGATTTCCACGGTTTATTCCTCAATTATAGCTAGTAGACGGTTCGACAATTCCGCTACTTTATGATTCGGTTGCTAAAGTATTCGATTATGCAAGTTGGCTTTCAAATATTTGACTATTTTATTATACCATAATTGCTTACCTAACATTACGAATATTCGATTATTCACCTGAATACCTATTTTATTCCATTCTTCCTTTATTTGCCGATTTGAAAATTCGTTTATTTAATTATTCAGTTGATTAGTTGACTACTATTTCAATTATTTGTCTATTAAACCGCTTAACTATCCCAGTAGGTAATTAGTCGATCAATTAGTTGAAAAATACGTTTCTGCTTCTTCGTATACCATCACAGAAAGACTGCAACTCCCCAATTGAGAGATTATTATTGAAAAAAATATAAATTTACCGCTCGGAAGTACTGCTATATGGAAGGAATCAATTTCATTACAGACTCGATCAGGGGCGTGCTGGCCCACCGGGATACCGGGAGATTTCCCGGTGGCCTGCCACCAAAGTGGCCTGCTGGCCTGCCGTAAAAGCAAATTCGACGAATTGTTATATTAAAATAAAATAAACGTTCCCATCAAACATAATATAAAATGATTATTATTTATACATTGAAAACTCACTTGAAGTGCCTGTCCACTTAAAGGGACTTTTGTAAACAGTGTTTCATGTGTTCCTCAAATCGTCTCGGTTTTGCTGACAAGTAAATATACGAATTCAGCAGTTCTCAGTAATTGTATACTGCACGTGCATTTCGGCACCAACATAAGTATAGATTTTTTTTGTTATCGCCAGACTTTTAAATAATATTGCTCAAATTTCAAAATATAAATTTTGTTGTTACAATCAGCTGAACTGGAGTGTAGTTTGAACGTGTCCGTGTCGTGAGTCAGTAGTGACACCAATTGACTGCCCGATCCGTTTTATACGTAATTCAAAATGGATAAAAAAAATGTAAAACGTAAAGGTGGTGCTGAAAGGGAAAGGGATAGAAAAAAGAAACTTTTAATTAAAGAAGGTGAAAAGTGTTCCAAAATTGACTCATTCTTTAAAGACGTTGAAAGAAAAGGTGTTGAGAAAGGTGTTACTATTACAGAACACATAGTGGAAGAATCAGATTTGGAGGTAACTGAAAATCAGCCTTCAACATCAAAATGTGTGACACCTAGCAGTTTCAATCGCACTGAAACGGATCAAAATGTGTTTGTGCCCTTGGAAGTGTCAATTTCAAAACCAGTGGTAGTGACGGAACCAGTAGAATCAACTCCCGCATTTGAAGAAACCGACGATTACACTTTCAACTATTTTGCACCACCCAAAGAAAGTGAATTAGATATGTTTTTCAAAAAGCATCCATTGCAACCGTCAAATGATGTAGAAGTGCCGTTCGTAGCAAAAAAAGTATTTTACCGAGAAAATGGATCTTGTCGTATTTGGCTAACTTACGACTGTAGTTCGACCAAACTTTTCTGCACTGTATGTTTGGCATTTTCAAAATCCACAGAAAAAAATTCGTTTTGTCTTGGTGTGAATGATTGGAAACACATATATCAAAGAATTTCGGAACATGAATCTAGTAAACAGCATAAAAACTGTGCAGATTCCTATTTTTTAACGTTGAAACATAAAGATATAAAAAGCCTGCTCTTTTCTGACCAGAAAAAAATTAGAGATGAACAAGTTAAAAAAAGGAGATTAGTTCTTGAGCGTATTATAGAAATTATTAAATTTATTGGTAAACGTGGGTTGAGTTTTCGGGGAAGTAAACACGAAGCTGCTTATACACTGGATGACCCCACATTAGATCATGGAAATTTCTTAGATTTAGTATTGCTGCTAAGTAAATACGACGTTGTGCTCAAGGAACATCTAACAAGAATAATCCATTTAAGTAAAATAGCACATGAAAAGGCACAACAAAGAGGAGCTAAAACTCCTGGACGAGGAAATTTATTAACCTTACTGTCAAACAATACAGTCAACTTGATTATACAAACGATATCTTTTTGTATCAAAACGTACATTTCAAAAGAAGTTCAAACTGCCGGTATGTTTTCTGTCCAAATAGATACTACTCAGGATATCTCTGTGAAAGATCAGTGCTCTATAATTTTGAGGTACGTTCTTCATGATCAAATTAAAGAAAGGTTAATAGCCCTAGAATGTTGCACAGATTCTTCTGGACAAGGTTTTGTAGAATTACTGAAGAAAGTGCTAATTAACAATAATTTAGATATCTCTAATTGTATGGGAAATTCTACAGATGGTGCAGCTAATATGAGGGGAGAATACAATGGGTTTACAGCTTGGCTCAGTGAAAATTCGCCAGGGCAAGTTCATATTTGGTGCTATAGTCACATATTAAACTTAGTTTTATCAGACGCAACTAAATCTCCAGTTTCCGTTGCTTCGTTTTTCACTTTGATTAATTCAGTAGCTGTGTTTTTTAAAGAATCGTATCAACGAATGAACATATGGCGCGAGTCTAGTGCTCAAAAATTAAAAAAACTGCAATTAATAGGTGAAACTAGGTGGTGGGCTAAACATACAGCATTATCACGAATTTTTGGAACTTTCAAGAATCATGAGCATGCCATGTACGTAGATTTAATTGTTGCTCTTATTGAAATTGAAGAAAATGAGAAATTTAATACAGACATACGATCAAAAGCCAGAACATTTAAGGAGTCATTTTTAAAATACGAAACAATTATGTTGGCTCAGATTTTTTTGAGAATATTCAGTATAACAACACCCCTGTCAAAATATTTGCAGACTAGTGGATTGGATCTTTTAAAATGTCATCAAATGGTATGTTCTACACTGACACAAATAAAACAAATCCAACGAGATATGGAAGGAGCAAAATCGGCAGCTCATAGTTTTATTACTTGGGCTTCCAATGAGTTTCTGTCTCGCGAAGTGGATGAAGAGATACAAGACAGTTTCCCCAAAAAAAGAGTGAGATACATAAAAACAATGGCAGGTGAAACAAGTCGGGACGATCCTTTACGTGATGTCAATCAGAAATTTGCTTTTGAAGTTCACAATGTAATTCTAGATCGTGTAGTAGAAAGTATGCAGACAAGATTTGAAAACAATGGACGATTGTACGCTGATTTAAGTTTGCTTTCTCCCCAAAATTTTAATCACATCAAAAAAGGCGAAATTTCCTCTGAGGCATTACTAAATTTAAGTGAAAAATTGTTAAAATTTGATAAAAATGCCACAAAGGAAAATCTACATAATGAACTACTCAATTTTGCAAACTCTTGGGACAGATTAAAAAACTCTATCGGCGAGGAATATGAATATTTTTTATATAGTACTTCACACGAAGAAAAAGGCGAAGATGAGGACACCTCAGAAAAAATAATAGGGACTTGTAATAACTGTAAAAACTGCTCAATTTGCTGTTACCGAGTACTAATACATTACAACTTATATAGTGAAGCGTACAGTGTACTAGCACTCGCTTATAAATATTTATTAACGTTACCTATAACACAAGTCGCATGTGAAAGGTCATTTTCAACTTTAAAATTCATCAAAAATAGACTTCGAAGTACTTTAAGTGATACGAATTTGGAAGCATTTTTGTTGATGTCGGTTGAAACTAGTGTTCTTCATAATTTAGACACAGAATTAGTCATTGACAAAGTGGCAGAACATAGTGCTCTTTTGAAACGGGAGTTATGCGGCGACTAAATTTTAGTTTTATTTTTGAACTGAACCGAACCGAACCGTATAAAACTACCATCAGCTCTCCAAAAATGTAAGTTTCTTTATTTCATTTTTAGGTTAACCAAATTTATATTCAGACATCTTGTACTTGTTTTCTATATACAAAATCAGGTCAGGTCAGGTCAGGTTAATAGCGGGTTACAAAATAGTTACACTGTGTAAAATCACAATATATAGCTTTATAAGAAATTTAAATGCCATGATAATAAAAGTGGCCTGAACTCTCAGTCGTTTCCCGGCCTAGTCTGATTTACCCAGCACGCCCCTGGACTCGATATAGATATTGCCAGTTTTAAATACAGTTATATTAGAACGCTGAAACATTCTTAGTTAAATGCACATACCCCACCCTACTGCCTGTGAGTATATGAAACAATTTTAATACTAACGTTTGGAAATTGCAACATAAAACGAGCAAAGGCCGAATACTTTAGAGTTTAGGATATAACGATAAATACATTGGAGACTTTCTTATAAACCAAGTAAAGATAATTTGGTACACAACCACTTTTTTATTATTTTTGCAGTTTTATAATCCTGCCATAAATATACAGCACTTCAAGTTTGCTACTTTTAGACGGGGTCACTACGACGTACTAATATAATTCATTAATATTTATCTCGCGTCCACGTATTCGTTTCAAACATGTAGAAGTAAGTCCTGTCAATATTGATTTCAATCTCTGAAATTTTAATTCGATTCTACTTGTAAGTGGAGTGCATCAGCCGTTACCGCAGTAGGTGAAGCAGCGCGAATGTCAACCAACGTATTAATTTGAAATGCGTAATCCAATAGTAATAACTCCACCTGCATGCCAGTCGGAATTAAAAATGCCTACCTGCATTTTCAAGTCATCAATCAGCAGCAGTGCTCATTGCTCGTTTATTTCTTGTTGCCTTATGGTCCAATGGGTACCAGCCGAGCTCGAAGAAGTGCATCATTAAATACATTACGTTTAGTGGCAGACCTTTCCTATGAAAGAGCGGTTATTACTGAGACGTACATATCGAAATCAAGTCCACAGGATGCGATTAATGCCACAGAGTGGCGATGAGAAGGAAACTTAGAATTGTTTTTGTGTAACCTTGCAGCTTGCACACGATTTGTTCCTACTGTATGAACTGGAAACCTTAAAATACGTTAATAACTGTTACATACGCTTTGTGTCAAAATCAGTTTTGAGAAGTATGACTGACCTTCATTAGTAGTGCATTTGTATTCAATACATTGACGAAGCAATTGAACTAAAAAATTGCGACCATATGAGAAAAACATGAATTTCAGACTAAGCAATGGAATTGACAAAATAAGTGGTGAATTTTTACTAACATCTCCAGTATAGTAAATTTAAGCTAGAACAATCTTTGTTAGATATATAAATTGTAAGTTTAATTACATTTTCTTCTTATAAAGGGTTTCTGGTTCAAATGTAATTTTAATTCTTTCCCATAGAAAACGATGGCGTTCGTACTGCCAAGAACTAAATGGCTGCTGAAAACAATGATCAACACAGTTGCTGGTTGTTATAGTTGAGAGGTCGGAACTGAAATAGTACACTATATATGCCAAAAAATATAGGAAACAGAAAAAGGGGCATGCGACTAATGTGAGAACTATGGAACGCTTCCACTAATTTCCCAAGCGAGCAAAATAATACTGCACATCTTGCAACAACGCCTAATAAAACTATATTTCAATGACCCTGCCCTTAATAATAAGAAAAATCACACTCACAAATATTTCGGGCAAATGCACATTTAGCTAACCTATAAATATAACTCAACAACAAAATAATCTGCGGTGCACAAAACAGCGTAAATTGAATCTTAAAACCACCATAATGGCAAAAACGCGTTAGGTAAGCATTACTTCTGTGACGTAGCAACTGCTAAACTGTTTCTAGCTGTGACGTATCAAGAGACGCGCGTCAGGTTTTTGTTCCATATCCGGCATTTCGCATTTTCAAAGGACGCTACCTATATTTATGGAAACCTAGTAGACAGTCTGACCTTAAAGAAGTCCAAAAATGATGAACCTACGCCAACGCTCTCCCTGTGAAAATCTACTTTAATCGGAGACCTTTTGGACGCTGGGAATAATGGTCTTGGGAATCGCTTTCTGGTTGGGATTTTGACTTAAACTGGTTTCTGAATGTCCTCCCTACTCGTAACAGGTGCTATACTTGCTGGGCGAAGCTGCATGCATATGGAATTGGTCACTCGAAGTCACTCGCACTTGGACGATTTATTCTGCTGGCTTGTCTGCTCCACCTGGACATATTAACACCTGGAAAATTACACCTACAGATGCACAGGACACTTGTGAATAACGATACACACAATTGAAGTAACTAAGAACTTTTTTACTTATGATTTTACATCATAATTTGGGAGCTCAATGTGGCCCCCAACGCACAATTTTCAAGCTTGTTTAGTTATTGAAAATAAATGACAGTCTGGTTACTTAGCAACTAGATATTCAAATTTTTATAAAGGAAATTAAGATTTATAACATTTTTAACCTTATGGACTACAGTTTTGATGTCATGTCTTTACCTAACCACTAATATTGTCTTTTTCTTGAAATAGTTGTTACAACACTTGCTCTGCTTTTAAACCACTTTTGTTTATAATGCACTGATACACATTGAGTTCATTTAACGTCTCACTAATTGTCTTTCGATCGGTTGCGTTCCATTTTTATTGCTCTTTGCAATTATTATTTTGCTAGCACGGTTTCGTTTACCTTTCAGCTAATCTGCCTTTTGCTGGCTTATACACTTTTACTATATAACGCTCATATTCCTTCTGTATTTAACAAATCATTTTGTATTATTCTATTCACCTGTCTGACATTAATAAGCTTAATACCATCAGTTACAAATTAAATTTCATTTATCATTTCTGAAACTCTGAATGTAACCCTTCTATAAACTGCTTTGTTTCATGTTAAGTTCTATCCCTCAAATGATTAGTTACTGCTGCTCACATCAAGTGAACTTATTAATGTAAAATATTGATTATTTTGCAATAGATAGAATATTTAGTTCTGTGGTCATGTTGACCTTATTCATTTAGTTAATTAGGCAATCAGAATTTCTATGGGCAGTGAACCATTACAATATATCCTTTCACAATTCCGTCGAAAAAAGCAGTCTTTATATCAGACAGTGGCACAAGAGAACAACTAATGAACATAAGTCAAATGGTAAAATAATTCTACGAATGTCTCAGCGCTCTCTGCCTCTTGGATTATACAAAAGCGACATGAGCAGATGGGACAGTCTCTGACAAATATTACATGAAATAGTCGTGCCAGAACACATCATACGGCTAATTAAAAACTCGCTGAACAAAGCACATGTCAGACTGGACCACCAAACATCAAAGCGGTTCAGATTCTTCCTCCAATACTCCTCGAGAATACTGAAACACAGGCCTACTCATAGCTGGTACACAAACCTTCAACCTTCGATATATGGACGACACTACAATCCTAACGTTCTCGGAAGCAGAAATGGTTAACCTAATACGGAAAACTGAGGAGAGAAGTTGACAGGGCAGAACTCCTACCACCACATCTAAACCTAATTAGAGATGTGCAACTTAAAATCGAGACCATGTATCTTGAATTGCAAAGGAGAAGTCAAAAGGAGAATAAGAATGACAAAAGCATCCTTAGCTAAAATTACGTAAATGTACAAAGATCACCGACCTACTAAACACGCAAAACAAAGATTAATACAGACCCCAATTTTTGCAATCGTTACCTATAGATTTAAAACCTTGGCCTTCGACGCCCCAAACAGATTAAAGGCTTTGAAATGATATGTATTCATTACATCATTAGATCGTGGAAATAAAAAGTAACGTACGGAATTTCAATAGATACAAATATACCATTAAATAATACATTATTTGCTGATGATATAGTAATAATAAGGACAACTTACAGACATCAGTATTCGAGTTTAACAACATAATTAAAAAATACAGCCTCACAATTTCAACTAACAAAACAAAGAAAATGGCATTTCATAGAAAATACCTCACTAGAACAGCAATCGTGATCGAAAACCTACTCTTGAACAAATGCCACACTTTAATTATTTAGGATGTGATATAAGCCATTAAAGTTATAAAGATACAGATATAGAAAATAAGGTACAAAAAATCTATCATATTTGCAGTATAATTCAAAGAACAGTGAAACGGCAAACAAAACCAGAAACAAGACTTAAATTTTATACAGTCATGGCTGCTTCGGTACTGCAATATGGATTTGAAACATGGATTTTAGAAAACAGAGATATATAAAGCATTCAAACAGCTGAAAAGACATTAGACAAGATCTACATATATACAGTATAAATGATGAACGAAAAAAAAATCAGGAGGAACAACCACGTTGCAAGAATGCACCCAGATCGGTTCCTATATATTTATTGAATTATCGACCAAAGGAAAACAGAGACAAAGGCAGACCTAGAAAGAGATGGCAACAGCCGGAGCAGGCGAGCACGACTAAACTAGGAGAGTAGTAATAGAAGAAGAAATTATATGTTACGATTATAGGAAATCATCCAAGGGAAGAAAGATGGAAGAGGGAGAAGAAGTAGATCGCTGAACAGATTTATCGACCAGGTATCAAACCTAACAACATTACTAATAGTCGAAATAATGAGAAATGCCGAAAAAAAGACAACTGGGCAGACATCACAAACTCTCTACCAGTACCATGAATGATGACTCATGAACCACGACGTTCGGAATTCAAACATTGGCACAAAAAAAGAAGAATTAATACTCTCTATAGGGTTCCAGAGATTAATTTTGTATTGCGACTTAAATTTTGCATTTGTAGCAAAGTCTGATCGCAGAAATCTAAAAAACATGATTGTTCCGGAAATGTATGTTTGTATTTCTAAAAATGTTTACAGATGATGATTTAAAGCCCGTTGCAACATACTACTTGTTCTGTAACTTTCTGATTTTGAAAATTGCTGATTTCTTCGACAAATTAAAAAAACACGTACAAACTTATATATGGACCACGATCTCTTAGGGGCAGAAGTAGGGACACCGCTAATTGGATTATGTCAAAGGTCAATCAAATTAAACCGCGAATTAAATTGATTGACCTAATTAAATGGCCCAATTAAATCCAATTCCGCGAATTAAACTGCGAATTAAATTGAACTAATTAAGCCGCGAATTAAATGCTCCAATTAATTGACCCAATTAAATTTCGCAAATTAACCAGCGGATTAAATTACACATATGACCCGCATTTCCCATATGACTCGCGAATTAAATTTAGTTACCATTTTCATTGAAGAGGTTCCATTACCAAACACAAATAACTGACAGGTAGAGAATACGTCTGTCTATCTAGAGCAGCTGATAGTCTGTAAATAAAGATTCTTTCTTAGTTAAAATTATTAAAACAAACTGTACTACTGTAGATACTTATGTAGATGTTTCCCTAACGGCATACATAATTCACTAAATGACAATAAAAGGTGACGTTCGGTTGAAACAGCTGATGTGGTACGTTCACAATGAACTCTTCAGCCCCGATTTCAACGCCAAATTAAAAAAAAAAGTTCGATACCAAGTAATGTGAGCTATATGGATGACATTTTGTAGGCTGGTTGGAGTTCATCAATTGGCTGTAGGAGAGATCTGCCTAATTACTGTAGGCTAGTACCAGAGAGATTAGACTAATTTTGTGTGTCTAAGCTTTGAAGAAAACGTATCTGAAAGAACAGATTTATTCTAAATAAAGTAAATTAACTGATGCCTGATCAATAACTAACAGAATAATCTTAACAATGATATTCATAAGAGCTATTGAATTAAAATGTTGGATAAACCGTTAGGGTATACTTTAAAGAAATCTACATAACCGATATAGTACGTACCCATAACTATCTTAGCTCAAGTCGATTTGGCATTTTGAGGAATAAAGATTTGCGCGAGCTTAGGTTAGAAGTAATTTTGACAATAAATAATTGTAATGTAAAGAATATTTATTTCATATATCCACAAACAATAACATTGCGCTATTGATGATTTCTCCTCCTTCTGTTTGTGACCCAATTCCACAACTTTATATGTAATCTTTCTTCAGTCGTTCTTCTCATATGCCCACACCAAAAAAGCTGCGTATTGGGGTTCCTTCTGCATTTCTCTTTTCTCTTATCCGTTCTTATTTTCACACAGCTATTTTCCACTGTATCGTTACTCCATAGTAGTAAGTTTAGTTGATTCGGAATGACTCTTCTTTACTAACTTTCTGTACTAATATACCTGTTCTTCATTCAGGCAATTATAAAATACTAACTCCGGAGCAATTTATGCAGGTTCTCAGATATACCTCCAGGAGCGAGTGACTTGTTAATTTTCATTTAATTGTACTATGATATTTTGCACCTTTCTTCCACGTTTCTATAAATATTTTTAAAATCTCATGGGTTCTAAGAAGTAAAGATCTGTAGCGAATTCAGTCGCATGAAAAATGCAATTTCTTAATTTTTTTGTTTTCTCTCTTACTTGATAGAGTTCTTTGTGTTGCAAGAATCTATTTTGTATTCTTAGTGAGCATTGCTGGCATACTCCTGTGAATAGCGTTGTCGTTTAACACTCTTTCCCTGATACTGTCCTACCACTAAGTTTTTTCCGACCCTTCCATTGAAGTCACCTGCATGTCATTTAATAAATTCCTACTACATATTACCAGGCCATGCCCGAGAAGCTTTAGTTCAAAAGGGATTATTCTTTCATTTACTGTAGACCAGTTTTTAATATTTTTCAGATGTTTTCTTTTTCTGGTCCGCTATAAAAGTGCAGGAGCTTCTATTTCGATCACTACCTTTTTCCATTTTCCTAAGTGCACTCAATACCACGATATGTTTATTTTGTAAAGCTAGTTTTGTAAACACTCCCTTGGTCCACTTCAAGATGTAAATCAGACTTTTCTTTTAGAGAGACTAGCACTCTTCCATTTATTATAGAGGGAAATTTACTAATGAAGGTTTGGATAACGTGATAATGTGTTTGGAGATATTACACGGGTACTTGTAATTTGAGAAGATAAGAGAAATCCAAAGTATTTGAAGAATAATTGTTGATTTGTTGATTCTGAAATCATAATAAAGTTATATGTATCTCTTATGATACGACTATAACAGATAATTTTGAAGCTATGTAATATAGCACAAAACTAAATCATTTTCCTCTAACAGCACAAATCATAGTTGGTACTTGAAAACCTTTAAACATCACAATGCCATACATTTCCATTGGCCCCTCTTGTGCAACTGTAAATTATTAGCTTCCTCTGAAAGACCAATAACAATAACTCAGAAGAAAGCTCGAGTTGCTACACCAACACTCATTTAAGAAATGTCAATGTTGCTAGGAAATGAAAAACTGGAAACTGAAAATACTTTACGAGATTCCATTAACCGGCACTAAATCGTGTCTCCTCCACCGCTCTTGGGAGCTTTCTCGTTTTCCCATGGACGTTTGAAGCGACGCAGCCGTTCGGAAACGAAAATTAAACCCTTGCATTAGAGACCACACATGCTCGGCTTGGAGAAGAAAGGCCGAGATCGTCGTTAAGTAATGAGACTATTTGTTAATTGTGTTGTCGTACCAACAGCGAGACATCCGAGCGGGTAATTTATTGCCTTATATTTTAGTCATCTAACTACTACCATTTGTAATTTACATGCAGATAATCTACAGCTTTTTGCAGTCTGAGGCGGAAGCGGATTGCTTAAGTTATCTCCTGAAAGAACTCATTAGCAGCGCAAGCGTAAACAGCCGCAAAAACTTGGCACTTTTAAATTAATAGACCTTTATCTCCTGAAATCCGAAGCAATGACAGTTCATTACCATTTAGGCGACGCTTTTAATTCTAGAAACGCGCTGCGCGTTGGTATTATTTCTATATTTTACGGCCTGGAATGTGCTAATGCATCCTGTTTTGCATACGCTCTTTTCGCTAAAATTCTGGTAAAAATACTTTGTCCTTACGCCCACTTTCCTGTCGGATTATCTTCACACCGATGCTGGAAATAAAACTCCTAATTTACCATCCATCCGCTTTTTTTATCAAGCCGAGAGGTCGTTGGAGTTGCTAAATTCTAGTCCACATTTAGCTCGTTTGGGTATTTATTGGCTGCGCCTTGAGCAAAGTGGCCATATATGTGCCTTATAACCAATTATTTTGAAAAATGCGCTGGGAATTATAACACTGACACCTAAAAATAACTTTAGCACAACTATAACCGTTTGAGAAGGATTTACACTTCACTAACTATCCACTGATAGGTAGTTATTAAAAACCTTTTCAATTAAAAACTCACGAGGAAACCTAAAGTATGCCGCAGATGATTCTTCAGCGAACAACAACCTCACATATACCCTTAAAGCTAGGTTATGCCATTAATAAAATACAAAACTAATTGTTAGGTAAACGTTATTGTTCCATTATGCAATTCAGAGAAGGCTGAGGTTTAAGATTATGCTAACGGTGTATGGTAAATTCTAATCTAATTGTTAATACATTAATCTTCAGCAGCTTTTCAAAAATCTAGCAAGCATAATCACCAACAGCTAGGCGAGTTGATAAAATTCCGCAATTGATTGCTCCTTTGAAAGCTTATCGAAGAGGAAGTTCTCCGTAAACAATTTAATTTGAAAACCTATATTTAGACACTGTTATGAGATCGACTATTGTCTTCGTCGCGGACAAAATACGCAAATAGCTGTTTCGTTCTACAACCATAAATGTCGCCTCAAGAAGGTCAGGAACAGTTTGACTTTATAGCAGGCATTTCTAGAGGGTAATTTTGAAGAACTGATTATAAATAAACGATATTGTATTTACTGTAGGCGTTTAGAGAACTACAGAAAAGTTCTGGTATTAAAATATTGCACATCCAATAACGTCTAATTGGTTCTTCAATAGTTCCTTCTGTTTTATCTTTATTACCCGGAGAATTCCGACTAAGAAAACGACAGTTTTAGGTAGAGTGAATATTGTGGAAATTCTAGGGCTTCCATTCTAAGGAAAAAACGACATAATAATTAACTGTTTTGTCTACCACCCACAGTTTGAAAAGACTTTTATTTCGGGGGTGTCGTCGCAGATGCGGTTGTTGCATTTGCGGTTATGGTGATTATGGTTGCATATGCAGTTAACGCCAAAAATTTTAAGTACATCTTAAAATTTAGTATTAAAAATCTCATTTGCGGTCAGCTGCTTTTACTATTGTTGTTAAAATTTGTTATCACAGTTAGTTTCCACACATTATTTAGAATTTATATTTTGTATTACTGTGGCTTCATTAAGCAAACGCAATCATCAAGTGAATACTGCAATATAATTAATAAATAAATAAATAAATACAATAATCTAATCAATAATTAAATTCATAAGGGTTGACGATGAAAAATAAAATTACTGCAGATCGAAGCTTTAGTATTAGGTGCGAACATAGCATAGGAAATCGTATATATTGTAATGACGCCCCACCTATTAAAAGGCACTAGTAAATAAAAATAATTATTAATCAGAGCAAATCACCACAATTTATAAATCAAATGGTTTTAATATTTGAATTTTATGTCAAACGCGGGGTTAATGAAAAGATATAATAACTATTATTTCAATAAATGGTTTATTGCTCTCTGTATTTCATTTATTTGCAATTAACTAGGGCTTAGCCCCAGTAAAACATGAAACAACAAATGTTAACTCTTGTCTGGGGGGAGTAGGTTCATTAACTTTGTATTAGAAATGCTTTACTGTATGATAAATTAACCAGTATGGCAGATGCGTGACTTTGTATTTGACAGTTCTGTAACCTCAAAATGTAATGTACACGAAATGATTTGTTCGTCCGCGAAATTTAGCGTAAATTGAATTACAAAACTTACATTTGTTTAACTTCCGATAATGTTGCAAAAATCGGCTTCCAATCACAAATGTTAGGGACGCCATCGCGATTATTCGAATCTGGACGGATCTGCGCCGCTGGAATCACGTTAAACCCCTACGATGTCCAAACTTGACAAACCCGACGGGCTATGGACCTTCGGCGACGCTTTCCTGTGGAATTTCCTTTTTAAGTGGTGTTCCGATGCTGGCTCGCACATTGAATAGACGCCACGGCTATTACACGCTTGGTGACGACTTCCTCCTCCAAATTTCTTTACTCAGGCACTCCTCAAGATCATCTGCAAACGTAGCACACTCAATTCTTGCTTACCGATGTCTCGAACTCCCCGATATCTTGTCCGAAATCTGGCCTCGCTATAGGACGCTTCTGGTGAAATCTTGCTGGGCGGATTACACTTTATTGGGAACTGCTATCACTAGGAATATTAGCCAAAAAGGTGCCTTACACACTGGTGAGTATAATAAAACACAATTTTAGCTCAACAAATAACTTTCTTTATTAATAACTGTGTAAAAACTGGGAGCTCAACTTGCACACAGCCTAAATGTTACAAGCCTCTATTTGATGTTAAATAATTGACATTCTCGTTTCCTAGCGATAACGATTTACATTTGTTTATAAGAAATAAGATTTGATTTACATGTTTACTTATGGACTATAGTTTTGATAAAATATTCTTGCTTAAATATTAAAATCTCTTTTTCTTTGAAATTGTTCACGTAGCACTTTGCTCAGCTTTCTTACCACTTGTACTTAATCACATGAGTTTATTTAGCACTGTATCAACTGTCTGTCTTTTCGATAGGTTGCCTTATTGCTCTTTGCAATCTTTACTTCCTCGTACTGCTTTGCTTCACCTTTACGTTACCTTGCCGTTTGTGGCTTATAAACCCTTAATACTTATAACGCTCATACAATTTCTGTACTTCACAAAACATCTTGTATTATTTTAAAATTCATATCATTGTGTGACGTTATTCAACTCAACCCTGTCAGCTACATAATTCAAGGTGCATTTCCCATTCCAAAAATTAATTATGACTGAAACCTGAGCGTACCCCGTCTGAATTCTATCTTATCTGATGCCAACCTTTCTTACTCAAATTATAATTGATGCTGTTCATATCAAGTGCATTCATTAGTGTAAAATTACTGACTTCCTTGTAATAAATAAAATAGTTAATTCTGTGCTCATTTTTGAACTTACTCATTCTTGTGTTAAGTAGGCAATCAGAATTGCTGTGGGCAGTAAACCATTACAATATGCAGATTTCTGCTTGGCGCTTGAATTGATAGTATTGGTAGTGGTATCAATCGAAAGAGAAAAAAAATGCGATTAATTTGATACTACTTTACTTGAATTTATTGCTCGTTTGATAGAAATAGCTTAAAAACTGCAATAAAAATTTGCATTTTATTCAAAAAATCAGAGCAGCCATGATCAAATTTATTTATAACAAAATAAATGTTCTTTTTAACTAATTACTATGAGTAATAATATTGACTATTCAATTCACCTGTCATCTGTCAAAAAGTGACCAATGAAAATCCAGAAGTTGTTCTCTGAATGTCATTTTTTGGCACTCCCGAAACGTTGTGTGATTTACACCCTAGACAGTGGAAAAAGTCCGAAAAACATATTCTTAGTCAAAGTTAAGTAGATTATTTTTGCGGTGGTATCACTACTCATGTCCAAAGCGCAATGGACATTCGTGACACCACCGCAAAAATAGTCGGCATAACTTTGAGTACTCAGGTATTATAAGTGAATATTCTAATGACGAGGGGGTATTTATTATCAAAACATTTTACAGTGGCGTCAGTTTACGCACAGTTCGTGATTAATTCTCGGTTAAATTTAACTATCAACCTATTCCATCTGTATCAACAATTCACAAGTTTGTGAAAAAATTGAAACTACAGGAAGTGTGGCAGCAGGTAATCTTAATATTCCAGTTTAAACAAATTGTATCATGGCTGCTCTGTTTTTTGTGAACAAAATGCAAAATATTTATTACAGTTTTTACGGGAGTTCTATCTTAAACGAGCAAAAAATTCAAGTAAAATAGTATCAAATTAAGCGCATTTTTACTCTTTCGATTGATACCACTATCGATTCAAGCGGCAAGCAGAAATCTGTAGATATGCGTCTCCCATGCTATCTCCCTATGTTGGCAAGTGAAACACTCGGTATACAACACTGTTTAATTACAAATAGATAATGCTGCATTACTCACATGGATATACTACTTAATTGCAATAACTTTTGTACAGTTTATAATAATAATAATAATATGGTCTTTATTTGCACAGATAATAATGATTTATAAGTTACATAGATAAAGCCGAGCTCCATAGCTCAGTGGTAAGCATTCTGGCTACTGATATTAGGGTCGAGAGTTCGATCCCCGATCCCGGTGAGGTTTTTAAAAATAAAAAAATGCGTATGAAAATCTCTACAGAATCATTCGGAAGTGATGTAAAGCTGTGGGTCCCATGTTACTGCGATGTGTAGCATGTAAAAGATCCCTTGCTAAGGTTGGAACTCCTTAGTCTCGGCAAAATTCTAAGTAGGACTAAGGTACCTGGTGCTCTGCATGCCTAGAACTTGTTCATGGGGTTGGCAAAAAGGGCCTATAAAGACCTACTTGCTAGACATGAGTCTCCCCAAAAATACTACTACTGCTACTACGACATAGATAACAAAATACCTATATTCATACGTAAATTATAAAGAAATATATAAATACAGGGCGTCCACTAGATGGTTGCTCCTCTAAAGACTGATATATGAGGTAGAGTAACAAGACTACGCACAACACGCGCGAGTTGAGGGTAGCCCAACAGGCACACATTGAGGCCTAAGTGCGTGTGAACTTAGTTCATCTTCCACCCAAAAATTCCAAACATCGAAACAACTTAGTAAAGGCACAAACACAGGCGACGGATATACTGTAATGGTCTTAGGCCCACGACTCGACTCTGCTAGCAGTGCAAATTAATGAACATTTCAATAAGCACAGAGTTGGGGTGTTTTATGTAACTGCAATGATAAGTTTAGGTTCAAACAATAAATGCATTGGTAAAGAGATGCCAGTAATAACAAAGTAATTAAGTAAGGAACGCAAAGGGCAAGCTTGTTTTTCACAGTGGTCGAAGTTGACTTGCAGATAAATTAAATAATAGGTTTGGGCTTAATGAATAGCCGAACCGAAAGAAATTAATGGTAAAAAAAAAAGTTTGCTATGTGCAAATAAAAGAAGCGTAGAATTCAATAAAGCTAGTCAGTGAAATTGGTGAGGATTCTAAAAAGGTAAAGAAGCGAGAATAAGATAACAATACATTGCGAAAGAGCAATTTGAAAAAGCAGGCAGGTGGACATGAGAACGCAATTAGAAAAGCAGGCAACAGGATATGAAGAAAGCAATTGAGAAGCAAGGACCTCTTAAAATAATCAGTGCATTTAACGTGAGTGAAAAATCAGAGCAGATAATATAACGTGTTTGTGTGTGTGGCGCAAATAAACGATTTTTAAATATAAGAAACAGACAATCTTTAGTTTGTAAATTTGAAAATTTAAAATTATGTAATCAAACTTATTTTCATTATGTACTTAAATTAACCAAAACTTATTTCCGTTAGCAGTGTAACCATAGCAATATCTTCTAATTTGTTTTAATAAAAGAGAACAAATGAATAATTAAATTAAAATTGACAGGGTTAAATTTGTGATCCACTTTAATTATAATTTTAATACAATAAATGAGCATTTTTCAAATAAAAACGTTTACCATTTTATTGTGCAAGTGTCCAAGTTTGTGTGGTATCGCTTGTAGAGGTTTCCCCCACATAAAAATCAAAAGTACCACGACGGGCCTTCCCGAGAATTCGCCAGCCGTTCCAGCTTGAGATTTCGACAACTGCGTACAGCCAAAATAACAATCCTAAGCCAGGGGTCTGTACTGCAACACTGTGGGCAGCACTGCAAGAGTGCGTCCGCCAACATCTACAGGGCTAGAAACACACCAGGGGTCATCTCCAAGCACCGAAGCAGTTCCGCCGTTATAAGGTACCCAAATTTATCTAAAATATCATATTTAAACGTATTTTTGACATTTACCTGCTCTCTCTATTTGGGGGGGGGGGGATAGGGTAACTTTGGAATTTTAAATAGGATGACGTACTTCTGTTTATAAAATTAGAATGTACGTAAAAACTACATAGTACGTGTATAAAAAAAATTATTTGTTTTTTAGGTTACGGAATTATGATGACTTAAGTAAAAATAACTCACTTCCATGGAAGCGAATAATAATTCTGAAATAAGAAAACTAGATTTATTCGTAAAATTTATTTATGTTTTAAATTCAATCAAAATTTAGTTAATCATAATTCTCTAACCGAAACAGCATATCCAAAAATGTTTTGTACACAAACGTAGTTTTGTACATAGATTCGAATTTTATAAACAAAAGTACATCATCCTATTTAAAATTCCAAAGTTTAAATATGTCCCACATCTTCCTATTATCTCACCAAAATTTAATGAAAATATTTGAAACCGTTTTCGAGATATTGCCTTGTAACACTTGATAAAACTCACCTAGTATAATTGGAACTAAATGAGAAATATAAAAAAGCTAAGCGATCTGTTATTCAACGTATACCATCATTTTTCTTGAAAGGAATCTTAAGTGTACCTAATTGGTCTAATTTAATTATGAATGTGCATAAAGATAATTTTAAACTGGTCCTGAAAGCGCACTGATAGCGCGTTTCATATGCAACTTTACTATCAACACTATGCTGTTTATGTAAATCTGGATTAATGCTCGTATTTTATCATTTTCTCCAGTTCCTGTATTCGCTCCCATATAACACGGTTAAAGGAGTGTGCGTGCGCAATAAATTGTCGTGCAATTAAGTTGCGATGGTCGCCAATTAATAACGATTAAAAATCGTCTGTCAGGCACTCAGCTCGTGCGCCGCAACTTTTTGAGCTCCCCGAGTGCTTAATAAAGACAAAAGAACGTACTTATTAGCTTTAATGGCTGGCTCGACTTTTAATAATTTCCTAATTGCCCCTCAGCTATTACTTACAAAATCCAGATAAAGCGCACTCATTATTTTCAAACAATTGCATGCCAATTAGCCAACTTCGCTGGGATGATCAATCGAATGCCACAGCCCTTGCTGAAATCAACGCAATGGATTTTTTTAATTAGTAGAACGCCATTGTAAACTTATGTAAATGTGCACTTGTTGTATAACTCAAATTTATACGGATTAATATAGAAATACAGACTGAAGAATAAGTAGTATATATTATGAAATTTCATTTGAAAATACTTTGATTAAGCACAGAATTTGCACGCACGATTTTATCATCTTTAAAATATGTATGTATATACAACGAATATATTTTGCGTTTTGCACTTGTTCATATACTGTTATGATTTCAATGGCTTATTATGGGTTTAATGAATTTAAATTTTAAATCGGCTCTAATTATATCCACTATTGTAATTTTCCCGGCTAATATTTGATTAAACTTCTTATTTATAATAAAATGACTCTATCTCAGGGTTAGGTCACTGCATTCGAATTAAAACTACTAATTTGCTATTATTAATTATTTAAACTCCTATTAAACATTTAATTGCAAGCACTCTGTATGCCGCTATACTGACGAAAATTAACAAGTGTGGTATTTCTAACCGATGGGACCAATAAAAATAATCAAGATGGTTTCCTGGTTTCGAAAGTACATAAACAGTTCCAAAGTTTAATTAAAACCTTGATGTCCACGTAATAAACACTTTTAGGTGGCAAATCTGACCTTTGCATGGCTTCTGCGATGAATCTATGGCTACCTGACCCGAGCTAGATCTCCCACGATGCTCTGGACAAGCCGTTGTTGCCGGCCTGCAGTTACCTAGGCCCAAAATCTGCGCTCGAATCCACCTAGTGATCGGCTGCCACTCTTGAAGACTTGTCGAATCGCTTTCACTGAGGCTGGGGGCTCAAATGTAGGCCTCCGCTGCACCACACGTTCGCTGCTTGTTTATACATTTCTACGCGAACTTATAAAATTGACTGGATCTCCGTAGAATAACATCCAAATACCCTGGCTTCCACTGGACCAAATCGACGCCTCGTATCTACCTGTGCGAAAACCCAATGCAAGGCAAAACTTGGGTATTTAATAGCACATAGAACTAACTTATTTTTGGGACAGCTTGGCAAAACGCAATCAAATCTCTTGAAGAAGCCACGCCAGTTGTGGCTATGGCAATGCCAACCCAGCTTTGCCCCGAGCTGGCCTCGTACACACCTTTAATTCTGAAAATAAATATTCAACCCCGCCAGGATAAATAGCCAAGTTGCTTACATAAACGTAATATATCGTGTGTTCCAAAAAAAAAACAAAAAAAGCATGCCATGACCAACTTGAAGTTTTCCGTAACTTGAGATATGCCCTTTGATGCAAATGAACTACCATTAATCAGAGAGAAGTAAATTACATCTTGACCTTCAATTATTTTCCTAAAAATATACAAAACACTTAACAAAAACCATTTTTATTGACCGTTATGATTATTAAACTCATTGTTGTTGTGTACATGCCATCTTATTTTCCTTTTTGCTTGATACAAGTAAACTTAATGCAGTGTAAACTTTTACCTGTCACAGTAACAGATGTGTTCATAAACAAATTGCAATCTGACATTCACCCCCAAACTTAAGTTAAGACATGACTAGATTTTCTATCTTTCTTTCCAAGGCCTACCCTAAATGATTTTTTTTTTTTGGAACACACAATACTATATATTTGGTTTACATGCATACAAATAAAAGAAGTACAAAACGACAATACGCAAATAATAAAAGCCGTAAATAAAAAATATATATTTAGTTTGAATAGCTACGGGTTAGAAGCTAAATTCTACTCGCATTTGTAGTTTGACATCAACTTATGCCATGAATAAAAAAGGTTTTTGCTTCCAATGAAGGTACACCTTGAAGTCGGTGTCGCAATTCCACGTTAAAATATGATGCAATAATGTGCTGTGCTCGAAGTATCATACAACTTAGTACTGTATTGTGGATTTGATCAAATACCTTCACCTTTAACGGCACCGCTGTTCAAATTTGCACTTCTCACGCTCGGTAGGAATCTTGGGTGATTTCACTTCGAAGTCGCTGTAGCAACTTCCAGCTGATGGTTATATGAACCCCGGGGATGCCTTCAGAAGTCGTACTGCACTACCATGGCTCAGATATCGCCCCCAAAAACCAAGCGTTGGCCGCTACCTTGGCTGGCCCTCGCTTACTTTCACAATTCAACTACTACTGTCTTCAGTTCCCGCAAAACACCGTGACACCGCGTTCTCATTCTATTTTTAGTTATCTTCGGGAAGCGCAAGAATTCACAATGAGCGCGTTTTCGATTACATAATGCATTCTTAATCTAATTAATACAACGTCAAAGTTACAGGCCAGGTATATGCCAGCGGTTTATATATTAAAGAACTCTGGTGCGACGAAGCAGGCCCGTTACAACGTCTATTAACATTATTTTTGATATCCTTCTCTTATTAATTCTTTAATTTGTCCTTGCTGCTCCATTTTTCATTTTTGCTCAACTAATCTTTCTCATTTTTCTCATACCACCTCATTTTTGAGCTAGTAACGTTTCTCTTGTCGCTTTTTTTATTGTTTACTTTATTGTTTCCCAAATTTATTCTACTTCTCCTTTTGAGATATCTGTTTGAAGTCTGCGTTGATCTCTTCGAAGAAAAGTGAGTGTTATTTCATAGAGCTTAATTAATTCTTCATAAAAAAAATATTCTTCTCCTCTTCTGCATACTCTGCATATTTATTTTAGAACTTCTTATTCTTACGCAACGTATTCGCCCATGTATTGGTTCACAGCTGTTCAAATTAATTGCCCGTGTTCTTTATTAAAAGCCTGGTTCCAAATTTTTGTATTCTCCGGTGCCATTGTTAATCTTCTAAAGGAGCTGGATTTTTATTTTTTCTACTTTGTTCTTTGTGTTTCTTCATTTGGTGCTTTAACTCCACCCTCGATTCTTTGTAATTTATACCTCCCATCTTCGTATGCTCCATTGTTATTGTATTGTCGTCGTTTGTTTTTCTTTCTATTTCTTGCACAACACTACTATCTGGTTGCCTCTACTAAGCCTCTTTACCTATCTGGACGATCATATAAAATTCCCTTCATTGTTAATTTCATGTAGCCTATTTTTCTTTTATTCCCTTCGCTGTTTCTATTTATGCTTACTTTTATACTGTACTGTGTAATGCATACATCAACATTTATGGTTTTTGTGTAAATGTAAGTGTAAATTACTCTACCTCCTGTTTTGCCGGGCTCCATAGCTCAGTGGTAAGCATTCTGGCTACTGATCTAAGGGTTGAGAGTTCGATCCCCGACCCCGGTGAGGTTCTTAAAAATTAAAAAAATGCGGATGAAAACCTCTACAGAATGCCATCATTCGGAAGTGATGTAAAGCCGTGGGTCCCATGATACTACGATGTACGAGTATAGCATGTAAAAGATCCCTTGCTAAGGTTGGAACTCCTTAGTCTCGGCAAAATTCTAAGTAAGACAAAGGTACCTGGTACTCTGCATGCCTAGACATTGTTCATGAGGTTGGCAAAAACGGCCTCTAAAGGCCTACTTGCTAGACATGAGTCTCCCCCAAAAATAATACTACTACTACTACTACCTCTTGTTTTATTTTTCTTTGCCATCATCTTCTTCCCACCTTAGTTTGCAACTTCACGACAGCTGCTTGCTTTTCTTTATTCTCAGTCACTGTGTATGCATTTTTGTAATTGGGACTTGATTTAGTTGCCTTTTAAATGTTAGTTGTCTTTAACCCTGGTGTTCCTGTATCATTTTTGAGAGTTTCTTTTTAGTTTCCTAATTTACTTTTCAGATTCTGAATCCTTTTTTCGTTTTTCCCTTGTTCTTCTCTTACTATCATCCGCTGTTTTCGTGTTTGGCTATCTTGTTTGCGATCATGTATTAATTCTTTTATTTGTTCCATTTCGTCGCTTTCTGTCTCTTTGTTCTTTTTGATGAACCTATTCTAATATGTGATTATTTCCGTGCCACACGCACTTTTGGAAACGACCGCGAAATGTATGTACTTTTTGCAATAATACGAGCTGTATCTTTTGGTTTGCTTTTTTTTCTCTTCAGATTCTCTTCGTTCAAATGTAGTTTCCGATCCACTTCACTAGAAACTGTCTTATTGGCTCTGACAGAAATAAAAAGGACCAAACTCGTATTCAAGTATTCAAGTACGTGTTAATAAATAATGAATTAAAAATGCTAAGGAAAATAATTATAAAAAAGGCGGAACCAAATTGAGAGACTTCGCTTTCAAAGTTTTTAAATAATTAACACGCAAATCCGGTCTTAAGTGTAAACAAATGCAGACCATTATAGCAAGAAAATCTAGTTTTAGTTGCTGCCATCAAAAACGCGTAACGACCTGTTCCGCAAGAAAATCGAGTTCGCTTTCGTCATTTCTGCGATAGCAGCACTTGCCTTTTTACAAACGGCTAAAATTACATAATAAACTCGGCTATGCCGTAACGCTGCCAGGCCATGAACTTGAACAATTTTCAGTAGCAAGACATAATAAAGGCCGTTTAGGAAGTGCTGCTTAATTTAAAAAAGCTGGAATTCGCTCCATCATGGAATGGGTGTCGCATTAGCCTTAAACGACCTGCACACGTTCGGTGCTACGCAAAAAGTAATAATAGGAATAATGCCCGTAATACGGAGGTGAAATTGTTGCAAAGCATGCCGAGCGAGGTGGTATTTTACAGCTAGAAAAACATTTTAAAAAGTGGCGTAAGAAGGAGAAGAATTCTTTAACAGCACGTATGGTACTAGCCATACAGTTATGTAATGACTAACTGTAATGCAGCAAATATATTTTTTCTGTGAATTTGGGATTTCTAATGATGTTCAATCATTACTATATGAAGATGCAATTAGCAATATGTCAGAACAACTACTCCATCCTTCTGTTGTACAAAGAGTGACACTCAGTGTTCTTATCAATGGAAGCGTGAAACTTGCTAAATTTTTGTTCAGGCTTATTATTCACGAAGAACTCCATCTTTCTCCCCTTTAGCAGCTCTTAGTAGTCCACTCCTGGATATAGGCCTCCCCTTGCTTTCTCCACAACCCCTTATCTTGTGCCAATTGATGCAATTTTTTTCCTGCTTTATATTTAATGTCACCAAGCCAACATCGCTGAGGTCTTCCAATGCTTCGCTTATGCATTCGAGGTCTTCATTGTACTAGATGCTCATAATTGTTGGTCTTGTCGAGCGACGTGTCCAGCCCAGCTCCATTTAAATTTCGATATGTAAGTTATGACATCTCTCATCTTGGTTCTTTGCCTTATCTCTTCGTTCATAACATGACCTCTGCGCAATAATCCCAACTGCATTCGGTTCTAAGTTTATTTGTTGTTTTAATGTTAGAGTTGTGGTTGTATGTCAACACAGGAATTATGCAGCTGTCAAATACTATCTTCTTTAAATTAATTAAATTTTCTTTGTTCCTTAAAGCGTTTGTCAGTAGTCTAAGTAAATATACTCTTCAACTCTTTCTATTTCCTCAATTCCCAAACGTACAATTTTTTCTTCGAAGATCATGACCTTTGTTTTTTCATATTCATTTTGTAGTTCATTTTTGTTTTGGCTGAAAAGCACACTGTTGCTCGCAAAACAGAGATGGTTTAAGTAGCGGCCGTCAATTTTAACTCCCTTCTCATCCCAATTCATTGTTTTAAATACATCTTCAATTGCGAGAGTAAATAATTTTCGAGAAATGGTATCATCTTGCCTAACTCATCTTGTTACCGATATTTTACTTGTTTGTGCGTCGCCTGTATGGTTATAAATATTTTCAAGTAAGATTCTATATCTTGAATCAATCCTTGCATTGTACATGGCTTTAAGAATAGCCCATAATTCCACTGAGTAGAAAGCTTTGCGATAATCGACGAAAGCGACCTGTAGTGGTCCGTTGTATTCATTACATTTTTCTATCAACGAACAGACGGATTGAATATGTCCTATTCTACTGTAACCTTTCCCTAACACAGCTTGTTCTGGAAGGTGGTAGCCATCCAATTTATTAGGTAATCCATTTGTTATAATTGTTTTAACTTTTTGTAGGCTGTTCTACTTACTTTTATCATGGCAGTTGTAATACCGTTATCTCCCGTTCAATTTGGGATAATGGCAACTTCACTTCCTCCATCGTGATTTCGGAAAGTCCTTCAGAGCCAACATTCAAAGGTTATATTAGGAAGATCTGGATTTTCATGTTAAGATAAGCCTTCAAGTCTTGATATTTTCGTTTGGGTCTTTTCACTAGTATAATCGTATCAGTGTATTTTAAAAAACTTCATATTTTGCTATTTTCTATTATCGTTTTTATCATTTTGGTTTTGTAATTTCTGTTTTTTTTTTCTAATTCATTTTTTTACAATTGTGTTCAATTCTTGATATTCTGGCGTTCCTTTACTCAATCATCTTCGTATTGCCATAAGTTCTCTTTGTGAGAAAATTTTTCATTTTTATGATTTTTTTTGTATTTTCCCAATTCCGAATTTAAAATCCCGCCTGTAAGGAAGCATTTCGACCCATGTGCCTGTTTGCAGCTGCTTTAGTAGCACACATTCCGACTCATCGATCCGTTTTGGGACGGAGACTGCATCCCATCCTATCGATCCATATTCACAGGTGAATTTTGTAGCAACGCTTACTTTCAAACCAATAATTAGTTCGCTAAAGAATAGTCGTTCTGTGTAAGAATGAGAAGGAATGCATTTTTTAACGCTTCTTTTGTCGTGGCGTGGTTTGCTTGCGAAGGGATTCTTGGTGTGCCGCTTACCGTTTAGAACTCTTTCCATGTCATCACCGACTTCGTATCACCTTCGATTAGGGATGTTAGTATCGCCCAAGACCTTTCCCGTCGGCAGTATCTCGTTGTTATTGTGCAGCCTCTTCAAGCGTCCCCGGGAAGTTTGTTTGGAAAGCGGCCACCTGCAGCTCCGTTCGACGTCGCACGCAGCCTAATGAGCTCCTTAAGGTACCTTTTTATGTACTAGTTTTACAGTGTCATAGTTTACAGTGCACGTAGTGTCGGACAATTTTGCGTAACGTTGCTATCAATGCTACATTTTCCGTTTGAACCATTGTAGTTGTCATTATATCGAATCAATTAATTACCGTCAGATTTGATGTTCCTGCTTAACCTTACGTTGTGGTAATTGAAGTATGTATCTCATTTCAGCCACGTGTATTTGTTTACCGTCATGTATTACTGTTTATGACTCAGTGTTTTGATCATTTAATGTTTTTACCGTTTGCGAATCATTCCGCGTTGAATTACTCTCAGCTCTACTGAAGTGACGCCGGCACCCCCTTTTGTTACGGACTGGGGCAGCGGTCCTATGCAATTTCCTTCCCGAATTGTGTCATTTAGCTAATTAGTGTCTTGTCAAAAGTCCCGTTCAGGTGGTAACAAACTGGCGTTTTCGTCCTAATGTAGTTTTTACGCTGTACCAAGCTATTACTAATTAGAGCATTGTCGTAATGTGGAATTTAGCCTGTAGCAAACTGGCATCCCAACGTGGTGCCTTTGTTTTTTGCCGTAAAATCGATTTTAGCCTGTAACATCTTGTTTCTCTCTCTATCTTTGTATTTGTATTTCTAACAACGGTACATATCTTCTTGTTCGCTGTGCTAATGTCAGTTCTCATTTAGCTGGCTTTTTAGCTAGGCTTTGATTCAGTTCACGTTGATATTTTTGTACGTTCTGTTGTATTGTGTCTGCAGCACGAAAATGCTGTTATTTTATAAGTTTTCTTCATTCCATCTTGATGTTTATTTCTACTGTAGCTTTCAATAACCTATGCTCTCTACCAATATTGAAGTGATTTAAGACTGATTCATCTTTTGCAATGTCTTTTTGGTTTGTTACTAGATAAGCTAATTTTTGAAAAAATTATTCATACAGTAAATTTTCTCAGTAACGTATGTAATAAAAGTTTTGGCATAAAGTTCTAAAGCACGTGGAAGTTTATTGTTTAACTTTATATTTTTTATATATTACTATTTTTTGAAATAACTTGAAATTATAAAGACGAAGCTGAACTGTGGATGCATTTTAACTCGCACTTGACATTGATTTTTGGATGACTGAAATACCCATATCACGCTCCTTTTGATACGCCCGCCTTCTTAAATGCGCCTCATATTGACTTTTCGATAAATTCACACTTGGAATATCGTCACAATCCCTAATCATGGTTCTACGGGAAATGTTAACAATTTCTTTTTTGGAAAATTGGCCAATTTAATTTTACATAACTTTACGTCCTTTTATTTTATAAGACCTTCTGGTATAATTAATAAACGAAATGATAAGAATAATATGAAAGCTTACATATTCTGCAGTTGTCAGTGGTGACTAGATATCGGTAATGCATTATGAATTTACTGGCGCAAAAGATTGTGAATTGTTTTTTTGCAAATGTTATTGAAATAATTTATTAGTCTTTCTACACGTTAATTTGTAGAGCCGAATCTAAAGTTTCCTGTGTATGAGCTTTTATTAGTATTTTTAAGTGTTGGCGTTGGTGTTTAAAATAAAAAGTTAATCTTTGTAATTGTATTAAACAAACATGTGTTCGAGCAACTTCCATAATAGCTTTTAGACAAAAGCTGACTGTACTAATGCATAAAATAAATAGCAAAAACGAAATAATTTTGATTTAACTTTAATATTGTATAAAACAATTACTACTCAAAATTTTGTAACCAAAAATTTTTTTTGGGTTTTCAGGTGGTCCTAAAACGATTGTCACACCTACTTTTACGATTAGACAAGGCCTACTTAGTTTCTTGGATTTTTTTGCGTTTATTTCTGATCGCAGTAGGCTACCCATATGCAGTACAATTATTTTAAAATTGTGAAGATAACCCTTTTACGAGGTAGTATAATTGTGCAAAACATAAAATCAATCAGAAAATAAATAACGACGTTACAGGGGTGTCAAGTTGAAAAGTGAGACACACTGTACGTGTGCAGTGCAAGAAGCAGATGTTTAACTTGCCCCTATGAAATGTTGGAATAACATGAAGTGCAATTAAACATTACAACTATTCGTGGACGTCGGTGTTAGAAAACAGGAGACAAAACTGTTCGACTCCTAAGGACTACATTATTAAATAGTGGAATCTACTATGATCGATTCAAAGATAAAAAAGCGATTTTTTAGAGACTCGCCCTAGCGATCGAGATAGGCACCACTTAATTTAAATTTTTTGGCATTCTCAAAACTCGCAGATAAGAATTGTTGTACAAAGGCGAAAATATGTTTTCATGTGATTATAATCAAAACATGGTTAAAACGTGAAACCAAGGTTTAATTATTTTTTGGGTCTAAAACTGAAACGACATAAGTTCAACACGAAGGAAAACTGTTAAATTGGATTTTCAAAGTTACTCACCATCCTTCAAAATTTTACTAAATGTAAGTAGGTTGTAATAAATGAACAGAGAAAAATGTATCCGCTTTTGTTGCCAGCTTACTCAATAGCAACGAGCTCTCTCTTACTATAGTTAAAAGTCTCTGTTGAAATAAACCAGAAATTAACCTATACTGGTGCTAATCTGAAAATAGTAGCATCAACTACTTATTCAAATGAAAAGCCATTTTTTTTACATGCAAATCAATCAAATCTACGAGCAAAAAGCTGTTTCAACTCCGCATTTGTGTTAACACGGTTAATTTACTCAACCAACAGCTGTTTCTAAGACTTGTTTTTGCTACTGCAGCGCGGCGCATACATCACCGCACTGACACACCAATCGATAATATTAAATCGCTCTGACAGCCATTTAAAACGCCTTTATGCTGGCAGCCCACTGAGCATATGCTCAGACGCAGTACGCACCGAACATAAGAAAGTGTGGCCAAACACTCCTCGGCACGTTATGACTGACTTGACTTCTTCGCTGACTATTCTTGCATGCCTAAATAAGGTATTAAAGCACACCCACCTGTAGTGATGACTGCCACATACCGGTTGTGCAACACCTGGACTGTGGGCTTCCACAGTTGTCCACTATGATGCTTTTATAATTGCAGCACTAGACGCCACTGCCCCTTCCTCACCCCAACTCAACAAATTGCACCGTCTGCAGGATTTCAACTTGCTGTGTGTCGCTCACGGCTGCTATTTTCTAGCTCGGCTGCGCTTGTACTTCCCCATGACTCGTAGCAACTTCGTCTTTGGCTGATGTGGAGTTCAGCTTCAAAACTAGGTAGCTTGGGAGCGCCCGTGGACAACCTACTTTTCTCACCGAGCCTAGGAACACTTCTTCCTACGGCTAAAGCCAGTGAGCTTTGCTGGGCAGGTCCCGGAACTAACTGCTGATTTCCGCCAAAACCGATTGATTTCAACACATAAGCTCATTGGCGCGATTTTAAAACTAACTAAATGGAATTATAAATACATATAAATACCAACAAAAAACAATGAATACAGATGCACAAATCGGCTATATTTATGTTGAGATGCTATTCTAAATACAGGCGAGCTAGGTCAAGCTTGTTACAATTTCAATTAAAAAAATAAACATGAAGTTAAAGAATTCTAACAAAAGTGGTACTTCGATTGTTAATAAGCTATACTTTTGATTAATTGAAGATACTAAGGTATGTTCTTCTTCTTTTGTTGTCTCTCCTACTTGAGGTTATATAGCCTTAATGTTATCTGTACCTTGGAGACTTCTGAACGTAATAACAATGTTATGCGTTTTCCATATTATTCCCTGAGATTCCATGAAAAATTGTTTAGAAAATCTAATCATATGCGTCCTAAAGTATAAATTCACTCCGCGGTTACTTACTCTTCGGCGGTACAACCCCATGTGGATTCTAGGGTCTTTTGTTATATGGTTTCATTGTCTTTAATCTGCCCATTCCATCGCTTGGTGTTCATCGCTGTGAGGTCCTCCTACACCTTATTGATCCACTTCTCCCGTGGTATCTCGTGTTCCTACCATAACCTGGGCCACATTCCATAATTTTCTTTCCACTTTCTGTTCACTCATCCTCATCACGTGCCCGAATCAGCGCAACCGTTGGGATTTACATTACCGCACTATATCTTCTTTCTTTGTTCTTCTGCGTATGGAATTTTCCGATAACACTCCCCCGACAATTATTCTCCAGATTTTTCTTTCGAAGGTTCTTAATGTGTTTTGTTGGTTAACTGTTAACGTCCAGGCTTCGCTGCCATATGCAATGGCGGGTCTGATTACAGTTTTGTAAATCTTTATTTTGCAGCTGCGGTAAAGACGTTTGGAGCGCATTAGATTTTTGTATCTAGATAAAATACGCTCTATTTCCCATCTGATAATTTTTTCGTCGATGCAGTTTATCGAATTTAATTGAGTTCCAAGATACGAGAATTCCCTTACATCTTCGAATTTATTATCTGTGATCTCTAATCTCGGGGTGCTTGTAGATGCTTAGTTAACCTCATGTATTTTGTTTTCTGCTCGTTAGTTTTCAGACCTACCCCTGCTGCGACTGCTCCTAAAGCTATAAATGTATCTTTTGTTATTTCTAAAGATCTGCTTATCACTGCTAAATCGTCAGCGTATGCAATAATCTGCACGCTTTTTGTTCCTGATATATTTAACGTTCTTATGAAGCTTTCTAAGAATAGGTTGAAAATCAGCGATGATAATGCGCCCCCTTGCCTCACACCTGGGAATAGTCTGTTGTCCCTGTTGCACCCATACTGCCGCTTGTGTATTCCTCATGGACATGCTTACTAGCCTAATTAGTTTTTCTGGTATGCCCAGCGGCCTTAATGCTTTTGCTACTTTTCTTCTGCCAAAGGCTTGACGAAAATTAATAAGCAGGTTGTGTAGTTCAATGTTATGCTCATAAAATTTTTCAAACACTTTCCTGATGCTGAAGATGCTATATGTGGTAGACCGATTTGGTCTAAAACGTGTTACTTTTTCTGAGTATCTGTTTAGGCGAACGTTTCTGCGTATCTGGTTAGGCGATTATAAAGCACACAGGAAAGTATTTTCTATGGGATGCTGAGTAACGTTATGCCCCAGCAGTTATCGTATAACGGCTGGTCAACTTTTTTAAATAGAGGAATGGTTAAACCTTTTTCCCAGTCTTTTAGCATATTTTCTTCCTTCCACATTATAGTCAGCAGGTAAGGTAATGTAGTCGCGTACAGAGGGTTGTGTCACCGTTTTTCACCAGTTCTCTAGTAATTGCATCTAGTCCTGCTGCCTAATAGTTTTTGACACTTTGTATTACTTCGCTCACCTCCTTACATGCTTGACACTTCTCGCTCTGGTCCATAATTTACATCCTTGGCCCCTCATCCACTTGCTCTTCGCAATCAACACTGTGTAAAAGCCTTCGAAAATGTTCTTGCCACCTATTTAGAATTTCCTTTTTTTTTCGATAATAGTCTACCATCCTTTGCTTTACCTACAATCTATTGGTTTTGTGGTATAGTTGTAGGTCTGCTGTTTGATTTTCTTATAAAATTTTCTTGCATATCCTTAGGTATTATTTTCTTCTATTCTCTTTATTAACTGGTTGTACCAATTCCTTTTTTTAAGCACAACTTTGTCGCTTCTTTCCTCGGCATTTTGTAGATTTTCTCGTTTCCATCTGACTGATTGGCCACGAAGTTTCATCTTACTTTATTTTTTATTTTTATTACTTCTTCACACTGTTAGTCAAACCATGCATGAGCTTTTTTTATTCGCAACCTCATGACCTACCATTTTATCGGCCATGCTCTCTATACATTCTTTACAGTCCTCCATTCCTCTTCTACGATTATTTCCAACTCGACCATGCTAAGGTGCTGCTAAATAGCTGTGCGGTAGTCTTGCTTGACTTGATCGTTTTGCAGATTTTCTGTGTCCCATATTTTCCTGCTGGACTTCACTGTAGCCTGAGTTGCATCTATTCTTTGCTTTAATTTTGCACCATCCAAGAAATGGTCGGAATCGCAGTTCGGTCCTAGAAATGAGCGTCTATTTGATTTGTTCCCTTGTCACCCGGTAATATTCACGTCCATTTGTGCCTGTCTTTGTGTGGAAATATTGTGCTGCAAATTATATAATCTTTTACTTACTCTTACTCCTCTGTTACAGAATGTAATTTATTCATTCTGATGAATGCATATGATGTCTCCTCCATTCTCAATTTTACATCCTGCATCACACACTATTTATTATTTACTACACATTCCATGTATTTATGAGATGCCACTGATAGAGGGGTATTTTTTCGGTGATATGAGGTCTAGGTAGTTGTTGCTTAGTTTTCGAAGTGTTTATACTGAAACCATACTGATTAGTATCTGGTACCACCCGGTCTAGTAAGCATATCTGATATTATTTATATTTTCTCTGCCAACTGCTCTTCCTTCATTGGCTTCATATAAAGCTTCGTTAAATGTTGGCTGGCATAGAAGTTAAATAATACATGTGATAAAACACATTCTTCCCGGAAACCTCTTGTAAGGGCAATATGCAATGGAGTGGAACCCACTGCTATTTCTAATTCTACAACTTTTCTGCATTTTAGTTCGTGATTTCCACGTCTTTCAGGTTTCTCACTTTTTTTTTCGATAACTCCGCATTTCCTACGATACTGCAAGCAATAATAAAGTAATAGGTTTTCCATTAAGAAATTAATAAAAAACACATCTTTTCTATTAAAAACTGTCAATCCAAACTATAAATCCTACGATTAAATGTAGAATTCGATATTAGCTAAATGGCCGCTTCTATTTCTGTAACAAATGGTCTTCCTTTTGAAGAGTTCTGCATCAGATTTTCGGATAATTGAGGCTAGATTCCGCAAACAGCTCGAATATTGTCTTTTGTGGGCTTGAGTTGTGGCGGATCTTTTTTTTTTGTTCAAGGTTTACAATGCAATATGTTACAATATTATTAATTTAGATGTTAGTAAACTAAACTTTAACTGAACTTTACAATCTGATGTTTAACGACCATGCACTTGGCAAAGTGGCGTTTTACGCTTTAGTCTCTTTGTCTGTTCACCGTTATCAAGCAAATTTATTGCCAGCACATTTGGATAATTTTCCAATCGTTGAATGTATTTCAAGCTGCACCGCACCATCGTGTCACTCACTGTGGACACTTGCAGGTCATTGTAGATGTTTTTCTTCGCCACAAACCATGGGGCGTCCGTAAGAGCACGCAGCACTTTAGAGTGGAATCTGTCGATCATTGGCATTGACTTTATCCTTCACGTAGCCCCAAAGGAAAAAGTTATGCGGTGTCAGATCGCACGATGTAGGCGGCCAATAATCAATTATCGTCTCCGCCAAATGTTCATCATGCTTGTAGTGAATTTTTTGTAGCATATATCGTTCCAGCTGCCAAGAAATCACAGCTCCAAATTTGACAGTTGAAAAATGTCGCGAAATTTAAAATAAAACTAGAAATAGAAGCTACCTCTCTATTTGAACAGAGTTGCTTTGTTTAAAGTTTTCATGGAAAGTTGAGCCCGCAATCCACTTCTTTGAGCTGTGTGAAACCGTCAGTTACTTTATTAACATCTTAATCAGCTTTGTCTTCATTTATATGTTTTTAAATTAATTTCGAGTTCATCTAGATCATTTTTCTTAAGTATTCCACTCTTTACGTGTTTAGAAGAAGTTTTATTTAAATTCATGGTATTCGTATCCACGACATTCTGTCATATATTACTTTTATTTCAAGATATTGTTATATGCTGTAATGTGTTGCTTGCAGGAAAATCGCGTACTTCCATTCTTTTATCTTTACATTCACCTTTCGATTTAGCGACATTTTACAGCTGCAGCGCTGACGTAGTACAAGTATAAAATGTCTTTTGTCTATTTTCTGTATTGTTCTGGTATCACGATTCTGATGAGTTAAACGATTATTATATTATTAAAATCTAAATTAAGCTTCTAAATGTAACAAACGGGCAATAATGCCGTGGCAACTGTACTACCAGCTATTTATTAATCAAGCTTATTTTTATCTTATATACGAGGGTCAAACTGAAATTTAATAAAGAATAAAGAAAACGGTTAACATTTTTGCTTTAAATATGCTCAAAGTAATTCGAATCAGCAATAATTCACTTAAGCATTCTTTCATTTCACTGCTTAAAAGCTGGAACACCTTCGAAATAATCGTAAACTGCGGCATCAATCTCTTCTTTCTTATCATCAATAATAATGGCTTATCCCGCGTATAAACGAATTTAATTATTGTTCAGTCAATTTAATTGGGAAACACCGAGAAGCCTGCCAACCGCTGCTTTTAATATCGCCGAGAAACCCAAATCGGTAGCCCACCAACTTGACCCATTTCGTCTTTTCCTACGCATCACGGGGAGCACCGTCCGCACGATTTAGAAAGGCCACTTCCACAATTTGTCGCAATTCCTCATTTTGCAACTGGAGGCTGAAGCCGGGCACCTTAATTGCTATTGATTTCGTGTGAACTTTGTTTGTTATGGCTGCTATACATCTTTTGCCTAACCTTGGTAGCCAAATTGCGGATCTTTCACTTTTGACGATCATTTGTTATAAGAAGGTAATTATGAAACGGAGCGGAACGGCAGAAAGAGCAAAGGTTACTGGATGAAACGGTTCCCAACTAGGATTGCGGCTTCCTAGCAATAGGTAAGATACTTGTAGGGAAATAGAATTGTTGGCAGTTTAATTGGATTGTTCTTGCTGATTGGAATCCTAAATTGGCAGCTTTTTCATGTTGGCTACCGTAAAACTGCCCGTGGCGCTTTTATCCATCATAAAATGCAACAGTTAATATTAATCGTCGCTTGAAAGTTATAGGTTTGCATGTGTTATTTGAAAAATGGCTTGGGATGTCTGGCATAATGAAAAATCCTTAAACGATATTTTTATGGCTACATATATTTCTACCGATATAACTCGAATTTAATAGATTTACTAAGGATAATGAAATTGTGACAATTTAATGATGTCATTATGACATATAACTTTGTTCTCCAACACCCGTTTAATATTTTCTCCCAGCTTTATTTGTCTACATCTTTGTATGCATGTATTTGGAACAGCAACGGCTAAATTCTAGTATGACAAAGAAACTAACACAGCAGGAAAAAAATATCAAATTAGAACTAGAAAGCACCACATTTCAGTGTTTTGATTTGATAGTAGTGACAATCTCTCAGCCTATATTAAAATGGCCATACATAATTAAAAACAGCAATGACATAGATTTGGTCCAGCCTTTTATCATGCTGCCCTGGGGTAGATGTGAAGGTGACAAACAAGAACGCAAACAAACAAATCTGACGTAATTCGAGGCGAAGTGCCCCATGGGATTATTTCAAGAAATGCCGTACGTCGAAGGCTCTTCTGAAATGACCCATCAGCCCTTTTTAATAATTCGCCGATGTTGAATTGTCGGTTTGGCGACATTCGGGACTAAGCACGCGGAATCCACTAGCTCCATCACAACAACGTCCATTCTTTGATTCTTACTCCCTACCTCACGGAAAGATAATGATCTGAGCGCCCTTGTATGGAACGTTCAAAATAGATTGACTAGGATAAGGCTGAAAGCCAAAAGCCATAGTGCGTCAACATAATCTCACACTTCAAAATGTTAAATTTGCAAATCGAAACATATAACTACCCTGCACCGTTATTATTGTTTTTTGTGCAATATGCACATATTCACATTTAGATATAAACCAACTTGTATTTTTATATGCATTTTCTTATATATTCGATTTAAGCAATGTATTCTAGAATTAGAAAAGTGCGTTTGTGGCGTTTCATCGGGAAGCCTGCAATGCCTGGGCTTTGAGTGCTGGAATTTATTATACCGACCCGCCGAAAGTTAGAGGGGGAAGTCCCTACGACTGTGCCAATACACTATAAAGCGAATTAAATAAAACGGCGAGAAACATGCAGCAATATATGTTGTATGCAAGTTAAAATTGCAGCCCGCAAATGTTTACGAGTCCAGTGAAAATAATTTACTTTGTGTACATGTAAGTACACTAACTGTGCCATTTTCAAAGGCGAATTCGACGCGTCCATTTTGGGAACCAAGTCCGTGTGGTAATTTTCCAGGCGACTGGTTATCCTAGATTAGGGTGACGCAATATAAGGCGCCTGCGAGTCTCAGCAGGTAATCTGATATCAACTGGAAGTGATTACAGTTGACGCTATTATGATTTGTGAGAAGCTCTTGCGAGTGTGCAAGAATGTAATTAGATGTGGAATTCGCCCCCGATTTGAATATATGCAAACGCGCTCAAGCTTCCAGTTTTTTGGCCTTATTTTCTCGATTATATTTTAATTGCTTAAAGCTATCGGGAAGTAATTCTTCAGTATTTTCTTCGTGAAATATATGAAAATAAACTGAAAAACCTATTCTCTCAGCGAGATTACAGTACAGAGTACACTGAAACCAACCAATACAATAATTCTTTTACGATCGCATAATTAGTAGCAATACTCAAAATTCTTCCTCTACGGTTGGTTATGCGATGTAACACCTTAGACTTTTTTATGTGACGATTTCTAAATAATTCGTTTTGTAAGCACACATCTGTAATCTAGAAGGACTTACGAGTGTAAAGTATTTACTCAGCAAATCTTTTAGACAATGCCATCATCAACATCTAAAGAAAAGCTCGACAAAGCATTCAATAGGATGATGTTTTAGTTATGTTAAAGTTGAATGTGTTTCCTGTTCGATATTTAACTTTGAAATTGTTTCAAAAATTGGGGTTATGTAACTATGCATTAATGAATCAGGTGGCGACGTACCTTTAGGCGGCCAACTTCAATTCAAAAACCGAAATTGCACCTCATTAAATGAGTCAAATAGCATATCTGGAAATGATGTATCAGCAGTTATTAATATGTAGGTTGTATTCACTCGGCAAGTTAATATTATGAACGATCCTTATAGTGTAATGATGCCCTTCGATATAAAGGCTTTAGTAAAAATATAAATAATTAAATAGGGCAAATAACCACAATTTATAAATTAAATAGTTTTAACAAAGAATTCTGTGTCAATTTCAGGGCTTGTTAAAATGTTTTGTAATTACCTGCTAAATAGATGGTTTACTGCTCTTTTTAGTTTATTTATTTGCAATTAATTAAAGTAAAGGTTCGGTCTAGTATGAGTTAACTCTTTTTCAAAGGAGTAGGTTCAACAACTTGTATTACAAATACTTTTGTGTATGACGAATTAACTAGTATGGCAATTAATTAAATTCGTATTTGACAGCTCTAACCTTCAAATTAATTGTATCCACAAAGATGATCTGCACGTATCAAATTTGCGTAATTTGAATTCAAATACCCAAAATGGCAAAAATACCATCAGGTAAATACAATATAATTGATGTGACGTGGTTTCCGGTTAACCTGCATGTTTCTGTGACGTAAGGCACGCCAAAACCTCCTTTTGTTTAGCTGTACATGACCAACTTCTGACTTCGGTCGCAAAATCAAAGGACGCTACCTCTTTATACGAATCTGTATGAATCTATGCAGCTAGGACCACATTGACGACCTCGTACGATGTTTAATCTTGATGAAACCCAAAATGTATGGGCCTTCAGCAACGGGTTCCCTGTGAATTTTACCTTGCAAAAACGGCTTCGTTGGTTGCCTTCACATAATGACAGGACGCCACGGCAATTACAAACTTGGTGATGGCTTCTTCCTCCAAATTTCTGCACTCAGGCACTCGTGAAGGTCTGCTGTACATGCTACACATATAATTCTTGCTGGCCGATAATTCTAACTATTGGAAAAGGGGCCCCGATGACGGACGCACTTGGATGATACTTCACGGAGCCGATCTCTCTTCACTGAGATGTGTTACCACGATTAAATTTACACTTAAAAGATGCTCTGCATACTGGTGAGTATGAAAAACCACTTTGTTGCCCAACAGAAAACTTTTTAATATAAACGGAAAACTGGGAGCACCTCTTGCATCCAACACAAATTTAACAAGGCTTCCTTTGTTATTTTTAACAATTGATTGTCTCGTATCCTAGCAACCTAGATTTGCAATTGTTTTATAAAATAAGTTTTGGCTTAATTTTTTCACTTAAGAACTAAAGTTTTGATATGTTTTTAACTTGTGAACTAAACTGTCTTTTTCTTGAAAATTGTCAAACGTAACACTTTTACTCTGCCTTTACTCACTTCAGTTTCAAATGCACTGATTCACATGTTTATTTTAGCACTGCACGATGGCTGTTTCCTTTGATAGGTAGCCTTATCATTAAACTCTTTACTTCCTCGTACTTCTTTGCATCGTTTCTTTACCCGTCAGTTGTCTTGTCATTTGCTGGTGATACAATTTTTAATCATAACGCTCATATAATTTTTGTAACTACACTAATCATCTCTGTATTATTAATATTCTCATCATTGTATTGATTTTTGCAAACTCAAATCTGTCAGCTACATAAATTAAGCTGCGCTTGCCATTCCGAACACCAATTATTAATAAAACATTAAACGTAACCCTCTTGATTCTGCCTTATCTAATGCTAACCTTTCTCAATCAAATTATAGTTACTGCTAATCATATCACGTGCATTTATTAGTGTAAAATACTGACTTTATCTTGCAATAAATAAAACATTAATTCTGTGCTCATCTTGAATTCTTTCATTCTCGTGTTAGGTAGGTAACCAGAATTGCTGTGGGCAGCAAACCATTGCATTATATCAACGTTAAAAGAACCTTTACTTCATCATACTGCCTTCATAACTTTAATACCCAATATGTGCTACCATTTATGGTATAATATAACGCAAGCACAACCTCTCAGCTATCAAGTAGAACGGTAATAACTCTGAGACAGTCCAGTATCCAAACATATTTTTATAAATTGATGTAGATTCTATATCGGATAATCGGATGATTGGCCTAAAACTAATGCTCTACTAATAATTACTCTTTGAGATTTAGTGATGGCCAATCCAAACGTCCTTTAAATTGTCCACAAAATCAATACTTAGTTTTAAGGAAACGGAAGCTAACACCTCTACGAAATTATTGCTTTGTGTATATAATGGCCAACAACAGCCTCGCATGTAATTTTGCCAAAATGCAGTTATTAAAATAGCGTAGCTATTTTCTCAGAAACAGTTGGAAACAAATTAAAATTCCTCGGCTGTTTTAAATTTGCCAAAAGATCGAATTTGATTATTTTCCTGTTATTCTCCATTTTACACACTCGTTCGACTTTTCCGTTACCTAACGATAGCAAACTGCTACAGTTGCTGACGACGGTGCATCAATTACAGCATATTTCACACCTGCTTAGCGCATTTCGGAATTAAGTTAATAGGCAGCTCACGCTCCTCCCCGCCAAATTGAATAGTAGCGATGGCACAAAAAGCAATCGGTTTATTAAATACGAATTTGTTATTTACGAAGTACAGTTTTAGATTAGACGATAGGCGGCGTTACCGATTTTGGCCACGTTTTTGACCTTTACAGTTATATGTTTTTAGAACGCCAGGAAAAAACGGCCGGTTCGATGCAAAATTGCTGTACGGAGTTTGTTGTAACATTTGATTTAATGGTTGTAAATTTCTTTATCAGGACATGAGCGCTTCTCGTGGGAATTCGCTCCCATGAGGAATTCTCTTTCTAATGCAGTTCTTCAGTGTGATTGAATTTTAATGCGTGAATGCTTAGTGGAACTGTTTAGCAATTGTTCAAATTATAAACGATTAATTTTGCTGACATGCTCGCTCACAAATTATCCTGTAACTACAAGGCAGCTTCCGCAAAATTCGGTTATCGTTTCAACTAAATCTATTCTTCTAGGCTTCGTAAAATTCATACTTTAAATATAAACATTACAATGTTTAATGTTAAAAGTTATAAGAACTGTTTAACATAAAATAATAATATTAGGTTTTTTAAAGTACTCGTATAAAACTGATACAGAAGAGAGCTTATGCAAGTGTTAACTCTAAAAACGTATTTTCAGAATCTTAACCCACATTAGAAACTTCCAATGTTTCAGAACATTACCGGAGTAATTTAAAATTTCCAATAATAATACTCTAATAAAACAGTAAAACTAGAGGCACCCCCGGGTTTAACTAAATTCGCGGTCGAAAATAGATACAATTTTGTGGTCGAAAATAGATACAATTTTAAGAATTCATATGTTAGGAAATGCCATCATTCTTATTTTTCTCTATCAACATAATATAGTAAGAAGTGTCGTGAACATGGCATCGATCTATATTACCAGTTTACCAACTGTCATCAAACTTTTGACGAAGAAGCTGGTAAGGTTGGCTTAAGTGGCATTAGGCATTAGAGGGATATACAGCTTCTGGGAGGGTGCAAGAGCAGGTGAAGTGTTGCCTGTAAATACAGGTGTAAGACAGGGGGTCCGCTATTTTATTTAACTTATTGTTAAAATCAACAACTGGGGAAGACAAGGTAATGAGAAGTATAAATACACAATCAATTTAAATATGTGCATATGCTGAAGATCGCGCGATTATCGCTCGAAAAACATAAAGATTCGAGCTAGCAGAACTATAAAGACTTGCGAATATTAAAAAGAAAAATTTATGAACCACTACAAAATGCTGTTGTGTAGAATACGAATGAATTATAACCAAACAGATTAATATTAAGAGAATATATAATAAGGTTTATAAAAAACCAAAGACTAAGATAGTTGGACACACTGTAAAGATGGGAGAGGCAAGGATCTCTAAGCGTATGATGGTGGGGAGACCAGTAGCGAAAAGAACAAGGGAAATGCTACGAAAATTATGGATTGACGACTGTGAAGGGGATTTGTAACCAATGAGAATCTGAGGCAGGAGAAATGTAACGGTCGACCGACCAAGTTAGAGACATATAATAAAGCAGGCAAAATCCCACTAAGGGTTGTAATCATGAAGAAAAGAAAGAACGATAATATAGAAGTTGGGTAAGAAGAATATGAATATCCTGCCAGAAGATGACCAAAATTCGGTTCGCGTTCGGTATTCTCGTCAAAAATTCGGCTTCTTCTTCTCTTCCATTCCCATTTTGCCTCTAGAACGTCAGGTTTTAAGTCCATTTCACCTTCAACAAATTTCTTGTATGTCTTCCAAACTCTGGTGGACACTGGTACTTCAGATAAAGACTTTCCCTTCTGTCGCGCTATGTCACCTATGTGTGTAAAAATAGTGTAGTATACTTTACAAGGTGATAGTACTTTTCAAGATAGGAAAAACTTTCATATGAAAGCAGACATAGATACAATGCGTCTTAAGGGAGCTACACTCGGCGATTTACCAATGTCTATTTATTCGAATATCTAACCAAAGCTAACTAAATTATTGACCATAAACAGTTATGATATAAAATATTCCTCCGTAGGCTGTAAGAACAAAAGTTTGGTTTCCTTCTGGTGTTATATTTGAAATTTTAGTACTCTAGCAGTGGGGTTGCATGTTTTGGCCTTGTTAAGATTATAGTGAGTGTGAAGAGGTTATATACTGTTACGGATCCACCCTAGCCTGGTCACCAACATGCCCGACCTTAAGTTTTTTGCAGTCAACCTATCGGGTTTTCTCCTCTTTTACCTAAATTTTGTGTTGTTGTAATAATCCCGAACTTCCTGTCCTATATTTTATAATGTTGTTGAGAATTCTCATAGTTATAGCGTATCTTGAGCATATAATTTTGCAAATTTTTGATTTGAAATTGTTACCTTTTTCTTAAATTGCAGTTTATAGGGGGGTTATTTCCTATTCCCATTTGGAAAGACTGATTCTTGATCTTACTTCTCGTCCAGTAGGACACAGTTTTGGAGATATTTTAGTGCGCACTTTAAGACTGCATTTCATCCTCCAATATCGTCTCCAATCCGATTCAGCATTTGTGTGTTAGTTTTTGGATCTGATGTAATCTGTCTGGTTAAAGCAAGATGTAACAGTAGTTAGGAAGCAACTCACCTGTAACTGCTTACCGTCTTGAGCGTGAACCAATTCGTTCTCCATTACACGTTGTTTGATGTATTTTTTGTTTAATTCAAGCCTTCAATTTTTCTACGTTTTGTACTCTTCTTCTTCAATTTGTACGTAACCATCAGGTGGACTTCTCAGTTACTTGTTCGAGTCATCGTCAAGCGAATCTGCAGGTTATAAGGCTGCTCATACAAGGATTTACGAGTAACAGTTTAGAGATCTTAACTTATACGTTATTCATTCTTCCAAAGACACCTTACGCTTGGAGAAAAGCCTCCACTGCATTCCTTGTGTCTAAGTGATCCTGTTGGCCTTCAACCCCTATTGGTTAGACCGTACTCTAGTCTCCTGTCGAATGGTACAGGGTCAGAGGTATTTACAATATCTCCGACGCGAATTTTCTAACCACGTTGTTTTTAGGATTATTTTATTTCCAATATTATTTATATTTTTAATCCCAGATGTAGAAATTATATCCACTTTTATTTTTCACTAGGGTTGCTAACTGTGTTTGTCAGCTCATTCACAGTACTTTGCTTGTTATTTTTTCTAATACAGATTTTTCAGCACTAATATTTTTTATCAACCTTCAAAGTTTCGAATTATTCACCATAACGATCCAATTTCCTATCTTGAAAACCAGGGTACCTCTAAACTTGGTCTTAGTCCGTCACCTATAGAATATACGACAACGAAGGACCTGTCAAGAGTTTAGATTTTGGACGGCGCCGGCGTAGCTCATAGGATCCTGAGATTATATAAGCCAATACGTGAAAATCAGTTGAAAATCAAAACATCTGAATGAAGATTTCAAAATACTTACTCGACAGCGAGCTGAGAGTAGGGCATTGAAGAAATGTTCTCCCCAGACGTCTCCGCTGTTAGTTTTACCTCTACTAGCAGTCCGCTGCTTTGATTTAAGCTGACGTTAAACGCAATTTGCGTAACGCGCGTCCCAGTTCGCATTCTGGTGCCGATGAATAACGGCAGCACGTTATGCCGTATCTGCGCGAATTAATTTATGCAATCTAACCGATTTCGAGCGGATTCCAATTAGCTAAGACACGGACTAAGTTAAAATATGGCCCGCTCGGGCAGTAAACATAATTAAGAACAACGCCAACCTATATCCAGTGGAGCTGGAATAATCACCCTTATCTGCGCGCTACCAAACCAATAAAGTAACACACGGCGGCAACGGCGTGAGAATCGCTGTGAAAGGACGCTCGCGAAATCATTCAGAGTTCCGCGTTCTAGCGCCTATCTGATACCTACATTCGTACGCTTCTGTGAGGTATGGGAAAGTGGCGTTTAGATATATGACGCGGGCAGCTTTCGTGAATTAGATTAGGTGAAATGGCAGGTTCGAGGAATGCCCCTGAACTCGAGATGTTGTCTGGTCACGAGGATCTTTCTTCAGGAGCGATACATTACGGACCTTTGCGTATGATCTGGGCATTCCACCGTTTCTAATTATTTGCATTCCCTTAACACCACGACAAAACATTGTACCACCATAGATACCGAAGTCTCCATATGCCAATATATTTTCATCTTGAAGGTGTCCTTTAAACTACCAGCCTACGACGTTCCTATTTGTTTTTGCTTAACTAGTTCAATGTTCAACTCGTAGTAACTGATATATATGGAAATGCTGGACAATCTAAAGGAACGCACAAAAACATATTGCACATTGCTGCTGCTTACACATATCGAAAGATGATTCATTACGTACATTGCCTTTATTACCTTATTTTTCCTGCATAAAAGAAGAGAGCACACAGGACAACCTCTTTTTTACGATTGGTTCTGTACTATCAACTTTTGCACAGAATGATGATCGCCTAAATTCCCATAAGTCAATCTCTTTCCGATTATATATAGGAATTCCGTATGTAAAATGTCATTGGTGTGTAGCATTCGTTTTATAATACTTAATTTCCATCATCAGCATGCCTGGGGTAATTAACAGCCTTATAACTCCTCCTTCTTAAGGCGATAGAATGCTTCCTTCGTAAATTCACAAATTCCAGAATTAGTTTCCCAGCCCGAACTATTTGTAAGCTCATGGGAAACTTTTAGTTTATTATGGTGCCAAAAATAGTTAAATATGTCGATAGTAAAGTTGTGTTTTATTGAGTGAGTGTGCCTCGGTGATTTGTGGAAGTTTTCCTTTGGAATTGGGCTTCCGCCAAGTAGATACGAGGATCAATTTGGTCCAGTGTAAGCCAGAGTATTTGGGATGTGATTCTGCGGAGCTTCAGCCAGTTTATAAGTGCGTGTACAAGTGAGCAGTGTACGTGTGGTGCAGCGGATCCCTACAATAAGGCCCCCAGCTATCACGAAAGCGATCCGAAATGCCATCGAGGTTGCAGCCGACATCCAGGTGAGTTCAAATGCAGATTTCGGCCTAGCTAATAGTAGGTAGGCAACGACATCTTGTGTGCAGAGCATCGCGGGAGTTCCAGGTCGGTGCAGGTAGCCCGAGATTAATCTTAGAAGCCATTTAAAGGTCAGATTTACCATCTAAAAAGTGTCGTTTTGTGAATGTGCTCGTGGCGTCGGTTTGCGCTTCACTTCCGTTTATGGCGTCAGTAGAAATGTTTTGTTTTGTGACGCGGTGTACTTACGTCCAATTGTTATTGCATAGAAACATTGTTTACTGCGTGGACATCGACGATTTAAATAAAATTTCAGAGCTGTTTATGTACTGTCAACACCAGGAAACCATCTTGAAACTAATGTCATTCCCATCATTTAGAAATACTACAGTGAAATAGCGGGCATACAGAGTGCGTACAAATAAATGTATTATCCGACTTTTGAAAAATTGCTTATAGCAAATTAGTGGTAGTTTAACATTTAGATGTAGCGACCTAATCATGTAGATAGAGTCATTTTAATAATTATAAAGTTAGAATAAAACTATTAGCTCGACACTTTATAAAAGTTGATCTAAGTTAGAGCCGATTTATAATTGAATTATTAAATCCTCAGATACCGTCCTTACAATATATATCATAACAAACTACAGATATTCCTCTAACGTAATCGAGTATAAGGTGATATGATTCAGGAGGCACGCGAGGGCCTCCATTATCAATATTAATTCGATTACGCCCTCGCCACGCAAGGATCAGAACGCGGCATTAATTACCAGATCACAGAAACCCAAAGACGCAGTTTTAACATCTGCATAACAACAGCCGTCCCAAAATTTGCAAAGAGCTACCGCATTACTGCCCAGAGCATAACCGTCATAAACCCATCAAAACAAAGATGACAGCGCGACAAAGGAAGTGTTCCGGGCAGTAAACCGCTCAAGAACACAGGGAAGGTGGCGCATTAATTAAAAGGGGCCAACATACGCGAATTGAGGTGTTGGTTTTTTCCTTTTTACTATTGTTATAAGGTCAGGGTGAACATAAGCGACGCACGTATGAAATAATGTCAATTCGCCGCCGCCTGCGGTAGAAAGCACTTTTCCAAGTAGGCAAATAGGCGAAATAACAGCACCATAAAACTATAAAGTTTACGAAGGTTGCAGCGACCAGAGGAACATACAGTTTTAGGAATAAGCAGTTTTGGAAAATAAAACCCAAAGGGCACCAATAAACGCCGGCACCAGATAGTCTAGAATAAAATCCGGGTATTAAACTCGCGTTCAAATCAAGGAACAATGAAAACCCACACCGCGAGGGCTAATTAAATTAAAAACACCGGCCAACGGAGCATGCGAAAAATCGCCTAACCAGTGGAAGCACGGGGCAGCAATTCCGCGTGCTAAGAAGTCCGCGAATCACAACCGCGCAGCTTCTATTGTAGAAATAATTTAATTAATCCTAACTTTGTTAATATGCGGGCGAAACATGTCGAATAAGGACTCAAAATTCGAGTCTTTAGGGGACGAAAACAGTGCACAGGCGTTCGACAAGAGAGCACTTCGCGCCGCGGCGTAACGAAAAATCCGCACCGCGGCCAAGCGGCTTGCATTCAAGAAAGGAAATTACAACTCGCAACTTTATTAATAGGAGAGCAAGACCTATCGAATAAAGGCTAAAAATTCAAGTCTTTAGAAAGCGCAACCAATGCAGAGGTTTTTTTTCCTCTCGCTACGAGATTGATAAGCCCACAAACGCCGCAGCATCTAAAAGATCAGCCACAACCGCGCGGCTTCTATTGTAGAAATAATTTAATCAATCCTAACTTTGTTAATATGCGGGCGAAACATGGCAAGTAAAGACTCAAAATTCAAGTTTTTAGAAGACAAAAGCAATGCCCATGTCAGCGACAAGATAGCGCTTCGCGCCGCGGAGAGCAAAGCCGCGAATCCAATTCCTATCAAATTTGCAGACGTCCCCACTGCCGTTCAGCCAATCGTGAGCGAGGAATCGGCAAACAAAGCCGGCAAGACCTTTATAAACCCCGGGCTTCTTGAGAAAAGCACGGAGTTCCAACCAGCAGTTCAGCCAGCAGCATCCAGTATCCAGCAGCTACCGCCATCGGTCCAGCCAGCCTGAGTACTCCAGCTCCAACTAAACTTAGTCGCCAGCGGTGCTCGCCGAGCTCCTGGGACTTAGAAAAATTCATTCAGCCACACTTAGTCTCCAGCGGTGCTCGCCGAGCTTCTAGGACTTAGTCGAATTGCCCAAGCGAAGCCGGATCCAGCCGCCCGACGCGCCGGCCGGCCCCCAACCTCTGCCGTCATCGCCTGCCGAGTCACCGCCTCCTAGCATCGCCCAGGCGCCCCAACCCGCAGCCATCCGGCCCGACGAGCCAGTGAGGCCGCACACCGAGCCCCAGCGCCGCCTCCAGCGCCAGAACCTCCGTCGCCCCCGGCACGCACGCCCCTCCCCACGAAAGGAAGAGCCCCGGGACAAAACACGACGACCACACGCCACCAGAAGCTTCGAGGCGTCATCAACTAAATAGCCCATTTTTTGTATATATGTTCGAAAAATTAAAAAACCTGTGTAAATATCATTTTTTGTTTTCTCTATCTTTCTCTCGTGCTCTTGCACTTAGGTCTGCCCCGCCTACCGGGGAAAACACCATTGGCCGACTGAGTTGCCAGGGCCAAATCAACAAGAGTCGCCATTAGTAGTAGTTAGCCGTCGCCCGCCCTCCAACGAGGCCGCGGGACCGAGTCTTGTTAAAGTTCCAAAACCTGATAAGAGAAGAAGTCTGATAAATAACTTCATCATCATCATTTGTTGATATACAATAGTCCTCAAACTGGATAATTTGTAATGAAGGAAATATGTGGTCTACATCTATACGTGTTGAAATTTGCAGAATTTTCGGAATAAAATCGTGGGGACGGTAATTAGCAGTATATTTGTATATAAATAAATAAATAAATTGCAAAAACCTCTTATAGATCTTTAAATTATTTAATTAATTAGTTAATTTTTTCGGTCAGATATAGCAGAATTTGTTTTACAAATCACTTTGAGACTACCATGGTTCGTGTAGCAAAACTAGAAGAAATGAAATGAAGCAAGTATAATACAGATATCTATCTAGCTTAAGATTAGACGAGACACACATTTTTGTAGTTGTAGATCTTTTAGTCTTAAAGGCATTTATATCCAAACCAAGTATGTTTGCAAAAAGCAAATTTTCCAGAACTTGAAACAGTGTTCATCGTTATATTTCCTCAATATTTAGCTTCCTGATAATTTAAAATTCTGGCGATGCGTCCAAAGATTCAAAGATTTTCATTAATTTTTGTTGTTCTAAATGATAATTTTCTGTAGCTTCCATTCTTCTGTCGACTACTTATTTTGACTATATTTACAATCATAGTTCACACACACAAGTCACAAGCCATGTCATCTCGAGACAAGATTAATGAAATTCTCGAATATTCGAGACGAGATTAACTGAAATTCTCGATCTCGACAGTTTTTCAATAATACCGCGCCCATTGAAAGTTGTTTTGAAATCATCCGCGGAAGCACTGGAAGTTCTCCGGGGTAAATCTAAGCTTAAAATATCTAAAAGTCGTTACTCAATAAGTAGTGATGATACTCCCATGCAACGCGAATATATGACACAACTGCGATCTGAATTACAAGACAATATCCAAAGCGGAAAATGGTATAACTATACGGTACGTTAGAGGCACGCCAATGATAATTTCCGCAAAAAACTAAGAACAGATAAAATTACATCTCTTACAACTTTACCTATCTATTACACTAATATTGATTCATTGAGCTCCAAGTTTCCCGAATTCTTAGATTTTGTTAATGTTCATCAACCTGCTTGTTTTCTGATCACAGAGACTGGTTAATGCCCTCATTACCCCATTCGTTATACGAAATACCTGGTTATTCACTATATCGTGCTGACAGAGCCGATCGTCGTGGTAGTGGCGTCTGTATCTTCACTAATAATTTTTTCTTCGCTTCTTTCAAGTTACAGCATATTGATATGCCCATTCCTAGCACAATGGATGGAATCTGTTTATTTTTTCAGAACTGCACCTTTAAATTTACTTTAGTCTGTATATATAGACCGCCCAGTTGCAATATTAGATCTTCTAATAATCTTCAAAACGATAAAGATCTATTTGATCTACTTACCAAGATGTCCATTGAAACTACAAACTTAATAGTAATGGGTGATTTCAATTTCCCTTCCGTCAAATGGCCAATAATGTCTCATCAATCAGAAAGTGATGCGGATTCTACTCTCTACTCAGATGATTACCTTCCCAACTCGATTTCGAATTAATCAAACTCCTTCTACATTGGATCTGTTATTCACTAATGATACGGATCTTTTTTCTAATATTTGCCATTTGTCTCCAATTGGTAAGTCCGATCATCTTGTTATATCTGCCACTCTACAAGTTGTTTATCAAAGCTTGGACTCTAGTAATAAAATTATATACAAAACACATATTAAGCATGATAACGTTACTGACGATCTCAACTTCATCAACTGGTGTCAAGCTATGAATTCTCTAAATGTTCACGATTCTTGGTCGCTTTTACATACACAATTATCTACTTCTGTCAAAACTAACTCCACCTTGAAACCTATCAAAGTAAATCCCTCTATACCGTGGCTGGAAAGATATTCGCAATGATATCGACTAAAAAGCGTTTATGGAATAGGTATCGTAAAACAAAAGCCATGGAAGACTACCATAACCATCGACAATACTCGAACCACCTTATATTAGTGATCGATCTAGCAAAAAAAAAAAACTACGAAGAAAAAAACTCCAATTCCAAGAACTCAAAGCAATTTTATAAATATGTACGGGCACCCCTTTCATCTACTGTTGAAGTTCCTTTAGTTAAGTCAAGTGACGGAGCAATTGCAAAAAATCGACAAGAATGCGCAAATATACTTGCTGATACCTTTTTATCTGCCTATTCTGATGTACCTAATCTTGTTATTCCGCCTATTCAATTTCCGAGGACTACCAGAAGCTTAACCGATATTAACTTTACTCCTGTACTAGTTGACGAAAAAATATCTACACTGAAGTCTTCTACTGCGCCAGGCCTTGATCATATATCTGCTGTGTTATTTCTGAACCTCTAGCAAAAATCATGCAAAAATCCTTTGCCGAACATGAACTTCCAAATTCGTGGAGGAGTGCAGTTGTCACACCCATATTTAAAAAGGGAGACAAGTTAGACTCAAATAATTACCGCCCTATTAGTTTAACGCCAATTACAGAAAAAATCATGGAGTCCTTAATTGTGGACGGAGTAGTACCTTTCTTGCTGGATGAAAATATTTTACCTGTTCAACAGCATGGATTTACTCCTGGTAGATCTGTAATTACCAATCTCCTAGAATGCATTAATAATTGGACAATGGCTCTAGACAACGCATCCCCCACTGATGTCATATATTTGTATTTTTCTCCTGCCTTTGATCGCGTACCTCACTCTGCCCTCTTAGGCAAGCTTGAACAGGCTGGTATACGCGGGAATCTATTGTCATGGATACAGGCTTTTCTTCAGGATCGATCATTCTGTGTTCGTGTTGGAGAATGTTTATCTGACATCAAACCAGTGTTAAGTGGTGTTCCGCAAGGGTCGGTACTCGGTCCCATCCTATTCGCAGAGTACATAGCAGACCTTCCACATATTCTGCGTAGTAGCTCTTCCTATTATGCAGATGACACCAAGCTGTACGTGTGTGAAGCAACGAACTGTTTTGCAAGATGATCTTGACTCGCTATCGGTATGGTGTAATGAGTGGTGTTTGCCGTTAAATATTACAAAGTGTGTAGTGTTGCATTTAGGAAAAACTAACCCACTGCATAATTATTATATTTCGGGAAACCTGTTACTTTCCGTTACCAGTCACAAAGATCTAGGCGTAACAATTACCACCGACCTATCATGGTCTGAACACATCTCAGATGTGTGTAACAAAGCCAATAAGCTTCTGTATATACTACATAAAGCATTTAGAAACGTCTCTCCAACTACATTTGCCAAACTATATCGCACATATGTTCGTCCCATTTTAGAATTTGCCGGTCCTGTTTGGCATCCGGACTTAATTAGAGACAGAAATTTATTGGGAAATGTACAGCGGAAAACAACTCGCCTACCATATGGTCGCTTGCGACCATCATACTACGAACGGCTTGAAGTTCTACATTTAACCACCTTCGAAATGCGACGCTCTCGAAGTGACTTGATTATTACTTTTCGCGCACTAAATAGACTGTTCTCTTGTGACGTCAGTTCTCTCTACAAACTTAATGCCGATGACCGTCTCCGGGGCCACCGTTTGAAATTAAAAGAGAGTTAGCAAAATTAACGTGTAGAAGATCGTTTATTGTGAACCGAGTGTTTCATATGTGGAACAGTCTACCTGCCGATATAGTCGACGCTCCTACGATCAAGACAATTAAAAACAGAATAGACATTTTTCTTTCCGTTTTTGTTAATAATTCAATTATGTTATAATTTTAAATCTAGATATAAGTTGTCTTATATAATTTTTATTGTTTAGCGTTACAAGTTATGAGTATAGTTTGTAATCAGAGCTTCATAGGGCCTTTCCTCTGCTCTGCGTTTATTTTAATAATAATAATAATAATAATTTTTAAATCCGGCATAATAACCAAATAGAACGTTTATTTTTTATAAAAATTTCACAAGGGTTACCCTACCATAACCACAGGCTCAATGCGGTGCTCACAGCACACATAAAATTTGAGATTCGCGATTTCGAGATCGAGAATCGACTTTCGAGAATTTTCGATTTCAAGATCGAGAATCAACGTTCCAGGATTTTCGAGATTTATATCGAGAATGAGTAGTAGATCCCGTCTCGTCTCGCGGCAACACTAATGATTACAACATAATAAACAGAACTATCTTCATTTCGAAATGAAAACTCTATTTTTTCTTGAACTAACCAACTAACTAGCTAACTAACAGGATGAAAATGATTACAGAGAATTTCGGAAATGATAAAATATTTGAATTTGATACAAGTCTGTTACAGTCAAAACACGATATTCGACGCAACCCGATCCTACTAAAAAAATATTTCTATCAAAGCTCTCTCGGAAATTGTGGTTTTAACGAATATAGTTTAGTTAAATCTAGAATTAACCAACTGTAATTAACAATGCTAGTATTCACATAACATTATTTAGTTAATACAGGTTTGGAATGAAATCTTCCACCCTTAAAGCTACACGTAAGGTAAATCTAATTGTAATTCGATAATAGTTATTTACTATACAAGTGGGATAAGTGCATCATTAATATACGTGTGTGTAAGCACACAAGTATATTAATGATGAATTATCACACATGTATTGTAGAAAATTTTATCTACAGCTGCCCAAAATTGAGAAAAGTGTATTAACAAAAATATCGGATATCATTTTCAAAAATATTTTAGTAGGCAAATGTCATTACGTCATTCATTTGACACTATTTCCGTTATGTAATGAAGCAATTATACATCTAGTGCTGTAATGGAAGTTCCTTACACCAGTAGTGATGTAATGAGCTTCATTACATAACGGAAATAGTGTCAAATGAGTGACGTAATAAGTTACGTATCGCACTGGAGTAGATAAAATTAGTTATTCAGCGAAGATCTTCTAACTACACTGTATTTACTACAGGCTACTTATTGCTACAAATCATGCAGTTGACATTTTGAAGTGCAAAGAGTTCCCTTTTTCATGCAAAAACATCACTTGAAACACAGTTTCTTTGCAAACACAGAACTCTTGTCCAGTTCCCGCGGCCCCCTTCCTTGCTAGTCCTCAGAGAAATTTCCCAATCTAGCCCTTAATTTCGAGCCAAGAACACCTTCGAAAATTCAGGGAATTCGGATCTGAAAAATATTCGTTATGTACCAGGTGCCTCTGGCATTAACCATATCAGCTTATTAATGTTCAATTAATCCACTTGCAATACAACTTATTCACAACACCTTTGTTTCAATGTTTACACATCGTCTTCCATTCATTTAAGCACGTGATATTTCTCAAGCTGCCTCTACCCTGTCGACATCCGGAATAGATAGATATAGAGCATACTTATATTACCAAAATGATCTGTAGCATCGGAAGTCTTCTTCATATTTTTAATCTGTTTCTTCAAATGTTTGTAAGCTTCTTATCTAGATAAACAAATGTCTGGTGTCGCACCAGGTACCATCAATTCCGCCTCTTCGAACTGATTTTTTCCTGATCTGCAGTTTAGCGCTTGAGGATTTTCTTAAAGTCATCCTCATCGTGAATATTTTCAATACCATCAGTAGGAAATGTTGACGGCGTCTATTGAACTCTTTGTTTAATTCCAAACAGGGCGTAGTACAGTGACTGTTTGATTTCTGATTATATTTTTCATAATTTTACAAAGCGAGGACCATTCGATCACGTGGTGGTATGGTTGTCTTTTATCCATGAAGGCAACATATTGTCTACGTTCTGGTTGGCTCTTTCAATGGAACTTTGACTCTGGTTGTGTTGTGATGTGTCATAGAATTTCTACTTTCTACGTGTTGAAAACTGGGTAAACCCATTTTCTTTCATTTTCTAGAATTAAGTTCTTCTGTATATTCTTCAGTTATTTTTTTTTGTATTGAATTATCTTTTCGTTATTTTATAATTCAATTCGTTCCTCTTTTGACATTGGTTTTTAATTCATCGAAAAAATTGATTTTGCAGTTTCCCGAAGCCTTAACCTTGAAATCAAGTACTCGGACCATAAAAATAAAAGGATTTTGCACCCAGCACCAACAATAAAATAGGAAACTCAATGCACCGGTTCATTTAACGTTTGGAAACTTTTTTCCAACAAATCTGCTTTACACCAAGGCTAGAGCAATAACTGTGATTATTTTCACACAACTCAGATATACTGTATGCATATTGTTTTGATTTCGACCCCGATATTGCATTAAGTGGGAAAATTGGTTAAGAAGCAAATAGCTCATTGTTGAATAAGCACCTACTGATTGTTTCGGAACCTTAGCATTATCTTAATTGAAGTAACACCTAAAATCGATAATTCTGTGGATGAAATGAACCGATAAGTGCTCCTGAGATTGAAAACCTTTTTCTCATCTAAGCAAAACCGTAATCACCATTTAGTTAAATTTCGAAATAAACGCGTTCCGGTGACATACAAGGAATTTACAAAGCAAACGCCACGAGGAAACAATGTTACGACTTTATAAAGTAAAATTAAATGCAACAGCTAAATATATTGTTATGATACGCTTAGGGTAGTTTTAAAATAAAAATATAAAAATGATTAATTTGGCAGATTAATACAATCAAATTTTGAGGGGTTTAAATAAGATTGGGTGTTAATTTCACATTGAATGATGAAAATTAAAATTGAGACAATTAGTAATGTAATTTGAAAATTTTAAATAGCAATTGAGTATTCAATTTTGATGGTTGAGTTCAATATTAATAAAGTTAAAGCCAAGGTTATATTTGAAAAATGTGCTTGCTATAATAATAAGGAATTGTAGCATGTAATAATTAGGACATTTAATATTTTTTAAGAGGGCAGGAATAATTGTAACTACCAGAGATATAAAAATTTGTTTAGACAGTAAGAATAACAAACTCATAAAATGTATACAGATTTTTGAAAAACTCCTTTTTAATACAATAAAAATTTGAAATTATGCCTTTATTTGTATAAATATTTGGTGATATGCAAATGGCATTGAGTTTATCTTCCGCGATCAAGTGTAAGTACAGCAGTCTGTAAGTTTTTGAAAAGCAGACTTATTTTCCCAAAAATGCATTTATGCAGGCTACCCTAAATTGTATGCTATCAGAAGCAAAAATATTTGGCGACTAAACACGTAAAAAATAATAAGTTAAGTATATTAAGTACTTTTCCTAGTAACTTTCGTTTAAAAAATTTATAATAAGAATGTTATATCCATATTGCCTAATTGTTCCTCACCCTGTATAGTAATCATATTGACGTTTGGTATGTTTGTACTGTTATTTAGTTTCCATAGTGACTTTAATTCCCATGGGAATAATTGCTTACTTTACTCCGTATTTTTAGGCAGTAAACAATATTGTTTTATTCCCGTTTGTGCGAGGAAATAATAATAAACACCGCTTTCAACCCTAATCCACCTTATTGGTGAGGGTAACAGAATCTCATTCTCCGAATTCGAGCACAGGTAATCGGGAAAAACCAAGAACTACGCCATGGAAAGCGCGTACACACTGCATAGTTGGAAAGCAAAAACGGGAAAACTCCCAAAAACTTATCAGGAGCGCACCTGCGACTCATTCAGACAATCTTTGGTCGAACCGTAACAAACTTGTGTCCGTTAGGCAAACACTGCCATAAACATACACATCAGAACAGTATCAATTTTAATTATACATCAAAAATATGTATTGCGTTTACGAGAGACATATAAGTAACATGCAGAAGATACCCACAGTAAAGAGGTAATTAAAACGAATGAGTTGTTTAACAATATCGCTATGAAGGCAAAAATCATTTGAGACTTAAAACGGTGAGATTTGTAACGGGGAACGTATTTCGGCTGGAGTCTAGGAAAAGTCTGAACGCCACGATATTTCAAATTCGCCCCGATGCAACGATAGAGTCTGAACAATATAGATTTTTGAAGTCCGACGGAAACTTAACTAACGACAATCGGAATACACCAAAAGTTTAATCATGGCATAAGTTGCAGTTATCGGGTAACAAACTGCTACGTTGCTACCCCCTCAAGGCAAAACATTACTTCTGAAGCTATCGCATCACGTTGTACTGTGATCAAGACGCTGAGATTACTTAAGTAACCATATACTTCACCGTAATCAGACTCCATTCAGATAGATAATTTCCGACGTTTTTTTGGATTTAGAAGAAATCTGCTTTTCTTTTTCCTTTTCTGTCCAAAATATTTTAGTGTCGTTGTGAAACAACAAGAACTAACATTACGGTATTTAAAAGTTGAAATTTATCTACGACGTATCTTCACAAAATGTTCGACAACTTCCGATTACATGACACGTGTAGTACAGACCCCTGGGACATACCAGTTAAAGCTGTTATCGACACGGACAAAACGTATGTGCGTTCCTTTAACTATAAGTCAAAAATGCTTACTTCAGGTTAGTCGAGCCCAACAACTACCATATACAAAAGTATGGAACGACCGACCTCCTTGATGCATCTCATACGCCATAACACATCTGTTAAAATGTTATATAGAAAAAGATAATCTACCTTCTTGGCTAGGTGATAGGATTGATAATCTTCCTCATATTTATGCTCTTCCTGCCAATTCAAGCAACAGAGATAAAGCGGCGTAACAGTTGTATATGCAAATACCAGTAGTAAATATTCTATTTATATTTAAATTTGGAAGCTGCCGGGGTAGGCAAGAATGGGTGGTTTATTTAGCACTCCTACGGACATATGAACGCAATAAATAATCACCGGCCGCGGGCGCAAAAATTCCGTAGGAATTCATAACCCGAGATAAAGTTAACAAGCTTGCAGCACGTACAATATCTGAAATTCCCAGAGCAATAACTAGTTACGCCAAATACGAACACCCAATAAATAATGTACACATGCGACCTACAAACGTAATCTGTGCGTGTGCTCTACCGTATTTACAGCGGCAACGCTATCAGATAAGAAACGCCACTTAAATGACATTAATACCAAGTCCTCCGGTGCTTCGATACCAAATAGGCTACACATCCGACTTCTGTATGGTGGTTTATCTGGCCGTGTCTGCGTAAACTGTGCATATCTAAATATTTCATTGTGCTGCGTTATTGGAAAGAGCAATCTGGTACGGGCTCCAAGAACAGTTACTGCGTAAGTGAACTGCTGATCGGCTTCCGTGTTCAGCGCCGTGATTGAATTCATTACCTCGAATCTGGACCATAAATTACCCGAGGAAGCGACGTTAGTTGCTCTCTGACAACTAAATAGCCCAATTATCATGCAACATACGTTTTATTACAAATCTTATTTTGCTTAATAAATATCTTATTACGCAGGCTTCCATTTCATAGCTGCGATAACAACGTTTAGTTTACATAGCGAGGCAGTAAATCAATTTGTTGCATCGATTCTGACTAGAGCAAAACTACAAGCTCCAAGGAAATGGTCGAAGATGAATTTACGTAGAGTCTTCCATTTTCGGTGGGATCGAATAGGAGTCTCCGTTATTAGATGTAGAAAAATTAGTTTGCATGTTATGGAACCAGTTTTCCCAGATCACTATGGTAGAGAGGATGTGAATCAGTATTCAACCCATTCGTCATGAAACATTGAGGAATGAAGATACAGATTTTCCGTCTCTGAACCAGTTTTCGTTAGGGAAAACAGAGAAAACGGAGAAATAGTTTTGTGGTTATCATAATGGCACACATAATATTAACAAATTTCTTCTTCTATTTGTATCTTGTCTGCTATAGACGTTGGCGGCCATTGTTGCTGATTCGATTTATAGTCTGGAATAATTAAGTAACTGAGATAGTCTTCTGTGCCCCAGTGTTCTTTCGCCTTCCACATTAACCTGCATGATAACTTCAAGGAGTCGATACTTGTTGGGCATTATGTAGTCGAAATATGACTTCTTCATTTGTTTTAAGGAGTTTACGATTACTCTACGGTTTCCCATTCGTTGCAAAACAATCTCATTGGTAACATGTTGCGCCCTTGAAATTCTAAGCATACATCATTAAGGCGTTTTGATCAGTTTGCACTGACTATCCAGCATGCTACGCCATATTAGAGGACATAAATTACATATCGTTGTGAGTTGGGGGTTCAGATGCATATTGCAGAGTGGTGTGGTGTGCGAGTGGTCCCAGCTCTCGGTAAGATACGTGAATATTGTAACCTCCTGCAGTTGTAATTCTATGTGTAATTTTGCATTCAAGGCAAGATTTTTACATACAATCATCAGTTTGGTATTTAAAATGTTGAGTTTTATGCTACTCGATATATTAGCAGTCGGTCTCTATCTATTAATCGTTTTAGTGGTTCCTCGCTGTATGTCAAGTTGTTGATGATGCTGTTCCATTTGTAATGTGTCCCTATGAGTCACCCAATACTTCATTGAAAATATGTTCTATATCAATACTGAACAGCATCGGGCATATGAGACATCCTTGTCTAACTTCCTATTGATTTCTAAACTCACCACTGCACTCGTGTTCCGCGTTGGACTCGATTGAAAGCTTTTTGGAAGTCGATGATGCACGTGTATACATGATAATAACGTCATAGGCACTTGGGTGCTGAAAAGTGCCTCTCTCATGCCCAAACCGTCCTTGAGTTCTAATTGAGTATCTACAGCGGTTACCCCCACTTTGTGGTATATACCTTGGAGGACAGTTCGTAGACACATCTTTAACATATTATACCTCATGAGCCTAATTATTCTGTGGCTATCGCATTTTTTGGCGTTACTCTTTTTTACAAAAGCTCTTCTACCGCTCTTCACCTCATCTTTCATAATGGAAAGTACTGCAGTTCCTTCGACCATACTTTTTCTATCTTTTCAGTCTTCCTTTTATGATCTGTTATTGTCTCTCCATTACTATTTGCGAGAACTCCCACTCCCTTGCCTTGAAACATGATAATTATTTGGTTTTTGATCTTGTACATTGAAGTAGTCATGCTGGACCTCCAAGCTTAATACAATGTTCAAACGAGGTCAGTTTAACCATGCCTCGTGCTTCTTCATCTTCCTGTCATCTTGTGGATTCTTTTGTAGTCTGTTTCATTCTTGTTCGTATATGTCCTTCTAATCAATTTTTGTTTCTTTAACTTACTAAAGCTTGCAATTCCGTTTTTTTATATCTCTAACACCCGTATTGATTGGAAGATCGCGTTAGAAAATGAATTTAGTTCCAGATACATTTAACGACCATTTTCTTTATAACCTGTGCCATTTGTAAGATCACGGCCAGCTTTCTCAATGCCATTTATTTCTTCAGATCCTGTTTACTTTTGAGGTTGTACCTCTTCCCCTCATAAAAATTTGAAATCTGCCTTTATAGGTCATCCTTCGACATCCTGCTGTTTCCAGGTGTGATGCCTTCAGTTTCCCGGTCGATTTCTTATTCGGTGTGATTCCGAAACCGCTTCTTGAGGGGATTCATGTCTAAACTGTCGAATAAAAACTCTCGGAAAATAGGTACGAATTAACTTTCACAAATAACTTTTTGATTTCTACCGTCATGGAGGTGAAGTCATCGCCCACTTTAAAAGATATTCGAAGTAGTTTTGACAACTCATGGCATTAAGTGTACAGTCGTGGAATCAATTTACACTTTGACAGATACTGTTTGTTCATTTTTATTTAAAAGTACGTACATTTACTTAAAATATCTCGAAAGTATTTAAGCCAAGAAGGGAAACCATTGCAAGATTAAAATGTTTTGAAAATACATGGTTAAATTTTGTTATAGAATTGCTGCTATTATTTAGCTTAAAAAGAGTACAGCAAGGTAAAGTTGCAACGTTTCGTAATTTTAGCATTTTTAATTTTATGCTCAAGATCAAGTTTGATTACTTTATTAATTACTTCTCGCGATGTAACTTTGGTCCAAGATTGCCAACAGCTGAAGTAAGAGAGTCGAGCCAAGATTATACAGGTGCTTATTCTGTTTAACTAGATTACAAAATAAAACATGTTTTAACATTATTTACAGGTAAATAAACTAAAGTTCTTCCTGGTGGCATCTGCGTGCAATGTAATGTTACGCAGCTGGTGTGATTAGATTCGAGTCCCTGCGATGGGCGCTCTGGATTTATATCTAGACTATTTACAATAAATATAAAAATAAATTCTTCCTGGTTACCTTTGGGGTGCGGACGGACCATAGGGGTGAAGGGCGGCCTTTTCCAGTGGCAGATACGGGCGATCCCCCTTTCCTGAGATTCGGATGGCTATACACATACCAAAATTAAATAACTTCGTTTCAGCTCGTTCTTCCCGAGTTTCTCCAGATTTTAGGATTGATAAGAAAAAAATCGAAATGATTTTGGAGCAGTTTACTGCCACCCTAAACCTGGCAAACGAGACCGCTCGCCGCACTAGCTAAATGAATTTAGAGATTTCAGAGCACTTGAACGGCCTTCGTTAAGAATCACCGGCAAAATTGGAGCTTCCCCGGTGCGCCAATTTGAACTGAGTTTAAGCCGTTCGTGATTTCATCTGGACCTCGGTCTGGTGGGCAAGCTGTCGGGAGAAATTATTTATTAGCAGCGTGGTTTCACGGGCTACTGGACCGGAAAGATAAACAAATCTGAGCAGTACGATGTTGTTCCAATGCCCTTTAGGATTAACAGCACACGGTGTTTTTATACATAGGATCGTTTTAAGACAGTTCGACTAACCCAAGCAAGATAGGTTTCAGGTCAGGTTTAATGATGAATCAGTCAGTTCAACGTCTTAGGTGTAACCCGGAAATAGAGCTTACATGAACTGGAAAGGAGAGGTAGTTTGGGACAGGATTCTGGATTTTACAGACAGGTATCGGGACTGGCGGTGACTGGTGGAGCCCATGGGGCTTAGGGCTTAAATTAGCCACTGGCTGAGGTTCTGGTTTGGATTCTGAAAAGAACGGGTTAGATCTCTCCCAGGACTGAACGGGCATCGCTCTTTTATATGCTTCGTGATCTCTTTCCACGTCGTTTGCATAGGAAAATCTAGAAGGAGTTAAACGTGATACTTCGGTGCGAATGGAAAGTAGAGATGCGCGGATCGAGCAGCGCTCGAAGTTTGCGCAACTCGTCGGCTTTACACCTGGGCGCTTACGGAACAATCAGTAGTATCTCTGTCGGAATCCTTCAAGTTTTTCTTACTCTCCATGTGCCCCCAACTGTTCGCGCGTCACTCGTTCTTGTGACTGTGATAGCGCCTACAAATTGATAACGGCAATTACAACGTTCTAAAACAATTTGGAGGCACGCGAAATGTCACAAAGTAGAGCATTAATGAAGCTTTTAACTCACTCAAAATTAATGGAATGTGCAACATTTACCTCCCGGGCGTATATAATAGGTATGTCTGCGTTAAGGAAGATATGAACATGTTTTGATTGACTTGGTTACAGACCGAGGGCCTCTGGCCCGAGATCTGTTTGTTAACCGAAGGTAAAAACATGCATATTTACAAGTATACTAGTGAAAACAGTATGACATTTCAAAATGCCATAAGTGCATTTCAAATAAAGATATGTAAGTAACATCTAGGATTGCCTGAATGTATGGTTGCTAAGCTATTGTTTGTGGTTGCATGGTCACCATGCGATTGAGGGAGCATTAATTTTAAGAATCCCTAGAGAGTTATGAGTAACTTTTCATATTTTGAATCTATGACGAAAATGAATAATATAAGGTTGCCAGTAAATAAGGATCATTTTTATAACACCACCTTCTTAGATTGTCATTATTCGACATTTCTCAGTGTTTAGTATGTGTCACTATTTAAAAAGTCTGGAATAAAAAATAATCATTATTTGAAGGTGTAAAATTGGGTCGTCGTTAACCCCTAACAAGGGACCTCTCTCAATTTTGACGGGCAAGGCTAGCCACCTACCCGGCTTACGAGCAAACCATAACTTTATGAAACTAAACAGACCATTGCCCTAATATAAGAGGAAGATGGAGAAAAGTGTAAAATGAAAAAGTTATCATAAAATAATGAATAACTATAAAATGAAAAATTACAATAAAATATAAAATGTTGCTATCCATTTCGATTAAATTTTGATTGGCGGTTTTCAAGCCTGTATCCCGAGAATGATCCAGAACATTCTATCTTTTCTTTTACATTACATTTCCGAGGGATGTTGGGTTGCCTACACGTCTACTTCCAGCTGTACGTTCATTCTTGAGCATATAATTTTGGCAACTTTTCGATTTATAATTGATGTCGTTTATTTGAAAATTGTCAGTTGATAGGAGGGAGGTATTTTCTGTTCCCATTTTTGAAGATAGGTGGGACGCATTTTTTGGAAGTTATTTACGTGCACGCTTTAAGAATGAATTTATCTTTTAAACTCGTCCATAATCGCGTTCAGCATGTGATAGTTTTGTAATTTTCTGCTATCTAACTGGTTAAACCAGTATGTTACGCCATAGGTCTCAGGTAGACAACCATTTTGTCCTGCTTGTACATTGTTCGACACAGAGCTAGGACGATCGTCTGAAAATGGGTTCGATTCACGGACCGAATCAAAAATGATTCAAATCACGCATACGAGGTTCGGATCCTTCGTGTATAAAAATATATTCGAATCACAGGAATGCTTTTTTTCGGATCCCGGATCCGAATACTGGATGTAACTTCAGAATTACTGTTACAGTATGTAACTGCAGTTATTATTTATTTATTTTACTGTGGTGTTGATTAGACTAGTGCTTAATTATGTAATTATTGATTAATTAAATAAAAAACTAAATAAATTGCACTTTATTGTAGTGTTAGAATCTAAAACAAAGTAAAAAAGTTAAAAACAACTGTAATAATAATCGGATTAAAAATATGTTATTTCTTGTGAGCTTTTAGTTTAGGATAAAAAACAGGAAATATTCGGGGAAGATCTTGGTATCTTAACCATAAACATAAAAAGGAATCGTGTCATAAATAAAGGATTACGGGAAATGATTCGAATCCTTTATGTGGATTCGAATCTTTTATAAGTATTTGAATAATTTTGGAATGCGAATTCAAAAAGTGAATAAAATGAAATTTAAAAAATCATACATGGAGGCTATGGAAATAGTCTATAGAGGAAAATACTTCGTTCGAAATAATAGCATCGATGAAACCTTTAACTTCGTGGAAATTCATGCTGAAATTTGCAACATACCAAAAACCGTAAAAACGGAAGGTGCGATATAAGTTCATTAATACCATAAAACGCTGTTCTCCGAGAGCTTGAGAATCAGATACTTCGATAAGCAGACGCCTCGGTTCAGTATTTATATGTAAATCGGCGTGTCTCCAGATTTGTCACAAATAACACCGACGGTGCGACATCAACCAATCGCAAAGTGGCGCAGGTCAAAATTCTATGGGACGGAGAGCATTTTCCTCGGACCGAGCTGGCATGGCCCGAACGACCTTAAAACTTCCATCCTTCCACAACTGACAAATTGATAACCTAAATCAGTCAACGGAAAATATATAGGGGCTTCGGAGGAGAACGTCGTGATGCCAGGTTTCCCAACGGTGGGCCGGTGAAGGTCAAATTTAGAAATAAACCATTGGTCAAGATCAAATATCTGGAACAGAAATTTTCGTAGTAATCCACCGCCCATTGTTGCACCGGGCATGACGAAAGGATTATGAAAGTGGCGGCGGAGAGGAGATATTTGAGAATTATTGTCATTCGAGCAGGACAATGGAAATTCGAGGCTTGTCACTCCGCTACCTTATTAAACATTTAAAAATTGCAGATGCAATTTAACGGTATCTCTGCAGCCTGTCAGAGGAGCATGACAAAGGATAATCATCACAGCCTACTTTGCATTGAAAACCGAATTTTATGAGACACCTTTCCTTTTGGAACTTGTTGTATTTTTTATTTACGACAGTTGTTGATCTCAAGCTGGTTCTGATGACATGCCGGATTTTGAAAGTACGGTGCTAAACAGTTTGCAACATTTTCTGTTCAGTATAAACGAGCACCTTTTATAAAATGCGTTTTTGGTAACCCAAAAATTCTGAAGGCGATCTTATAGAACATAGAGTAACTTTCCATTTGTCGAGTTATAGAGAAATATTCAATTTCAATATTAGCCAGTTGCCCAGTCCATAATCTATAGGTGATATTTATATTGTCTATAATTGCAACACAGATCCACGAAATAATAAAAAAAGTAGCTATTTTTTTAGCTACAGTTTAGTTGACGCTTATACACTTGCGCATTATATATTTTGATCCTGCTGGAGAACTTCATTTAAGCTAAGCAAAAAATCTAATATGTTGTCTTAAAATTGTGTCAAGAAGCAGACTGGTGTAGCAGGTACATGAATAAAACGTTTTCAAGTAGCTAGTAACTGAATAAACCATTTCCAACGTTATCGAAACTAAGTCTCTTTTCTTATTTTAGCAACTATTTCCACCTTATTTCAAACTTTTCACGTTTATTTTCGGGAATCCCTTCGTTTGAGGTCAAATTGTAATGAGGCTCCTACTGCGTTTTATTTTTATTAACTACTTTACTCTTTCTTATTGCCAGCTAACCCAACAGCAATGTGATCTCTCTTATCTTATTCCCAGTGATGGTTAAGGAGAGCCCCTGCTGGAATGAATCAGAAGTTGTCCTAGACTCTTGCATAAATAAACGCCATTTTTTTTACACAACAACGACCCACAAACATAACTACACTTCCTGTAAAAAACAACTAAATAATATTAGCGTATAAACTGGATCATAAAACTAACCACCGGCAAATGAATTGTTTCTAATGCGCATCTATATAACGCACTAAGTTGTCCATCTACGCGCAAAATGCTGCTAAACCTAAACGCTGGTTCTACTATACGGATGCTTAAACGCCGTACATCGAACCATAGTACTAAATCACTAGCAAAAAGCTGCTTCAAATGGCGCATTTGTGCCAACAGGAAGAGCGGCCAAACATCCCCCCCCCCCCTCTCCGCTATGACTCACTGGGCTTTTTTGCTGACTATTCTTGCGTGTCCACATAAGGTATTAAAGCACCTACCTGCAGTGTTGACTGTCTCATACCGGTTATGTAATGCTGGACTGTATGTTTCCGTACATCCGCAGCTCTCCAAGGTGATGCCTTTTTATTTGCATCACCTAATGACGTAGACGCTTTACCATGTCTTCAGGACTTCACACCCTCTGTAAATCTCACTATTCCAATACTTCCCTTTACTCTACTACTGAATTTTGACAGGGCGCTCTTTGTTCTTGGACAAGGATAAATACAGTCTTCAATAACGCTTACTTAGGTATTCGATCAGGGTGACTGAAACAAGATTTACGTTTAAATCTTGTTGTTGAACGAGCTAATATATATTTTATGTGGAACGTGTTTCTGCATCCAGTTTAATATTTCCGTTAATCATTTTTCCCTTAAGAAAATTTCTGCCAAATATGACTGACAATTGTTTAAAAGTACAAAGTGATTTTGAGTTCCTTGTTAGCGAATTGAAGTATCAACGTTGCTGCCAAGGGGGCGAGCCTTTACGTTACATTTCCAGTAAATAAGATCCACAGATACAATGAAGATTGATTGTAAATTCCAGAACCAGTGCTATAAAGTGGTATATTTTTCCACCTTGTCTGTTATACACTTTTTTAGATTATGTAATAGTAGATCCAGCTCTGGAACTGGTTCGCCTATTGCTTCAGAGCCTAGATCGTCGATGTTCCTCCTTTATTGTTCTACAGTTACATAATGTAACTAATATAGGGATATCTATATATTATGTACACCTTTACAATTCCCAATTTAATCTGTTAACATGTTCCACACTCTAATCATGCAGTTCTAATCTACTGTATTAAACGTGTGTTCTATGTTATTGCATATTGTCATAGTGATTAGCTCTCTTATTAATCTGCAGCATTGTTTCAACGATAATGCCGGCGAAAATATTTCTCCGGATCTCGTTCTACGTGCTGCAGTGAAAAAAGCGTATTCCGAAGAATCCCTCTAATATTTGCAGAATATGCAACTCTATTCGTTTACCCAATACTGTTTTTGTAACTCAGAAAACTACCGTGACCGGTATGCATCTATGCGCTTCATATCCACCTATGCTTTTAAGTATTTTGCCAGCTTCTTCGTCCAGGGCGTCCTTTAGGCCTATTTGTTCTTGGTTTCCTCTGTTATTTCCGTTTCGTTACTCTTTGTTTCGCGTTAGTATTTGGTCCTGCCTTCGACACTTAAGCTCATCGGTGCCATACATGCTACTTTTTTGGGGAACCGGTTTTTAGAGCGCCAGTCACCGCTATCGGTAGCTTTCTTTGTTCTCTTCCGTCATTTCTTCAGTTTTATTATTTCTACCAGTATTGTTCGTCTACCTCGCAACACTCATTGGATAATGCTGGTGGAAGCACACCAAAAGTCAGAAGACGTGTTAAATGACTAGAAGGGCCTATATAAAATCCGGAAAGACCACGGCATAACACTTAACACGACGAAACTACTAATAAAAAAATTACGTCTTCCCGATTGTGCTATACGCGGCCGGGTTTTGGACATTGACTGTTGAAATTTGGTGTTGAAAGAGAGTATGGTGGAGAGCTAAGAGAACAAAAATATCCGCACCCTAGGAAATACATGAGTCACCGAGACTCTCACAAACTGCACAATAACGAATATTTTGGTCATATAGAACATATATATGGCTCATCATTAGAAAGAGTTGCAGTAGAAGGACAGGTCGAGAACATGCTGAAGTCGGGTACGTCTTCGATCTCTATCACTTACATATTTATATACCGCATCCGAAATAGTTTGTTTATGATGTGTACCAATTATATTTCTCCCTATTCGATTACTATATGTCTGAGACCCACTTTCTTCGTGGAAATTTTATAGTGTTGTTTCCACGGACTATTATGAACTTTTTCTAGAAGAATTTCCTACGTTTCGCTTGATTGATGCAATTTTGCTATTCACCTATAGCGGCTATACATTTTCTTGCTCGTATCCTCGTTTCTTGCGTTGACGTCTGGTTTCCATTTGTCCTTGTCATCTCCAATTGCTGCATACAAGCTTTTCGTCTGTTGGCTATGTCTGCATTCCACCAATATCCAGCTTGTCTTTTCGCTGTTTTTTTTTGCAATGACGGCTTATAATAATTGTATTTGGGGGCTCTTAATTGTTGACAAGTACTAAGCAAAAAATAATAATTAATGACTTACCTGCATTCCGTCGATGTTTTCATCCGAATATAGCAACGATTGTTAATTTTAATAATCTAGAACAAAACATCATATGCACAGAACAAGAAGTATTTAAACATAACAGAAAAGCTACATAAGTGTTAACAAACACGATAATTTATTTAATATAGAAAAAAACAGAGCACACAACCTTCGAGAATGCAAGTGCTAGATGGTCGCTTTCAACAAAACATTGATCGTGTAAATGACATAATCAGTAAAATCATAGTTTGACACCACCAGTTCCTGATTTTATTTAAAAAGACAGAGGAAATTTGTCACACGGAATTTTCCGTCATCAGGATAACACTCCGGCAATTTCCATGTTATTACTATAAAACCAAAGATAAAAATATGGTAAAGAAATAATATATGGAAATAGTAAGAAAGGTTGTATCTTCCATATCTAAAATTCCGTCACTGGCCATCTTGACTCAAACGAACTCCAGAACGTTTATTAAGGAACGACTCACGTCTTTAATTTGAAATAGATACTGACTGCATGCTCCTTTCTAAAGTTACACTTCTAGAATCCTCAACAAATCAAATTCAAAATTGCTATTCCGCGCTGTACCTTGTCCCTTCCAGGAAGTGGAAGATGCAGATAGATGTTGCTTTGAGGCCGCTAAAAATTGGCGAGAAGCTAGCGTTTGTTACCCCATGTTAGTCATAATACGATTACTTCAGATTACTTTAAATATGGAAATCCGAGGTCACGCTGCGCTCGTATTTGGTAAAAGATGGTACGTGAGCTTGCACGTATGACAGCTTCAAGAATAAACGTTGTTTACGCACTGCATGCGAAGGAGATTTTCACAGACTTTCATCTTGTTATTAATGGCGATCTTATTTGGCAACGCGTTGGCAAACACGGAAACTACCGCCGCACTTTTCCGTTAGATCAATTAAAATTTCCATACCCGACACACAGGAAATATTTCAAATTCATTTCCATATGAATGCATTTTTTGACTGAGATTGGGCCATGAGCGACTCGTAACCAAGTGCAGCGATCTGACATTACTGACTTATGACAATTTTTAGTACCTTTCACACTACTATTCAGTATTTTATGATATATAGTAACAGTAAAAATTTATGATCTAAATTAATTAAAAAGCAATGGCCCTAAATAACAACCTTGAGATACATCAGGCATAACTTTTATTACCATCGATTAAAGTTACTTCTGAGAACAAATTGTGATCAATTTGAGTCATATGTGCACAGAAGACCCTAAAATGACCCGTGCACAAGAAAATAGAGAAATACGAGTACCCAATATTTCCTTTATGGAAGGCTTTCGAACAATTGCATGCATATAACATGAGCCTCCTGTCTTAAGTAGCTCAAGAATGTTTGTGGTGTATTATACTCTACACTTTTTGTTGCATTCTATCCTTAACAATCATTTATATGAATAAAACCTGGTCTCGAAATTAACAAAAATTACTACCTTAAACTTAACAAAGCATAATTCATCTCTTTTTGGTTCTTTATGGTGCGGTTGATAACGCGAATATACCTATGTCTTGTTACCGGTAAATCGCCGTTTACAAAATATAACAAACTTAAAGCTTGCTTAGTAGCTCACTCGTATTGGAGTTGGTCGTAGATTGAAATAAAAGGGTCTCGCTCGAAAACGGAACCAAAATGAACAGCTCCAATGAGCTCCATGCGATGTGACAACAGACCTTTTACGGATGCGTCGGCAGGACAATAAAGAATGGACAGCGGCGGTAATACGTACAATAACGTGGATTCACACGTTATGAACCGAAGATTTGTCCAGGGCGGCGGTACAGATTCTTGTTTTGAATGTAACCGACCATAGAGCGGTGTAAAATTCCGCTATACTCAAAATGAGACGATTTTCGCAATTTCAAATAGCAGCCGGGGCTTTGAGGAGCTGGACATCCGATAATCGTTGTAAATTTGCTAGAGCGGCAAGGTAAAGGGTTCCCCAAACATTTATATTGATGAAACAGATAACACACTACAAGCAATCGCTATACTCGACTATATCTGGCCAACTACTATGTCCCCCACGCCTAAAATGCTGCAAGAAGAATTTCTGAGAACAAAAAACAGTTGTGAAATCGCAAAAAGATGATAAGATCACTATGTGAAAAGGGGAATTGAAATATTGCATAAAATCTGTAGCATAATATGACGAATGGCTGGATGACTGAACTAAATCGATACACAAACAAGGTTCCGTGAGAAAATTTGAGAATTATAGAACAATCCCTTGATATCCTCAGCAGGAAAAGTTAAAGCGTTTGATATTGTAGAGTGGGAAAATGTATGGAAAATTCTTCTAGAGATCAGCTTACTTCGATATCTTGTGTATCTCATCACCAAGAATTTGCACCCGTAGGGATTAATCACCAACTATCTCAAGCATTTAAACACAAATAAATCACCAAGTAGGATCGCCACAACCTTTTAATATCTATGGCGAGTATTCGTAAACCTTCTGAGAATTGGAATGGGGGGGGGGGGTCTGGATCGGTGGTCACAAAGCAACCAATTTAAGGCATGCGGATGATACGACAGTGATAACTAGTAATCCTGAAGACTTTTTGAGATAATGGACAAAATCGAATGGGCCAGCAGGGTACGAGCGGAAATTGAAAATTGTGATAATCAATCGACAAAACCTTCGGCAAATATGATGAAACATTCGAATTCTCGGCTCTTTTGTTACTAATGAAAGAGGATCAGATACAGAAATTATCAGCTTTTAAGGGATTGCTAATATCGCTGTGAAAAACTTGAAGAAAACTGGCGAGACAGCAACACATCTTCACACACCAAAATTCGCGTTCTTTAAACACTGTGTTTTTTAAATTGACGGTTATGCCGCTAAAACGTGGAGTCTAAGAGTAAAAAAAGGGAATATACGGGTTCGATATTACCATTTGACGAAGAGTAGTTCAAGATACCTTATAATAGAAGAAGAATATATACATTTATAATAAAGGAAGCGATTATCTATATGGATACGAAAACAGAATACTCGATATTTTGGTCAGGTAACACATAGATCAGATGCCCGTATTGAAAAACTTGTAATCCAAGGACTTATGATGAAGGGCACAAGAAGATTTCCAGCTAGATGGCTTTATGAAATACGCCAGTCAATCGAGAATGCAGCAGCCGTCAACACGTCAGAAGTGGCGCCAAACCATCAACAAAATTCAATAACTCAAATGATTATATCGCGACGTGTCAAATTTGAGACAATCGCATGTCAAGAAGAAACGACGATAACCTATAACGTTTTAAACATTAATTGTTTAAGGAGAAATGCAGGGTACTAGAACAAAACCATGTTGTAACTAAATTAAGCAAGCTACCAAGATACCTGTACCTTGTAACGGGCTTGAGCTGGCTCGCTTGAGTGTGTTTAAACTAGCATCTCGATATATAGCCGTTTTATAAATCTGTGTTTATTGTTGTTTGATGGTAATATGTATTTCTGATTAGATATAGTTAGTGTTAAAATCGTGCCAATGTGTGTGTACATTCGGCGTCGATATCTGGGCGTATCTCACGCTACGGGAACATATGCCGGAAACGTTCGGGTTTTTACGGAAAGCATTAGTCTGTACTGCGAGCTCAAAGGGGAAGCTCGCTGAGGCTGGCTGTGTGAAGATGGGATCCCTACGTTTCCTTGAGGATTGCACGTGAAGGTAAGCATTGAAATAATGTCACGTGAGCTTCATATAGGTTTTAAAGTAAAGCCGGCATTGTGATGGTGAAGTGTCTGTGGCATTAGGTGACGTAATTAGAAAGGCATCGTCGCGGAAAACTGCGAGAGGCAAGTCAATGTATTGCGCAATTGACATTTGTTAGTTATCACTGCACTTGGGTGATTTTATACTGTACTTAATGTCACAAGAGTAGCAATAGTAATATTTAATATTAATGCGTAGTAGAAGGAGCTTTTGTGGCTACATGAACATTATTGCGTTATACCGATGGGGCCACAATTATATATAACCGCAATGAGATAACATGAACAAGAAAATAACCCGTATTGCTTGAGTAAGAGAGAGATAAACATAGTAGCAAATATGCGAGTAGGCTTGACGTCATTTTAATTATGACAGATGTCAACCAAACATCCCTACTAAAATAATTTTTTCGTATGGTCATCTCTTTCTTACTCAAGCATTCTATTTTGTTGTTCATGTTATCGCATTGCTGTTATATATAATTATGGCACATCCGTATAAATACATAGTAGAAACAGTTTTTCATTCGCGTAATTTAATATTAGGTGCATATAAGTACGGGATAGAAATGGCAATTCGTTTGAGGATTTAGTTTATAACACCAGTATGATTTATCATTGTTTCTTTAACCAGCGCGGTGCCCTAGTGGTAAGAGTGATAGACTCGTAATCACAGCAATCAGTGGTCCCGGGTTCAAACCCCAGGATAGCCACGAGTGTACCTGAAAGAGACGTTCAAGAATCAGTCCTCAGGACTAACCAGGAGTTCATTCACCTGAGGACGAGAGTAGATAAAAAACTCTCGAAATGTCATGTGATAAAAGCCCAAGACAGTGGAAAAAGTCCAATAAAACACCTAACAATAGAACACTGTTCAAAATGACATCATTCAGAGAACAATTCTAACCCTTCTAAGAAGATCAACGAGCTGCCACTGATCGGCCCATCGTCCATCCATCGCATAAAATTCAGGGTACGAGCTCTTCCTCGGCATTGTTGGAGCAGTAGCCGATAGCAAAATGCCGTTTTATCTGCGTTTGATTGTAGTTAGATCTCTGGACATGCCTAATTTGCATTAACTTAACTTTATACTTTGTGTCGTGTTCGTGTTAATGATCCTGATAAGTGTTGGAGATGCCGTAGCTTCGATTTTTCTAATTATCGATCACCGCAGTGAATATAAAGGAGATGAATTATTTATTTTCATAGAGGCGCGCGCTAGCACGTCCTTTATCAGTGGAGGTGCTTACGGGATTTGGAATGCCGGGAATTAATAATATTTTATGGCTACACGTAGTAAACGGTCTCCTGAATGCTTAATGTGTGCTGATGCATTAAACAGCTGAGTGCTCGAAACTGGAAATGATTTGCAGTATTTTGTAACATCTCCATAGCTGTATAATAGTTTTTAATCTGAGGTCCCTAGCCACAAAAGGGGCATCAGTAGAAAATATAAAACTGTTGACGAAGTCATATAATATTACTAGGCAAGTAAATTTTGTCTATTCTACAACCAAAGAAAGTTACGTTAATATCTGCTCATCAATTCGCACTGCGCCACATGCGACAATTCGCTGACCCACGTAATAGTGTATACAAATTCTTATCAGAATCCATCCCGTAAAAGGAATATGAAGATCCCAACAACTGGCATTATCTATAAAGCTATTATAATCATCGTCCTATGCTTTGCAGTACCATCTACTGCGTTATCACTAGAGTCCGGACAGATTTAATGATAACACAATAAATTCAAAAAACTGCAACCAAACTTTGATTAAAAAGTATAAAACATTTGTAAACTAACAACAGTTTTATAAAATTTGAATATCCTTGCAGAGTTTACGAAAATATTTGCAGCTGTGCAATTGACCAGGTAACGAGTGACTATCATTGTATGGTATTAGAGCAATCATGCCATCACTTGATCCGTTGCACCGCATGTAGTTATGTCGACTTTTTAAACTAAGATAATAATTAACAGGCGTGCGAGTGTGGTTTTATTATCCGTAGGGGTTTCACAAAAATAAATGTAAATTACAGTATCGTGAGAGAAGAATAATTATTCAATTACTTATGCTCTATTAACTATTACGCACAAGTTACTTTGAAAAAAAAACACTGCAAATATTTTTGATATAAAGCAGTAAGACACACGTATTTATTACAATCACTCTATACATTGAAAAGTCATAGGACAGTTGATGTTACTGACGACAATATTTACTAAATTTTGACTTTCTCAAAAATATTCAGCGTACGTCACTGAGTATTTGTTTGAAAATGATTATCATTAAATCTGTTTGGACCTTAGTTAACACATCTGATTCTTCCAACACTTTTTGGAACCTTCGATATCTTTTTACCCTTTGGTATATGTCTTTACAGTTACTTGCGTATTCTATCGACATACACTGCACATTTTCCCCTAATATTAAATTGTGATTGCTAATATTAATTCGGATGTCTACACTACATTAAACGTCTAGGAGTTAACAGTTCATAGTACCTGAGAGCTTACCGTTCTGCTGCTTCTATTTTCTATTCGTAATATTAATACACAAACCCAAACAGCACTACGTGAACAGTGGCACGAGGTTGGCATTCAACTCCTTAAACGCTTCCTTGTCCATCACTAGTCTGAACAGCTTTTCCGCTGTCCTAATCCGTATTCCATGGTTTGGAAAAGCAAGTTATACACTTCCCAAATCTCTAAGAACTAGCTGAAGAGATAATCTCTTGTCGGCCAATCACCTTGTTACCCTCTGATCGCTGAACGCTCAAATATGCCTAAATAATTTTTTTAAACGAATGATAATATCGCAACACTTCAACATAAGCAGGATAACGATAATAAATAGCCAAAATAGCCCGGAACCAATAGCGTTCAACGAACCAGCTCGCCAGTTGAGCTACTCCGGAGGAGGGATTGGTTAACATTAAAATGATTTAAAAGATAAGGGCGCCATCGCGCCATCAGTTTGATTGGTTAAGATAACTTGGAAGATTTCTGGTGATTTGGTAATTGCAGCTTCATTAAAGAGAAGATAACACAATAAGATAACACGCGCACTTTCGTTAATGAGCTGTAACAACAACAATAAACAATACATATAAATGCGGCATGGTATTTATTTTCAGTAAATGTAGTCACATATAATAAGAAGGCAGTCCATCGTGCCGAAATAATATTTCTAGGCAATAATAATTTAAAAATAAATACATAAGTAATTGAAGTGAACCCTAGATCAAAGCCACGACGTGTCTACACGTAGCATTCATAGCTTAACATATGTATTTTACAATCATTATAAACAAAATCATGGTATATGCATTTTATAAAATTATTATGTCTAAATAAATGGTAAATTCGGCATGAAAATGTAAATTAACGTTAAGTTTACAAACTTATTCACAATAATAAATTCACGCAAAAATAGTTAAAGTAAGGCAAGGTTGTAGCTTATCCGTCGAATGCTGCGTAGATCAAGGAAATTGATGTGGCTTGAACCTCGAATAGGAATATGCGACGGTAGTAGCATAGGCAGAAGGAACAGAACCGGAAAACGAACTGAAATCGATAAAAAAATAATAAGCGCCCTGGAAACATACGGAGCGATTAGCATATAGAAGCATAGAGCTTTCGAGAAAACTTAGTTCAGGTTTAAATCGGCTTAGCGATGATTCATCTCTAATCCCTAAAGTAATCTGGAGGTACTGACTTATCGAAAATGATCTAAAATGGGATGAAAGATGCAAAAGGATGAATTGGTTAACATGTACTCAACGAAAAAACTTGCAAACAAAACGCATCTTTGTATAAATCTACAAATATTGTGTTTCTAAATCCCATTCAAAAATATAATCATCGATAAGGATTAGGATAATAACGGACATAGAGCAATTATTTAATTAGAAATCTTTCGTAAATGCTAGGCACAAAGCCCCCGAAAATTTCAACTGGTGGCTGTGTACGTTAAAAATACAGTAGCATGAAAGCCGGTCAATTAAAAAACTCGACAAGTCGATAGCGAAATCGATAAGCAGCCTCACCACCACAGCGGGACTAAATAACACTAGAAAATATGAACGCAGAAGAAAGTTGCAAAGCAAGCGCTGTACAACTCTAGGCGGCAAGACGAATAACTTGGCGAAATAGGTGAAACAGGGGCGACGAAACGTAAAAACCAACAGAAAATGCCTTAAACTTCAAAATAAATACTCCCTTTTAACCAGGTACAAATAAAACTGTTTGAGCTAATTAAACATAATAACGAGATGTGTCTAACATGAGGAAACATCACATCATTCGAGAATCAAATCAAACATAACTGCGACTAAACGATGGACTGAACTACTTTACAGTAGCAGACTAATTATATCCTTACAAAAGCATAGAACTTGACCAACTGTTAAAGAAAACTATAAGTGAGAAGGTCACTACGGCAAAAATGAAGAAATAAATAAAAACATATGCTTACGTAACAACTCATCCTGTCAAAACTCATCAAGAAGGTGTACCAGAAAAGGTAAAAACAATACAAAGGGATTAACATTTTAACACATTTGCATTCAATAACTCTCCTATCTTAAGAATGTGCAGAACATGTTTTTGGACATTGATATTTTTTATTTGACCCCCCTGAAATTAAAAAAAATGCTGTATTCCAGGGTGTTTCCTGGATGAACTAAATTACTAAATTAGTACTTATATAATTCTATATTAATGTGTTTACTTTGGCCTTTACCATGTATATTATTGTGACTTGGACAGTTTTTTTAGTTTTTCACATTTAAAGTAATGCTACATTTAGTTTTATATTAATGTATAAGTGGTATTGTATTCGGTTCGTCCTGTTATATCCCTAATAGGTAAATAAATAAATAAATAAATAAATAAAAAATAAATAAATCAATCAATCAATAAATAAACATAATAACTTAACCTCAGTTCAGATCCTGGCACGTCACCATACAACAGACTTTCCATGTGGTAAACATTTATCAACACCATCCTGGAAATGTGCAAGTACAGATCAACAATTTTCTTCAGAGTTGCTTAAGATTATAACAATTTAAATAAAAAGGACTAGTAACTTTAACTCATACCTTTCATGCGGACCAGCTACTTTCACTCTTAATTCAAACTGACGCAAAAACCCTAAAATTCAGATGAAACTGTAAGTTTTTATTAGCCAATCAATGTTTTACACAAAAACTTAAAGAAATGTAATATTTGAAAATGATTTCGGACCGGTCAAGTCAGCAAATCGATCGTGTAGTAGACGAAATATTGTTCATCAACCCTATTATATATTAATAAACAATTGACTCAATCCAACATTAAAAAGTATGCTTCAATTTTAAGACAACGCCGCCGTAATAATAGTATTATCCACTTTGATCTTGTTTCAGGATATTTTTAAGTTAAAAACAAGACGCAATCGTTGAAATATACACATGTCATTAAAGAGTAGTTCAAGATAGTCCTCGGGTCAGTTCTTTGTACACTTGTACCACGAAGCTATCTACCAACATCACCATGCGGACTTTTGCAGATAACATTGTAATGTTGACGATGAAGATCTTGGATGGTTTTGATATTGGTGCTTCATTTCCGTGCTATTTAGATGAAATGTTCTACGTCACTACTGTTTGCTGACATTCATTTTATTATAGTGGACCTAGATATTAACTTCGATTGCACTTCTGAGCTAAGGATTTTTCTGGGTAGGATTTATATCAGCATCGTTCCCATTCCATACGTCGGTAATATCTCTATCTTTGAAAGCAACATTCATATTTCCCAGCACCATCATAATTTTGGCGAAGCAAGGCTGTTGCGGGTATAAAGCGTTGTATTTGAGCATTTGAGTCATTTGGTAAATGGTCCGCGCCGTCGTTCTGATTTTATGCGCATTTATCGCTGGCTATTCCCCGCCAGTTGGTTTCGATTTCTACCAACTCTTAAATGCTGTCTTTTGTTCAGTCCTATTTCGACCGCTAGGGATGAGTTGCACATGGCCATTTGAGGCTGCTTTCTTATTCCTGCCCAATTGGTTTAACATTTCAGGGTTTTATAGCTGTTTTTAAAGGCTATGTTCCGGTAGCGAGATGATCTGGCCCGGCAATAAATGTTCTTGTCCCGTATTGTACACATGCTGTCCAGTTTTCCCATTGTGATGACCTCCTTGGCTGCGTGAGTTTTCTCAGCCTTCATTCTCCCCGAATCTCATCTAATAAGGCGTTTACCTAGTAATGTCATTCACTGTTACAATGTAGTTTATCTATTTAAGGTAATTATTATTGTTTTTATACATTTGACTGTTATATTTTTAGAACTTATGTTTATTGTGTGCACCCGGTGCATGACATGACACATTATTGACTATTATACATTTTACTATGATTATGTGTGTTTTCGTTGCTGTACACTGAGTTATGACCTGGTTGAGATATTTGATTGCATTTCAGATTATGGTGATTTTGGTTAAGCTTTGAGTGTATGAGTTTGCGTTTCTATGTGAGCACATTTGTTGTATGATGTTGTATTGATGAATAAATTTAACCTTTTTTAAAGAACCGCCCGTCGTCTTCACTGTTTAGCTAACCGGCCCCTCAAATGTGCTCATGTAGTCACGGTGGTTTGATTTTGACTTTTCATAAATTGTAATGTAACCTGTATGAATGCATGGTCGATGCTACTTAGCCAATAGGTAATAGTAGATGTCTCCCTTTGTTGTACAAACATGGCACACACTTCTTATTACAGCCAGGTCAATGGTACATAGTTTGGTTCAGCTAAATTTGACGATGCCACAGGAAACTAATTAGTTGAAGTTCATCAATCCGCATTGGCTCATTGGTCACAAATGCCCATTAACAATGCAGGGCGAGCTTCTCAAATTAAAGTTAAATGGACCTATGAGACACAATGGAAGAAGCAAAAAATACATTGTAGCTGAAAGATACAGATAGAAAAAAAATTGTACACTGTTATGAAATGCCAATGACAAAATATGGAAATCAGACAGAGACATAATCAGAAAATTTGTAAATTCCCAAAATGCCTGCACTATGAATAGGTACCAAACTATGATATAGACAAAATAGACCAATAGGCATACAGAACTGTGACGGAAGAACAACTTCCATGAAAAGTATGGAGTTGGAAACTCTCTAAAGGTACCTTTTCTGCAGAAACTGGTCAAATCCCGTGCTTCAACTGTAGCTAGTTTATTCTTAGTTCTATCTATCTATTTTTTGTTGCTTTTGTGCAAGTCGTAAACACCGTCTCAACACTGATTTTAGAATGTTTTCAAACCGTGTGCTTCCCATCGACAGACAACTTTCGCGCGATTCAATTAAGCAATCATTGTATGACAGAAATTAGGTTTTGTAGTGGTAATGGATTCCTGCGCCACTATTGTTGCCACTTTAATTAAACGAGTTACGTCTTAACTGTTATTCGCTAGCCAAAGCTCAGCGTCCGTCTGCAAAAACGCCAACTAACTTTCTTCAGTAGAAATGGCACGCTGTTGTGATACTTTTAACGCCAAATAAAATTCATCGACCCCACAATGACGCTGCGTTTTTGTGCTTGCCTGATGTTAACAGCTTCCCATTGCGAAATTCTTATTTACGGAAATTAATAGCTCCATATCGAGTCCCTAATAGGCAACAAGGTTAGCCTAATAGTCCATTACTCTTGACAAAACTTCCCGTGCAGCGATAAGATCCATTCTACTTGTACCAGTTTACTGTAGCAACGAATGTTGCAACCGGTCATTAGTGTAGATCCTCTATCTGCGATTTTTTCTGGCGATCTGAAAGTTCGAAAAGTAACCGATGTTTATGAAATACCTGGCTTTGTGTCCGCAACGGAGGTACTTAGCGTCGATTCCCATCAATCTTCATTTAAACGGGCGCTATTTGAGCAGCTACACGACAGTGAAAGCTGGTTTCAAAACCGATCGGTTTGAGCTTTTGCGGCCGATTCCTGTGGCCGGCTCTTCGTGGATAACTGATGTCATGTTTGCACGAGGAAAATGACCTCTGCACAAGGTTTGCAAGGAGATGCCATAACGCATTGTTCGCTGTCGCGGACGAAAGGCATTCGTGAATAGGACTTTATGATTGTTTGACTTACCGATATCACGTTGATAGATGCGAACTTTGATTTATTGCTCGCCATGCACTCGGATTTTTATCAATTAACGGACATTGTCGACTCGGCAATATTGTTTGTGACTCGAGCAGTATCTCTATCAATTGCTGATGCCAGAAGGAAACATCCAATCGCTTATTGTAAAGAAACAGGACCTTGTCAACATAAGCTTTTCATTTGTTTATTATTTAAAGAGTGGTACTGAATTACCAATAACCGTGTGCCCACAATAAGCAAAGACAACCCACAAGGAAGGAGAAGGCTTGAGTGCTCTTCAAGATGATGAAAGCAGATATCATTATCGATCGATTCGCCCACGGGATCAGTCTGTAACTAAAGAAAACGGGCCTGAACGGAAGGAGAAGAAAAAGAAGAGTTAGGTTTGACTGAAGACCATAGAAACCCTCTACCCAAAAACGTCTAAATTCAATTTTGCAATAATAAGCGCTATTTTAATCAGTTGTACTTTACTATGAACGCGAACATATAAATCTAGCCATTGGGTCCTTCTTAACATTGTGATCATCATCATAATCATCATATTAGTTCATTCACTGCATAGGTTTCCCTAAAACTATTCCATCCTTTTCTTTCTTCCGCTGTTCATATCCATCGTTACTGGTAAAGCGTCATATGTCGTTAATCGATCTCATTGGTGGTGGTTCTATCCAGCTATTTAACTTGCGCTGCCAATAGTTACAAGCTATATACATTTAGGCCATAAGATCACGGTAAATAAAGAAAACTAAATATTAGAAATTCTTAGAATAAATTCAAACATGGATTGCTTTTAACATGCTAAATGCGACATTTTAAAGTAAAATGCTGAACACTTCAAAGAAACAAAATTAGATTCTTTCCGTCTTCACTTACAGAGCTGAAAATTGTGTTGTTTATTGGGTAGTCAACTTGGTTTATTTTGCTTATGCGTGTTAGTAATTTTCTACTCCCTCTAGTGTCTTGATATTCTTGGTTTCTCGCTATATTTAGAATTTTGTTTTGTAAGTGCTTGTGGTCGAAGATGGAACTTGCATACACAGAACAGATGGATTCACCAGACTTATGTATTATAAGGGAATTGAGGGACACATTTGGTCTGGTGAATCTTCCTGCACCGCCAGTTTAAATCTTTCTCGTTCATTTGGGACCGGTATTAACAAAATACGTCGAATATGGCACTATGGCATTTTTTTACGCAGCTTCATATAAAGAAACGAGTTACGAAGATACTGGCCGTGTATCGTAAAAAAGTTCATCGAAATTTCAGAAAACACTTTTGGAAGGAGTGATGTCCAGCCAATAAAACAAGATAAACTGGATGAAGCAGAAGGTGAATTGGAGAAAGGAGTTGAACCGGATGAAGAAAAAGATGAACCGGACGATGAAGAAGATGAACCGGTCAAAGGAAGAGAATCTTACGAAGAAAGTGAATCACAAGAATAAATAACGGATAAAGGGAATTACATAAGAGTGATAGCCAACTAAGTTTACGATCTTATATTCGCTTATCATTGTTTTACTTAATTCTTCACCAATATTCATGTCTTTTAGTATTTTCCATTGTGGTGGATTGCTACTGTAAGGGTCGGGTAGTCGCGAATGTTATCTTCTATTTCAGGTAAGAAACAGAAACTTTTATATCATAGATAAGAAAAAATAACGGTAATTCCTGTTGATATGCCAACAATTACAACTTTTACGGAAACCTTCAGTTTGTTTAGGAATATTGAAAGCCGATTAATTTTTCAGGTATTAGTCCAGAGCGATCAAAAATAAAATTGATGGCCAGAACCCACGAAAAATATGACCACTGTCTACGCTGCGCTGTATAAAACTACATTTGAACTACTATTAACTGCATTATTAGTTCGTGTGGCTAACATAGTCGAAGCTGCATAAATATGTAATTTAAACTAAATTTATAGATTATATTGATAGGTAACATTAAAATTACATGTGGATAAGTTAAAGAAGATGTTTATAATAAATTTTAAACTTAAAGAAATTGATATTTTTATGTCAAAAACAGCATGCTACAAATTAGGCGAGTTTTATTGTTTTCAATGGCTCCCGCGATCAAATTTATTTATGATCTCCCTGTAGTTCAAACGGAATCTTGACTTTGTAATACGGTGGGTTTAAGCGCAGGGCTTGGCGGCTCTTAAAACCCCTTCGCACTGTAGAAACCGATTCTAAACTGTGACATGGGACTAAGCAAAATCAGAATGTCACTGCTGTCACACCGTGAGAAATTTCAATTCAAAATTTTATTGGGGAAACATTAACCGAAGTTTTAGTTTTGGAAGAGCAGCAGCCAATTAAAGACTTGATATGGCTTCTCTTTACGAAAATTATATTTTTTTATTTCTTGCCTTTCCCGCGCCTATGTATGGTGCGATTTTAGGTTCTATGAAACGCATCTAAATCTCTCCAGCGAAAAAGTGAAAGATAAGTAATACCTGATGCACATGGTAACTCCGAAAATTACACAGAGTACTGCTATAACAGATTATTCCTTTTTGATCTCTCTAAGTGAATCATAACTTGACATTGTAGCACTTCCTTCGGTTCACAGCAACTTCTTTCGTAACTTTTATTCTGCTAGGTGAATAATAAGTTGACATTGCAGAATTTTCTTGCTGTTAGTAGCCTTTTTGTTCGCGCCAACTCCTTTTCTTTTTTTCTGTTATGCGACTCATGAATTGACATCGCAGCCCTTCCTTACTTGCTGTTATTAGACGTGATTCAGCCGGGCTCCATAGCTCAGTGGTTAAGCATTCTGGCTACTGATCTAAAGGTCGAGAGTTCGATCCCCGATCCCGGTGAAGTTTTAAAAACAAATAAAACGATGAAAACTTCTACAGAATGCCATCATTCGGAAGTGATGTAAAGCCGATGCTAGGGTTGGAACTCCTTAGTCTCGGCAAAATTCTAAACAGAACTGAGGTACCTGATACTCTGCATGCCTAAACCTTGTCCACGGTGTTGGTAACTAGTAGGAAACTATACGCGGTTGTACGAATAGACTGTAGTCATAAGCAATTTTTATCGTAAATATTTTAAGGTAGAATTTCGTAGGCAAAATGGTCATATTAAAGTTACAACAGGCGAGCATTTAGCCGATATTTTGAACATGCTTTCCTCTGGGAATATGGAAATATTCAAATCTCACGATATGGTTAACGGCAAATTTATGCAAGGTTTACCTCGTAAGCCGAAAAATTAGGCAGAACTACGTGCCGACTGGAGCAAATTCCTTTTAGTAGAATTTTAAACTTTATTAGCGATAATTTGCGAGGTGTCGACCGCTTGAGCAATTTTAGCTTGTGAAACCTACAAATTTGACGAATTTATAGAACAATTATGAATTGTCACGTAGACGAATTCGCAACACCATAGATATATTTTTTTTTGTTTTATCAATAATTCATTATTACAACAAACAGATATAATAATCATAAACGATTAATGATGAAAAGAATATACAAAATAGAATTATTTGTTTACATTTTATTTGGAAGAACAAACAAGTAATGTACTGGTAATACAAATAAAAAAAGAAACTGAAAAAACACATTAACTAATATAATATAGTAAACTTAAAGTATATATAAATAATATAATAAAGTTAAAACCTAAAAATCCATTCAACTTAAGTAAAATTTTACAAATACGTACCTAATATTACAAAATTTTAAAAAATCTCGGGTCTCACGGAGTCTTAAAGCGGGTGTTCCTAACTGGATTCGGCGGGTCCGAGTCCGGGTACCCGGAACCGAAAAACGCTAGTTATAACAACAGGAAAAAAAGTATACGGTGTAGGCAAACACACATTAAATTAGTGTGCACTGTAACACTACTTTCCACTGTATTTAAAAATATTTCTAGCCACAAGCTGGAGTAGATCGGCATGCGATAGGCAGCGTATTTAGAAATTACCATCGCATATATTCGCCGGAACGAAAGTATTTGCATACCAATAGCAATAACGCATCCGAAATTTGCAGAACCTTTTCAGTGCGTTTCATTAATTTGCATTTGAAAAGCCGGTTTGGCGAGCAACAGTTTTTGCGGGAAGCAAAAACGCCAGTCTTCGATGGCAAATGTAGATTAGCGCTCGCTAGCTTTATCCGAGGTTCGTCCCAAACCAATCTGAGGTCCTGGCGAATCCCAACAATAAATTTCGTCAATTTTTTCAAATTTAACATGTTATTTCGTTAATTATTAGAATTTAAATAACTGTTATTTACCGTGTTACACAATTTATAGCAAATTAATTTACTCGGTCGTTAACTTTTTTGCCTGGTTGTGAATTGAGTGGAATAGTTTTTAATTTGGAAGTAGCATTGTGGCATTCTGCTTAATTAATCGGGGGGAGTTTACAAGGCGGCACCTGAAAATTATAATTAACAACTTTACACAACTGTTGAGCAAAGGGTAATTTAATGCTTGCTTAATTATTACACTACATGGTTCCTTGAAAATAGAAATGTAAAGTTACGATTTTTTAATTATAACGTTCGAAATTTACAGTATTAAATTTGCGGGCGCCAGTTGATAATTTGATAATTATAATAATTTGATATACTGCAATTGGAAAAGCGTCGATAAAGTAATTTGTACGCAGAGCCGAAAAAATCTCGAAACGCAGTTAGTACACCAACTTACTACGGCAGTGAAAGATTTGTAACAGTTACTTATAATAATTGCCTCCCAGTAGGCAATATAAAATCATCACGTGTACAACAGCAGTTACTTACACAATGGCAAAAATAATATTGAAAATGCGAATATAAAAGTAACAAATTAGCTCAATAAAGCGGGAAAGGCCAACGTGGATATTAATATAGTAATTATAGATGTAGTATGCTACGTTTGCGTGTGTAGCGCATATGATGATATTTTTTATATATAAATGTCAAGTTTTTGTAATTTAAATCATAATATTTACACCGAAGGTAGTCCAAGTGGAAAATACTGTGAACGCGATGTGCTCATATATTTTATTTTGTTGTTTTGGATTTCGACTGCATAGAGAAACAGCGAAATGTCGGTTGCTTGTGCACATATCTTCACATTCGTTATTCCTCTTACTTCTCAAGAATTTGCTTATGATCTATAACGTAGCGTCCTCAAACACTACATGTTTAAGCTACATTTTACAATAAGGTCGTCTTCTTACTACGGGCATCCTGCTTTATTCTTGCAAAGGTATTCATTTTATTGGCTTTTGTCTGCTTGCGAGGCAGAGGAAACAATAAATCTTTTTGTAATTATATTCACAAATTTAATGGCTTCCGAAATATTATTTTCACAAATCTCTCTTCATTCTATAGATTGGCCTGTGGTATTTCTGGTAATTCTGAGTAAATATCTTAGCAAACTGAACGACCGGACCGGGAAATTTGGAATTCTGAGAAATCAAAGAAACTGCAAGGCCGTAGTTTTAATAAATACATAATAAAAAGTAGAGAAACAACATGAACAGCAACTAATAAAAATATCAAAAATGCAGGATACATTGCAACACGAATATTATTTGAGCATGGATTCAAAAAGTTCCTGTAGCATTACCTTTAACGCAATTAAAACTTAACTGGAGGCTAAATTTTACAAATAACTTGGTCGGTTATTTATAGTGTGACGTTTCACCCCCTTACTAAGGGCGTCAAAGATTTATACTTCGGGTTAAGCTCAAATCGGAGAAATACGTTCACTCAAATATATATGCGATTAGGAAAAACACCAGATAATTACAAAAAATTTATTATGTTTAGCTATAGTTACAAAATAAGCATTAATTCAAAGTATATCTGAATTGTACATTATTTAAAATTAACATATTCTTCTGGAACTCTGCTTCTGGTTCCTCGGGTAAAACTGCAACCCAATCCATCGACGAGCACTGCATGCCCCTTTGGTTAGTCGGCAGGCATGATCAGCGACAGCTTCGGAGGTCAGGCTAAGTAGATATTTTAGCCCGTAGGTCGAATGTTCCTCCGCGTTTGACCTTCTGCACAGCGGTTGTTTTGGTTAATTGTGCTGCAATTATCCGTTGAATTTAACAACTTTAAGGGTTACCTGGGGGTGTTGTTGGTACCTAAATACGTGCGCGAGGATTGCTGGTGCCTTACGGGGGTTCTGAGTTGGTCTTGAAGAGATCGCGGTGCCAAATCTTGCAGGTGGAATTTATTCGCCTTGAGCCGGTAAACGTCGTTTGACAATCGGGGTGGAACTTCGAAGTCTAGGAATTCGCCTTTTAGTGGCCAAAATGGGCCCTGCAGGTGAGTTTATGAGGGGCGGCTACAGGGCTCTAGCCGCTCGCAAGCGGTGTAGGTGCTGCGATTCCCACAGGTTCAACTATTAGTAGGTTGAGGTTATATGATGTATTCAGCACATGGAAGTTCCGGGATTTACGCTTATTAATTAGGCGGTCGGAAATTATTTTTAAGCGGCTAGTCCTGCAAGACAGTACAGCAAATCAAGCCAGAGTTGTAGGTTCAGGCATTTGATTTTCCAAGAAAGCACAACAATCAAGGTAAAATCGAATTCTAGCGGCTTTGCTTTACGAGTGCGGTATGGAAAGTTTCAACTTCTTGGGCTGACAGTACACCACGTAATTTCCCATGAAGCCTGGACTGGTAAGGGTTGGAGGTCTACTCCGTTAGACAACACAGCATGTCAGACCGGAGGACCCAGGCAGGAAATGAGAGGAATAGTTGAGAGGCTACATCTCAAGTTGGGGATTGGACAGGACAGGTAATCTCAAGTGACTTGAACTGGCAAAGTAATCTTCTTTTATAGCTTTTCTGTCGCGTTATGGGGGTACTTGTTCTAGCTTCCACTGGAGAAGGAAACGACGCCGTCGTTCATACATCGCGACTACGCGCACAGCGGATAGGGGATTTGTTATCACCAGTTTGCTCGCTGAATAGACGCTTGATTAGGCGATGAATCAAACTTAATGCAATTTAAGTATAATTAAAATTTGATGTAGGAGCTGGCATTGCAATAGTTCCTGCGAAAACTTTTTAATCCCAGAAAAGCTACACCCTTAGTTCTCTCCTATTATGTTAACAATCATATCATATATCTTACTAATTTCAGTAACATTTATAGTAATTTCTATATTCTTCCCTTGGGTATTTAAACTGTGTCTATTTGAAATTTAAATCACAAGTTGAAGATATCTAAAGGAATACAAAAGTTCTAAAATTCATTTGTAATTGTTATTCAAGTGCTCTAGAACTCTGTCGTTTCAACTTTTTTTATATAATACTGGCTGATTTACGAGGAAAAACTATATTGCTAATATTAACTAATTAATTATATTCAGAATAGAGACAACCACTTTTATTTACGATTACTTTGTCCGTAGCCAATTGTTTCGAAGACTGCTTAGGCGCTAGCTTATCATATTTGGCAGATTGTTTAGCTGTTGCTTGTTCCAGTGTATTGTGTGCTTGTCTCGTAGTGATAGCGTCGATTTTCTCCCACAATGTTGGCTCCAGCGTGTTCGCCAGTTTTATGTGTAGGGTGTACAGCCTTGATCCTGTGCTATCTAATTCCTGTCTAACTCTTTGTATTTCGGATCTTAATAAGCCCAGACTGGCATTGTTGAGAATTCTGTTGTTATGATGATTAACACCATCTAAGAAATCATCATAACAACAGAATTCTCAACAATGCCAGTCTGGGCTTATTAAGATCCGAAATACAAAGAGTTAGACAGGAATTAGATAGCACAGGATCAAGGCTGTACACCCTACACATAAAACTGGCGAACACGCTGGAGCCAACATTGTGGGAGAAAATCGACGCTATCACTACGAGACAAGCACACAATACACTGGAACAAGCAACAGCTAAACAATCTGCCAAATATGATAAGCTAGCGCCTAAGCAGTCTTCGAAACAATTGGCTACGGACAAAGTAATCGTAAACCTTAGCAACATACAACTGGATAAACAGACCACATCCTTACTAAAGAAAGGTTTTAACTTCGCCGTAGCCCCTAAGCAAATACATGTGGAGGAGATAATATGTGGAGCGGAAGCAGCAATCCAGCATGTGTCTTGTATTTTAAGAAGAGCGAAACCGCCCCGCTCCAACATCAGTAAAGCAGAGAGAGAGGGGCAGCTAAAGCATTAAAGAAGAACAAAGACATTGTCGTTCTCAAAGCTGACAAAGGAAATGCTACTGTGATAATGAACACTGAAGATTACAATGCGAAGATGGAAGTCTTACTATCTGATACAACTTACAAAAGTCTAAACCGCAATCCCACTACCTCTCTCAAAACTAAGATAACCTCCGCCATAAAATGCTCCGATAGTATCGATCCCACTTTAAAGCACCGATTGATTCCTAGAAATGCAATAACTCCTCGCATGTATGGCCTACCTAAGATACATAAGGAGGGCGTGCCGTTGAGACCAATTGTCAGCGCGATCAATTCTCCTACACATGCTTTGGCAAGACATTTAACCAGTATACTACAGCCTCTAACTGGTAAAACAGACTCCTTTGTCAAGGATTCAGCAGATTTTGTCCAGAAACTAAAGAACATAAAGTTAAACAAAGATGATCTCTTAGTCAGTTTCGACGTAGTATCACTCTTCACGAAAGTGCCGGTTGATGAGGTGCTAGTAATGCTCAAAGATCTCTTGCCTACAGACCAAGTTGAACTTCTCGAAATTTGCTTGAAAAACACTTATTTCAGTTGGAACAATAAAATATACGAACAAGTCGAAGGAGCAGCCATGGGTTCACCGCTATCACCTGTTATCGCTAATATCTACATGGAAGCTTTTGAAACCAAGACTCTCGAACAAGCGCAGCTAAAACCGACTTGCTGGTTGAGATATGTAGATGATACCTTTGTCATCTGGTCACATGGACGCCAGACATTGAATCTGTTTCTAAAACACCTGAATTCCGTACATCCCAACATACAATTCACAATGGAAGTAGAGGAATATTGCAGTATTCCGTTTCTAGACGTCCTGGTGAAACGTAAATCAGATGGCAGTTTAGGACATGCAGTCTATAGAAAGAAAACACACACGGACAGATATCTAAATGCTGACTCACACCATCATCCAATGCAAAAAGCAACAGTTCTCCAGACTCTGGCGACAAGAGCCGTTCGTATCTCAGACGAGGAAAATCTAGAGAGAGAAAAGCTACATCTGTTTGACTCTTTACAAAGGAACGGATACACAACTACCGCCATACGAAAAGCACTAGACAAGACTATGACAAAAAGGGCTAAAGAAGAATCTCCACCTCTGGAAGGCTTAGCATTTCTACCTTACGTTAAAGGCTCGACTGATAAGATAGGACGTGTCCTGCAACGATGCAACATCAAAACGGTGTTCACGAGCAAGGAAACTTTGGGTAACGGCTTCAGATCGGTAAAAGACACGATTCCAAGTTTAAAAACCGCTGGCGTATATCGCATTCTTTGTTCTTGCGGCTCGAGTTACATTGGACAGACTGGTCGTTCCGTTGATTTAAGACTCCAAGAACATAAAGGCGATTGCAAACACAAACGCATCACAAAATCAGCCGTAGCTGAGCATACTTTTACAAATGGGCACACTTTAGAATTTGAGCAGGCCAGAGTACTTGCCAGAATACCTCATTACTTCCCGCGAGTGATACGTGAAGCCATAGAAATAGAAAAACATCCAAATAATATCAACAGGGAAGATGGCTTTAAACTTAGTAAAACGTGGACCCCTGTGATACACGATCTAAAGCATTACAACCACTGTGCGTCATACGGCCACGCCCCATGGATTACGTTGCACTCGGAGAACCAACCAGCGTTACGCCACTCCGCGCGCCTGGCACAGAGGACTATAAATAGCTCCACACCGACCTTCGGTTCTTAGTGCGACTTTCACTCTGATGATGCAAGCTGCAAGGTCTTGCGAAACGTTAGTGAATATGGATGCACAAACAGCAAAACGGCCAAATCTGCCTAAGTATCCTCGTTCTCAAGATACTCAAACAACACGAGCCACCAAAGAGCATGGCCATCGCGCGGATTTTTGCTCGACTTCACAAGGTGCAAGGCACATTAAGCCAGAAAATGCTGGGTGTTCATATACAAATACTACGCGGTCTAAGCCGAAATTCTATGCCATGGAAAGTTAGTATTTTCTAATACGGTTCATAAATTTCGTTGTCGACTTTCAAGCTAAATTTAGTCTAAGGTGCATTGGTTCAATCTTGAAAATGCACGGCCATCTCCACATAAGTTAAAATTAAGAATGGAACAATTTCTTTCAAGGAATTTCAGCGTTTTGGACACTAATAAATGGACCAAGATTCATTATTCGCCACTGTATGACAACTGTTTCTAATTAGAGATAGGTAATTATGGTCAAAACAAGAAACAAAGAGTATAATAATCATAACATACAGTTCAAATCAAAAGCAGGCGGGCATTTCAATCACTATACTTATTTTTATTAATCACCAAATATTTGGAGTGGTTCCACTACTAATGAATATTATTGGAACTGCACAAGATTATCCTGAGCACACCGAACTCTGTTTTTAGCAGTATTACCGTTCGCCTCGGCTGCCGAAGTTAGCCATGCAGATAAATACGTGGTTTAGTACATTTATCTAACCTTGCAAGAGATGTTACATATCCGTAACTAGAACTAAATGTCTCGCGCCCACCTAATGCCATTACACGCTATAACTCAGATGCAGCTCTTCCGGTATCATTTCATGGCATTCGCTGGAATGGAACATAGCTTAATTACTGATCTGGCAGCCTCCAATTAATCCGGTGCACGTGATGCGATCCGTGCTATCATCGTCCTGCGGCTGATGCCACCTGGACAATGACTTGGCGAAGCGGAGGATAAATAATTCAGGGCAGGTTTTGTTTCTCCTTTCGCAGCATTCGCTCAAACGCCTTGGCTTGTATGCAAACTATGGCTTACATTTTAATAGCGAACTGCTGCCGTAAGCGGATGCCATGCTCGTATATATTATAAATTGGGCATAAAAATAGGTAGCCGATTTGCTTATTAAATTATAAAACCGCGGCATGCATTGAGTGCGAGGAAGCAGCGAATGAGAAACCGAGTTTGGACGCGATAACCCATTAATATTCATACGAACGTATTGCTATTTTAGTTCTTAATGAAAGCTAATTATGTTAGACCAGAAAGTGGGTTTCAAAACATTTTTGCTGTAACAGATTGCAATGCAAAAAATTAGGAAGTGCTGTCAAAATATTATATCATCAAAGTTTTTTAAAAGAATTGTACCAGATTTGGCCGATATTCGGCACAATACTCCATCTTTTTATATGAAATTGGTTCTTATCGGGCAAACGGTAACACGCCACCGACTAACTCAGAAGAATGGGTCGAATTCGACTTACCTTAACAGGATAATAGTTAAATAAATCAATTAGAGAGCCCTAAGTGGTTCTATGTGGTACGTTCACCGCTAGATTTTTGAGACAACAAACCACTAAATGACTTAACCGAAGCCAAAAATCAAATAAAACCCAAAGAGTACGAAATATCATATAATAACAGTTTATAAAATATGGGTAATAACAGATTTAAACAAACTATATGTAATTATTAGAATTCACAAATTACCATAAACCATTTAACTCTCTAAGGGCTAAAAACTAACACGCAAGTACTTAATGAGTAAATATACAAACCTATATACTTTAAAACAATTTTTTGGCTTCGCTTAATTGTTTCGCCAGTTACCAATTTATTTCAGGCCTAACCTGTATATTTTTATTTGAATTATAATCCATTGCATTTCGAATTCTTTAATTTTCCCAAACCAGCGCATATTGTACCTGGATTGAGTTCGCGCGATGCACTTTGACCCGCGCTATCTGTTATGGCAGGCCGTTGTAATGCGAGCTTTCCTTTGGAAACGAATTTTGCGTCCCGCGCACTTATTCTTCTCGCCTTGCCCGCCGTGTTTGGCGCGGCTGAGGTTTGATTTTAATTAAGTCAAATTACGTGCGCTCAACCAATTTTCATGAGCATTGTGTTTCCAAGGGCTGATTATAATCAGGTACGACGGCGTTTTTCTGTTTGATTTTCTCGTCTTAACTTTATTTTCTTTAGCTCTTAATTAACAGTTCTAACCCAAGAATTTAATCTGGAAAGCCAGGTCGCTGTCCTGTTTTAATCCGCAACACCGGCTAATGCCTTACCTAACTTCTGCAATTGGGGACGTGATTCTGCTTCAATAACGGGCGCATCCAAGGTGCTTCTAACCCCGTGGTATAGCAACCCCTGACCAGTTTTTCGCGTCAGAAATTAATGGGTGCTGAAAGATCAAGGCTAGTGCCGCTTTTGTGGTGATTACTGTATTGAAAGTGGACGGTTTCCAAGCCTTCAAGTTAATTTGGTCCGGCTATTCCACGATTGTTCTACGTTAAATTATATTCGATACCTGGAATTTGCATTCCAAAACTATCAATAGTTAAACTTGCATTTACGCTTACCGTTATTATTAATCTGTAAAGCTACAATTTAGATGTGTAATTGAACCTTTGTAAAAGGAGCATTCACGCTTTTTGTCTTCAATAACCTGAGCAGAAAGGTTTAATGATATGAGAGAGATAAGCTTATCCCTTGATTTATTTTGTGGTTACAATTAATTTAATAACCCGAAAAGGGTTTTTTGATCATTGTGCGTGTCGCAACCTTCAGTAAACTTGCACAGCCTTATTATGACATTATTTGTGATCAAATTATTTTGACTTTCTACTATTGACACTACAAAATTATTCAGTAATTATTTAATAAATGCTAGTCACTGGTAGTTTATTTTAATTATTTGAAATCTTTGGATTTCTGGCGCCCATTTCCTTTTTTGAAGATATTGCAGGGAACACAGCTGCTGATTAGAATCCACGACCATATCGCCGAAATTGAGTTAGCTCGACCATCGCGGTAAGTGAAGATTTTTCAGAGCTTCCGTGTTCTACAAACTATAGGGGGGTTGATCTGCGAGTTTTCTTACTACCATTGCTTAATTTTAATTAATTAACCGCAGGTCAGCTTCTTTATCGTTTCAACTTTATTGGGAGCCTCAACGTTTCACATTTCTCCCAATTGAAGGTGTGTTCCTTTATCAGGGGTCTATTCACCACACATATTTTTCATCACACTAAACAAAAAATTTTACAGCTATCCAATATTAAAGTATTAAATTCCTAAACTGTTTGGGTACCAGTGTAAAAATTAGGTTAGTCAATTAGCGACTTAATTTAGATACATACGCTAGCTTTAAACAATATAAAATATTATCCTCATTACAGGACTTACTCTTAACTTATTAAATATACCAACAAATGTAATTAACTAACTACAATTTGACAGGGTGAATCCCGGATTTATACATCTTGAAATTGAATGGATCGTACTAACGTACTTGACTAAAAACTGTAATTTTAGAAAGTGAAGCCTGAATTTATACAATTTATAGAACTAAAGGGAATGGACTGGACCAATGTCAATATGCAAAGGCAGATACAAAATAATTGTACTACGCCTAAATTGAAATACAATGTAGGTACATATTGCTACTACTAAATCTGCACACCATCGCCCTAAAGGGTAGTTTAGTGGATAGCTCACAAACAGGTCACGTTCGGTCACAGACTGCTTTGCGCTCCTCTAATGAAACTTCAATAATTTCCTCTACCAGAATAGCCCAAACGGCTCCAGATGTTAGATTTTACCCGTATCCGCTTGCTATCAGCCAGAATATTTCCAGACGATCTGCAACAATCACCGTATCCAGCAGATAACCTCAGAGAGCAGGTCCTCCAGAAGAAGAGTCTTCCCAAAAAAGGCACTCCAAGAAGAGGTACTCCAAAATAAAAGCCAGTGCACTGCATATTTAGAACTTTAAAAGGTTGCTACTATAAAATCCTCTCAAAATCATATTCTACGACCAAAGTCCTCTTCTATGGATATAGTCCTCAAATCTGCTATCACTATCTCAATTCCAACTGGATTTCTCGGTGAACTAAGCTATAAATTTCATCTCACGACTCCCAAAAAGCAAGTAACACCAGGCCAGCAGCACCTTCAATATATCGATACACAGAAAAGCACCGCGTCCATCTTCATTAAAAGGTAGAAAATATTCCATGCTAGAACAAAAGCCTACACCCGACAAGCTATTTATGCTGAACGTGTCTTCTAAACAGAAGGCGAGAATTTATCCGAAGTGAAACAATTTAAATGTTTAAAACTTTTTTGTTCTTTGGTAATTTTTGATATCTCTTACGATTTAGAGAGAACAAAGCAAATCTGAGTGACTGCACATGATATTTTGAAAATAGACGTACCTAGTTGCCTGTTGTTATATGGTGAAATATTACTGAAACAAGCCAATGACAATATAGTAGGATGCCAGAGCGGTACAGGAAATCAGAAACATTTTTTAGCGCCACTTCTTGTTTTAAAAAAGTGTAAAGCCTCTCAACAGTGTGAACACGTTTCTCAACATTGAGAAAACTGGCCTAGCTGCCTTGGAATTTACTTTAATCTGCTTCCAGTTTTAAGCACAGCAAATAAAATATCAAAATGTCTATTAGTTCAATATTGCGCGACGTTAACCGTGAATGGAGCTACAAGAATTTTCAGAACAAAGGTAAGTGGAGATGCACTTCTGCGCACGAAAACTAATTGGCTGGTAACTTTACGGTATCATAGGAAACAAAGAACTTCTACGCTTAATTTTGCATGCTATGAGACAATTCCCAGTCCACATGCCTTAGCCAACTGCATACTCAGCGGCGCTTAAAAACACTTCACAACAATTTTTAACAGCCCTGTAGCTACGCTTAGCGCATGCTGAATTAAAGGTAAAACCAATACTTATTCACTAGAAGTGATAACGTTAATTTCGACTTAATTTAACTGATAATAAGTCCTGTGCAAGTGAAAACAAAGTATATAAATGATCATACGTATAACAACGGAAAATTCCTTTCCATCCAGTAATAATCAATTGGAAAAAAATTAACTACTGTATCAAGAAACGGGAGGGACCGCAGCGTCCAGTGGGTGGTATGAAAGAAATAAGAATTGTACAGTGAGCGCCAAAAAGCATTGGTCAGTTTCAATACCTAATAAAAACCCATACACTTCTCCGATGGAATCAATGATAATTTCTTCATAAATCGGAAACTTGGGAGTTTTGTTTCAATGTTTGACATCCTCCGAAAGTGACAGTTTGGTGTGCTGTTTCACCGTCAAAGATTGTCGGGGCTCATTTTTTCGAGGAAATTGGTGAAACGGCAACGGTTACATCTCAAAGACATTACATGCTTTAAAGATCTTTTTATCGCAAATAGAGGAGATAGTAAATGAATATTGGTTTCAACAGGGCGGTGCTACAAATTACACCGCAAGAATTAATACGAATCTCCTACGACAATCGTTTCCAAATAAACTGATTTCTTGCTATGGTGACCTTCATTAGCCCTCGAGATCGCAGGGCATAACCACTCCTGATTTTTTCTTTGGGATTACTTGAAGAGCAGAGTATTTACAAGAAAGATAAGAAATCTGGAAAAGCTTAAAATGTTTATTCGGGAAAATATTGAAGCTATACTGCAGGATATGCGGCAACGTGTGATGAGAGATTTCGGCCACCGTTTAAAAGAGTGCATTCAACAAGAGGGGAGTCATTTAACCGACAGCATTTTTCATAAGTTAATCTCCCATTCTTAGTCTTTAAGAAATAGTTCTGATTAACTGTGTAATTTAAGCAAATAAATTGTTATTACAAATTGAAACTGACCAATGCTTTTTGGCGCTCACTGTATAACCACTGCTCTCTAATATGACGATAGATAAACACCACAAACACGTTAATCCGACTTATTTTTTAATGGAATTGTTTCACTTCGCGAATGGCCTACAGGTCCCTTATGTTAATCCTGCGATCATCGAATCGCTAGTCGTAAGGCCAACTTAGTTGGTAATTTGGGGACCAGACACACTATTTTCTGTTATTAAAGCTTGAACGACAGACAGTCCAGGGGAGAGAAAACGGGTAGAGCGTCATCTATGCGTGCCGAAACAGTGCCAAACGTCGAACATCAAAACTGAATTACTTCAAAAGCCTCCCCATTACAGCAAAATGGAGAAGGCAATCACCTGATCCCCGGCTAGGGGCGTAATAACGCGTTAACCTAATGTTAAAGAGCACCATAAAATTAAAATACAATAAGCATTTAGATGTTTTCTCTTCTTTTAATTCTATTTTTATATAGCAGATCTCATGTAGCGATTGTTCGCTTTTATTTTACTTTCGTTTTATTATGTAAAATGGTATAATCCGTAAAAAATCAATTATTAATTATTATTATTACTATAATGCTGACAATTGCTTACATTAATAAATTACTACCATAATTAAATATTACTTTTTACTAAATTATTTCTCAGCATATACGATCTTGCACTCCTAAAGCAGCGAGCTCCGTGTTATACACTTTCAACTGAAATAAAGATGCTAATGGGGTCAGATCAGGCGAACGTTGTGGCCATTGTATTAGCCGATAAGTTTCAATCCATGAATCAGGGTATTATCAATTTAGGCAACTGTTTACGATACTGGTACACCATCCTTTTCGGTGTATATGTCGTCAATAACATCAGCATCGACCATTAGTCCGTCCTTCCTCTCTCTCTCTCTATCTTCCTCTTCAACTTGTTTCGGTCTACTGCTGGACGAACTTCTCTCCCAATTGTTTCCATTTTTGCTGGTCTTGTGCTTTCCTCTTCCAATCTTTCTAAATAGTTCTGAAGCGTTATATAATCATCAAACATATTCTGCATGCCTTGATATTAATCAAATAATAGTATACCATCCACGAGTAATCCTATTGTGGTCTGTATATGGTCTGTCGTGCTATAATTTGTTCTAAAGCCCTCTTGTTCAAGGAGCTGGAATTAATCAAATCAGCATATTTTTATTGTTTTCTCTCTTTTCTTAACCAGCAATGTTACAAATGATATCTTCCAGTTGGAAGGTACCTTTCCTTCATTCAGACATTTTGCTATGTTCCCGCGTATAATTTCAAGCGCACGCCGCTGCCAGCACGTTGGAAGGGATGTTTTGCGCTGAACGCGAAACAGGCGATCAGCATCTGCAGCATCTCTTCACCCTTCAATATTGAATTTGCTCTCGAGCAGGGAGGCTGCTGGCAAAGCGGGAGTAAATTGCTGTAATTATGTTTGTTTTGGAAAGTGGAGTCCGTGTAGCAAACCGCACGTGTATTTGCTACCATCCCGGCTTGCGCGTTTAGTTTACGATGCCATAGCTTCAGAAGTACTGTTTTCGTCGTGAAGCCGTTTCGGTTTATTTCCGGATAATTGCCGCTTCTGTAGTGCTTAAACCATTGAGGTTCCGCTTGTTGTTAATTGACTCATCATCCGACTCCAAAAGTTGAAATCGATCTGGCCAACATTTCAACAGCCCCCTCACCACGGAAATTCCAAAATAGAAAATTAAAAAGCCAAGCTTCGAAATCAAAATCAAAATTAAGCTAATTTAAAATTTCACATTTAACCCAGAATACTAACTTATGCCCTTCAACTTTCGATTTAATTTAAGAGAGCATTTGTTTTGTAGAAACAACTGTATATTTTGCAGAAATACTTCAGCCCACATACGCACAAATAAATACAATATTTTTATCTATTAAATCCCTCTTTAAACCCTTAAATAAAAACCGAAATAAAGTCAGTCATGAGTAAAACGATTTAATTGCTTCGTTAAACATTTCAATAATGGTTCCGGCAAAACAAATTGAAAGTCAAAAAGCTCAGGCTGTAATACTCAATTAAATGCTAAGCTCTTAATTATACGTCAAGTTACTAGGAGTTAATGAAGCTAGCTTATTAATTAATCGTCTAGTCGTGGATTAATCCAAAATTAATTCGTTGCCAATTTATCGAAACCCTCAAGAGCTTAATGAACTAATAACCGATTACCCTTCTGCAGTTGGTTCTCCGGAACATTCGATTAAAGTGATGACAACATATTAATGCAACTAATCGATCTTTGCGAGCTCCCATTTATAATGGCAGCGAAATCCTTCGAGCAGATTACATTTAATATCAAGAAAATCCTGCAGACCGGTCCATAAATCACCAATTTTTAAGAGCTGCAAGGTTGCGTCACCGTTCCCATTCGGTTTTTAAATCCTATCTTTTACGGCATTTACACCACAAGCAATCTCCATGCGGCAATTAGATTTATCAAGCTGCCATTGGCCGAAGGCGTTGGTATTCCATAAATAGGTTAGGTTCGGCTTAAGCCAAACTCGGATTTTCGCTAGCCTTTTAATGCCAGAATAAGCCTCAGTAGCTTTTCTTATGTCACAGTTAAATGTATTTATCATCAAATCAAATTTTACAGCTATTTGTGCAATACATATGAGGGTCAGGCGACTCGAATAATTTTCAACATCATAAGATATCCCTGAAGAGTATTTAAATAAAAGCTATTCAAGGTCGCATATCGTATTTGAATTTTTATTTAAAATGGAATGAAAAATTGGCAGATTTTTCAAAGATGCTGACCTACGAGTCTTTGCAAATATAAAACAACCGTTGGTCGCAAATGAGATGCACCACTCCTGAGCGATTGTTCGTAATGGGGCATTTACAGAAGCCAGAATTGATGTAAAACTAACAGTACCTCAGTGGAGGTTTGTGATTACAGAAAGTCGCAGTGGGGTTCTAATGGCGTACACTGGAAACTAATGCCAGCAAAAAGCTTTGGCTCCAACGCCGGCCTTGTTGCAAAGCAAAAAAATTATTAATAGCGCTTAGATAACAACACAATTATGCAAATGAATACACAGCCTAATTTTATTATTTGAAGCATGTAAGTACAGTTAAATGTGATTACCTGAGTCATTCCTTCCTTCTTTCTTGTGTATCTGGTTTTTTGCAAATAAATGTTCAAAATTTGCACTGCAACATAACCCGATTCTAAATATGTACTACAAATCAACTGATAAAAACGACGTCAGTTGCAGAGCAGTCTTGTGACTATTTTTCACCATTCTAATTGGAAAAAAAATTACAGAAAGTGTTACACTAACTTCACTTCAAAATATTTTTATGCAGTTAATTATATTTCTTTGTTGTGTAATGGATTACCTTTTTCAGGAACTATTAAGGCTGGGCAGTTAATGAGAGGCAATTAAAAATTATATTAATTATTTTTAAGTAGACCTGGCAAATGTGTTGCCCTCCATAACAATGTGTTAGCTTTCGGCGTTACCATTGTAAATGCATAAAATCGTCAAATTAAGTTCTAATGAATAATTAACCGTCAATTCCTTAGCGAATGCTAAACCATAAATAGAAAGATTATTGGTTGGATCTACGACAATTTAGCACTAGCTAAATCGGGAAGTTCCTGGGAGTGTGAATCTTAATTAAACACTAAGAGTAAAACTAACAACAACACAGCAGTATATCTGACAGCAAGAATAAAATATATGACTTAGTATTTAATGCAATTTATTTTTTTTTCTATTTATACGTATCCTTATTGAAGTGAACTAAATTGCATTCTAGGTTTCTAGTCTAATCCTACCCTTCACTAATTTTCTAGTCACCTAATATATAAGCATGTATTAGCTTGCCATAGCCTTTTACTTTTTTGCTTTTAAACCCTTACTTTTAGTTACAGTTAACGTAGATATAACTATAATATTAAGAAAATCGGCACGCTCGCAGTTTCGAGAGCTTGCAGATGGCGTTTGTTTATGAGAGACAGTCTGTTAGTATAGAATAGTAGCGATACATATGTCTACTTACAACTAATTTCTAATTATTCACACGTTTTTGAAACTTTAACAAATAATAAATTTCGTTCAGCACACTGTGTAACGCTTGCTCCTGTATTGAATGAATTTTTATCACATATAAAAGATATTTCAAATTTAATACATCGTGCACTCAAGCGTTGCATCAATTCGACGGGCGAAAAGGCGATAAGGGATCAGCTCGCTCTGCGCAACGCATCGCTAAATTAACGACGGCGTCGTTCCCTTTCCATTTGAAGCGGAGGCAAGTGTACAGAGAGCGTCGTACAAAAGGGTATAAAAGGAAACGACATTGCCAATCCGAAATCTGGAGATTTTTCCTCTCAAATCTTCCTTTTCTTCCCAACCTGCCCATTCCGACCTGACAAGGCGTACTGTCTAGCGGAATAAACCCTCAACCCTTATCCAGCAGGCTCTTAGGGAGATGACAAGGCGTACTGTCAGCCCGACGAAGCCTTAATTTCCCCGTAGTTTATCCGACTAGACCGCCTTTAATTACCTGCACCAGTATAATTCCCGAGCGCAAATCTAAGCGCATTTTTCTCTTCCACCTACTTATCATGTCTTGATCTGCCACATTCATCGTCCATGTTTCACATGCATACGTAGCTGTGGGTCGAATTACAGTCTTATGAGTCGTAGGTCTGCATTTAGCGAGATTTGTTTTGAGGACATTATACTAGTTAACGCGCCCGCACATCTCGATGCTATTAACCTTGATTTAATTTCTTGTGTTCAAGTTAAGTTTTCAGAGATTAATGTTCCTAAGGAAGTAAACTCTTTAACTCGTTCTATTTTCAACTCTTAATATTACGGCATTATTATTGATTTCTTTATTTTTTCCACTACTTCTTTGTTAAAGTTGCTGAATATTGTCCAGTGGAAGTTGAAAAATGGATATTTTTTTTAATATGGCCACAGAAGAAAATCGCAGGGAGTTAAGTCAAAAGACCTCGGAGGCCGCACTGTAGACATGTTTTGACTAATAACTCTGTTTTCGTAAAACTCTCCAAGTAAATTTAAATTTTCTTGTGTTGTGTGAACTCTTGCCCCATCTTATTGAAAGTAACCCTTTTGTAGTTCATCGCCACGTAACTCTTCAAAAAACGGCGACAAAATGTCAATACGATATTGTTGTGCATATAGCAAACCTAAAATTTGAATTATTAAAATAAAATTTAATCGTTTTGCTGCACTTACCTTCAGAAAATACAGGACCTATAACTCTTCTTTTACTAATTGCAGCCCAAACCCCGTTTTTTGGGGGGTGAAGCGGTTCTTCAACATAAAAATTGGGATTCTCAGAGCTTCACATACTCATATTTTGTGAATTAGTATAGCCTGATAAATAGAAGTATGCCTCGTCGGTAAAGACAGTTTTCTCAAACGCATTATCCTTATTTCCTAAATTATTGATAAACCAGTTACAGAATTCCAATCTAACCGGAGGATCGTTTGGCAGCAACCGGTAAGGAAAATAATGCAAATTGCTTCTTAATATCCTATGAGATGTTGTATACGAAACATTTAATTGCTGTCCTAAATGGCGAACAGATACGTGTGGTTGTTCTTGCACAATTTGTCTCGCATTGTTAACTACTTCTTCAGTGCTTATGTTTGGTCGACCACTGCCTTGCTTCCGGTGTACATTTCCAGTTTCGCGGAAGTTATGGACCATTCTTGATAAAGCATCACTAAATACCTTATATTGTATAGCTGTCGCGGGAAACTCCTCATTAAATTTCCTAAAGGAGCCTTCAATAGAATAAATCCAATTTTCATCGACTTTACAAATTAATGCTTCCACATTTAAATAAATGCAAATGTAAAGAATATAAGACTGCGAATGAGATTCCTTGTTGGCATGGATGTCGGTGTGCTGGTCTAAAGTCTAAACTTCGAGCGGCTTTAAATTTTCATACGAGAAATGTCTTGAGCTTGGTTTACACTGGGGCCGGATCAGCGTTGGGAGTTGCATGGTGTGGATTATCAGAAGATAGCCACTCATTTTCCATGTCATAAACAAGAATTTTGATGCCAAAAACCCCCTATTCCACTTCCATTGTTTCATTGCTAGTATCTGAATCATTATCAATACTTGATTCTGACTCAGATTCCTCCAATGAAATAATGAAAGGTGGAATGTTTTCAAACGAAATATTTCCCATATGTTTCGCCCAGTCTTCCGAAATAGTTTTTTCACAATGATCACAATAATTTTGCCACATGTCGGAGGTACACTTTGAAAGAGCTTCAAGCCATAAATTCTTAACCTTATCCTTGGATGAAAGCTGAGAATTTATATGCTTGTTGTAGTAAGTTTTACAGAACCCCCATGCCATTTCAATAGGATTGTATTGGCAATGGTACGGAGGTAATCTAAGAACCTCATGACCATTCTCTTTCAAAAATTCGTCAGTCATGTAACGTTTGTTATTGTCTTTCCTAAAAGGTTGAATTAAACTCCAAAGATGTTTTTTTGTAATTTTGCCCTTAATTTTGACATTGTGTTTAATCAACCAATCCTGCATCTGATCCTTCTTCCAATTAAGTGAGGGTAACTTTTCCAACTGCACCGAATGGTACGGTGCATTGTCCAAGATTACCACACATTTACCAGGAATTTTATTCAGAGCAGGAAGTAACTGATTAACCACCCAATTTTGAAAAATCTCCCCGTTCATGGTTTTGTGATAATCCCTATCGTTATTAGTTGAAGATAAGAATAGATCACACCCTTCCAAAAACCCAAATTTAGTTCCCGCATGCAAAACAGTGAAACGCTTTCCCTCCGATTTAATTTTAGACGGATTGCTTTTAATTTCAGAGTCGTGTACCCATTGTCGGACGCTAGATCCATTTTGATAAATCCAGGTTTCGTCTAGGTACACGAATGTTATATTTTCACTAGAATTTTGGTATTGCAAGAATTTTCTCAAATAAGTAATTTTGGATGCAACAACATGTTTCTGTTCACATAGAATTTTACGTCCGTTTACATGTTTGTATTTATAACCCATTGATTTTAGAATATTATATAAAGTCGTTTTCCCCTTATCGAATTCGAAATTTTCACGCACGTCCTTTAATAGTCTAGCCAAAGTAAAGTGCTCATTTTTCAAGTGATAATTCCAAATCTGTCGTTGCAAATCTTCCCGAAATGCAAAATTTTTATAGTATGTATCATTTTTAGGTCGTGGGCCAAAAGGTTTAATTTCAAAATTGTCCCGCCCAATAATACTTCTTATAGTTCTTTCGGACACCTAAAACAGTACAAAGCCCAAAATTAAAGCAACAGTTAAGTTTTATGCATAAATACTTGCATCCCAAATATCAGTAAGCCGGGCAAGGATTTCAGTTTCCGTAAGGTCTGGCCTGTCGGTTTTGTAATGCCTGTAGGCCTTTGTAATTTTCAGTTTTGTGTCACCTTTAATTACTTTTGGCATATTGCTCTAGTATTACAATTTGACAGATAGGTATCCATAACGCTGATGTCCATACATATTATGCCTAGTGGCAAACAAAGTATGAAAGCACTGGCAACATTGCACGTTTAACCTCAAAATATCAAATTAGACACTTTCGTGGGCCTCCTGTACATAACAACTGATTCTGACAAAGTGTCAGAAAGAGATTCTAGGGAGTTTTAATTTTCTTAAACATAAAAACAAAATTCCATGTCTACCTACTTGGCAAATAACTATTGAACAGTTTATAGGAATTATTAGTTATTTATCAAAAAGACAATTAAAAGTTATCCTAATGTATACCACTGAAGGAAAGATACAACACACAAGTTGTTCCTACGTATCTACTTTTTATTTGCATACCTACATTTTGGTAACAAAATTAAAGTTTCTTATTAGCAAGTATCTAATTCAAATTTGTATGTTAACTCGTAAAATAAACGCTCTAATATATTGATTACATTGGTAACTATGGAATTGACGTGTATGATTAAATGCAGGCATAGAAACGAAACTGCTATGTTAACCATTAAAATACATTCACTGTATATTATTTTTCCCTAACATTAACGCATTTGTGCAACAAAGTCACTTATTTATTTAGTAACGTACTCACCCAAGGCCGACGTCGATAAGTTCACATCCGCTTTCTCTTTCCTCAAAATCAGCTGCCCATGCACTATGGAAGTATGTACAATGAAAATGTCAAGATTACTGATGGGAACCATTTGCCTGGGAAATCTACCAATCAAAATATGGGCGATAACAAGTAGATTAGTTAGGTAATCTATCTTATTCGACATCGTCGTAGTAAAGCTGGGAGCCCAGAAGTAAAGACTTTGGGTAAATTTCCTAAACAATCTCATATTAGTCATTATTATTAGATGGCCGTTTAGTAAAATATGACCTACATTCACAATTAATTATTTTATGGTATTTTCGTTCACCACCTTACAAAATTCTTATTTGGGTTCACAAGGTTCATTCGCAAAGTGAACACTCAAATTTAACTTTGAAGTTCATAAAACGAATTTATTTAATCTCTCTCTTAACCATGAAAATGTTCTGGTACATCAAATGAAAGTATTTTAACCACTTGCAAACAATGCCAGTTACTTACTAAAATTGTGCGGTGAATGCAATCGCATCATCCACTGTGACTAATACGACAGCTAAGGCACATAGTTTATTGATTTCCAGTTGTTACAAACTAACCGGCTTACTGCAAATATTTAGTAATGCAACTATAAGCCGTAATAGCTTCCAACCGCAGAGTATGTTGTCGAATAATTCGCATTGTCTGAACGTGGGTAAAAATGCTTTCGCTTGATGCATTGCAGGAAACGGCAATTTTACTGCCGCCAAGCTCCCTTTTGCGGAGTTCCATTAAAAAGTAATAAAATGTTAAAATCCTCTCCGCAATGTCGTTGTTGTTTTATAGCTAGACCGATTTACTTTGCCTATTTTAGCGATTTTATGCCTACTGTTATTTGCAACGGTTAAAGACCTTGAACAGACAACTTATCTAAAAGTTTTATATCCTGTTAGGTATTTGCAAAATCGCACATTTTGCTTCTAAGTAAAGAAGCTTATTGACAATGTGAAAATGCAAAGCATTCTAATTTGAAACATAAATATATTGCACCACAAATGAACTGGACTATTTCCCTATATTGGTGCAATTTTTAAAAATATTTTCCAAAAGGGCTGTCATGGCATTTTTGGTAACCTTTCATGATTGTGTCACTATAAAAAGCATTTCTTTTCATAATTTGGTTTAAATAAAACTAAGTGCATTAATAAAATATTATCATTTGAAAATTTAAGATTTTGCCCAAATGTTGATAGCACATATTGCATACAAAGTATTCCAAATCTTTGCCAAACATTTTTAAAAGTTCCGAAGAGACTCAAAGAACTATTAATTAACCTTTTTTTGGGATTCCCCTTATTTTTATGAAATATAGAGTTTTTATAATTTTATTATTTTTTAATTTTATGAATATGGTTTTGTTAATTCTTCAGTTGATATTTGAGAATAGTGCAATTAAATATGTTTAATATGAGTATACTATAAAACAAAAGCTTTTATACATATATATTTTATGACGTAATGTAATAAATACAATTTCTATAGGTGGTCCAGTTCATTTGTGGAGCAGTTGCTATTAATTGAATTTTGGGTTTGTAACTTTTATGGTGATTAAAGGCATCCAAAATTGTCTCGTCTTTTGCAATTCTTAGATGGGCGCACGGCTTTGACAATCTCATCCTTCTCGGCAATTATTGGGTCGTGAGTAGGGTGACCACCTTTAAATTTATACAAACCCTGAGATCGTTCGTGAGTAAAAAAAAAGGTTTTCTTCAATGAGAAAAATACAAAATGTTTATAGAAAACAAAAGCAAGCAAATAAAAACATGTTTTTATTCCTTACTATTAATGGTTAGCAAATATAATACAGGGTGTAACCAAATACTTCCCCATAACGTACGTCACAAATTGGCCAAAAAAAAATCATAATCGTATAACCATAGTACTAATAGCTGGGGGGAGTTAAAATGAGGTTTATATTATTTCACTGTAAATTGGAAAAGGATATTCAAATGAAAATTGGCAAATCTGAAAAGGTTGCCAATTTCAACACCATAAAGCCATATACATTTTTTTAAAATCTTCAGTAAGTCTTCTATTGGTAGAAAATATTTCCTTAACAATTGTCTCAATAAATTTATTGCTATTATCCATATATTTTCTAATTTGGTTTAAAAAAATTATACATACTCTTAATTTAATGAATTGTTATGTTTGAGGTAGAGATTTATCTATTTTATACATATTTCTCTATTGTGTTTTTTTTTGTTTATATACGACTATTTTTGGTATTTTTGTGATTTAAATTACTAAAAATATAAATAGAATAGGCATTATTTGTATTTCTTTGTCATATTTGTAAAATACTTCTTCAACCATTAATGATTTTATATTTTGTAATAATAAAGCTAAGAGATAGAGCAACAAGGTCAACACATCACCATGACACACACCTCACATAATGGTCGCTGCGCAAGTACAAAAGGCGCGCTCCAACTTTGTATCCCGAATCCGGGGCAAGTTGAGCATTGTAGCGCCAGATGCAAGCGCATAAAGCACCAGCCTCTACACCGCCAGGTAAAATGAAGTTATTGATAATACATACATACAATAATCAAGCTTATGCTAATATTATGCATACAATAGTGTTCAGGGGTACTCGAGAAACAGCTAATATGCTAAAGATGCATCAATGATACATATTTTTGAGTCTGCAAGTGTATATCCATCCCTAACTATAACGCTTCTACATTTAGAGTTTCTAGTTCACCAGTTAGAAATGACAAAAAATAACGCTATAAAAATGTCAGTAGTAGAATAAGGTTTACGTCATCAATGCGTTGTTAGAAGAAAAGTTGAAAGGAGGCTGGGCTAGAATTATGTTCTTCGTCCTTTTTTGCAGGTATGAAGTAAGAAACTACATTTTTATATAAAAAAATTAGGGTTTCGTCATCTTTGTTTGGTGAAATATCTCTTTGGGTTCCTTTTTTATTCTTCCTTTCCTCGATTTACCGAAATTACCGGGAAAGCGATATTTCTGTTCTTGTAAAACACATAAAACAGTATGAAACACTCATTTCATAAGGCTTGCTGTCGGACTTGTTCTTTAGAAAATTTTAGGCTTCGCGACTCGTTTTCTAAACTTGGAAGCGTGACACGAAATCCTTCTTTATGTCACTTGTCTCACTGTTCAAGTTTAAAGTGTATTTTTATTCACAATTTTAGTATTTTAGATCTTGTAGGAAATGTTCCATTGGTTCGTTATCTGCAACTATTCCAGTTCATGCAGAATATAATATTATCTTTGAAATCTTCAAGCTCAGATTAACTTATAAAGCGGTAAAACGTTGTCTTTAACTATTCCCTCATCACCGGCCAATAAGATCCAATTCAGTTAACTCATTCGTTTATTTTTCTATTTATTTAAAAAACTTAACCGTATGTTAAGTTTTGATTGCCTTGCATTGATGTATTAAAAAAAATTAAGTGCCTAGGGTAGTCATTTTGGACTTTTAATAGCAAAAGCACACGCGTAACAAACAGGCAATAAAAAATGAAGCACTGACTACAATACTAGGTAATGTTTGGATTGTACATTTACAAATACAGAAAATGTAATAAGCAGTGGAAGAACTCAAAAGTGAACCACAATATACGTTATCTTTAAAAAATAATTAGCAAAATAAAAAAAAGACTAGGGAAACAATTTGAATTAAATTAAAAGAACTAAAAACGCCCCGGTTACTAAACTTCTATTGAAAACGAGGCATCGTTGAGTTTGCTCTGATTGGTTGATGAGATTTGTTGTGAAATATTTGTTACAAAGGCACTGATAATTTACTGAAACTTTCCTTCAAACATATTGAAAAATTGTTAGAAATTATCTAAAAGGTTTACTGTGGGTTTACTAGAAACAGTAATTTAATGCATGCTTGCAAAATGCTTGAAATGAGTGGTTGGTAGCCCCCGTCGTAGTGTTTGATTTTTCTACTTATTTGCGCTTTCGTTACCAGCTAGCTCAGTTTACAACAAGAGAACTCTTATTTTTTATCAACAAATCGTAAGTTGGTACAATTGGCTCATAACCTGAATTTATATTCTCCAAGCTTTTACAATAAAAGTACAATTGCTTACAGGCATGTATATATTGGTCTTCAAATAGGCACCCAAATGAATAGAGAAATAGGGTTACACCCTAAAATAAATGTCCATTTATATTTAAACAATATTAATAAGAAACTACAATAAATCTTTATACGCGAACATTCACAAGTTGTCACGATGGCTTGAGGCCGAACCCAAAAACGTGTCCTAGTTTTGGAACGCGAGATGATGCAATGCGATGCAATTCGGTAATTTCTATATCTCAAACGGAAAGATCACTCATGCGGGTACGCACGTTGCTCGAAGACGCGGCACGCGTTCTGGAAGTATTACAGCTCTAGGTCTGCAGCGAACCGTTGGAGATGCTGGTGGCTTGTCTTCACAACTGATTATTATTCAAAGCCCGCAAAATTACGCAGGGATATGACTCGAAACAAGTATGGAAGCCGAGACGTATTTCAATGGTACTCACTGATATGTACTTTCTTGGTCTTTGGCCCAATTCAGTCGCGCAAATGACCGAAGTGCACAGGTGTCACACTACGAATGACGAATCTACGCGTCCCGAGGTCATCAGAGCCCGTTTTAGCGGCCAAAAACCTCACTTCCGTTATATAGTTAAAATAAATGAGAAAACTCGGAATGATTTCACCTGACGCCTACGCATTGGGGCCTAAGTTAAATGTATTCAAATAGACATATATCTAAATATTACAAGATATACAAACGTATAAATTGGTTGTATATCGAAATGTTATTAATTATTGTCACTGACCTCCGGTGCAGCTTTGTCAAATCCCATTTCATGTTATACAGCACCTTAACTAGAATTCGCTTCCAAGTTACTAATAACTGACAGAAACTTATTACACAGACTACTAAACATTTTGCTACAAAGTTTAATAAAAATTGGATGTGAACTTCTGGAGCATTAATTGAAAAATTACTAATATTTGCTGAATATTTACTGCAATTATACTATATAAACATGATTTCTATTTATTGAAAATTTACTATGAATTGGGTAAATTCTTGCCAAAGAAAGTGCTATGAATACTGTGTATTGTGTAACTATGCTGGAAAAAGTACTACAAATTTATCTGAAGATTTACTGCAAGTTTAATTAAACATTCACTAGAATGTTACTAAACTTTGACAAACATTTACTGAAACACCTGAAACATTTTATTATTCACATTGTCCTTTGGGTTATTTCAGATCTTCCCACTGATCTCCGAGGGGAGGGTGTGAGTTCCTCGGTTCTATAGTTTTCCCAAAATTCGAACAACTACAAACAGGGAAAATTTCCTAACCAGAATCAATATCCTCAGAAAGTTCACTGATAAAGCTTCATCGTATATTCGAAATTCATCAGATTTCTTATATCCACTGTAAGCGTTGACTCTGAAGTTCCTATTTTCGATTCTATAGCTATAATACAAGCCTGCCTATCCTTAGAAAAAATAGCCTTCTTCCATTTGTTTTCTACTTCTACTTTACTTTCTGTTTCTACTTTGCCTTTTTCACCTGTCAGCGCCAATATCTTCACGGAAGCTTTCGAAACTGAAGCTCTGGAATCTTTAGATTGAACCCTAAGGTTGGTTTCGATATGTTGTCGACACCTTTGTCATGTGGTCACATAGTAAAGACACTTTGCTCGTCTTCTTTTTCTTGTCCAGGTGCCGTCTCCGTGTCGAAGGTTGGCAATTATCATTGTTATGCGAATTTTTGAAGTGGCGGATTTAAATATCTGGTTTTTATTGCAATTAAACCACTCCCTCTGATTTCTCAACCAGGAGTACCGTCTTCGTCCAGCAATAGTTTTTCCTTAGATTATTCCTTGTATTATTAGTTGAAGCAAGTGGTATCTTTCTCCTCTCACGATTTGTCGAAGGTATTGTAGTTTTTTTTTCTTGATAGTAGTTATAATTTCCTTTTCTTTGTGCATTCTTCTTATTACTTCCGTATTTATTATTCGGTCTATCCACAGGATTTTGAAGAGTCTCCTATACATCCATAATTCAAATCCAACTTTTTGCTGTCTAATTTCTTTATTGTCCACGTCTTCATTCCATAGAATAGCACTGATAGTACATAAAATCTCATCAATGTTATTTTTAATTCCAAATTTATATCTCATCCACATAATGCTCTCTTCATTTTGATAAATGTTGACCGTTCGTTATTCGTGTTATTTTGGTCACCATTGTCTGTAGGTCTTCTAGGCGAGTGGCTATTACGACCGTATCGTCGGCGTACCTTATATTGTTGGTAAGAGTTCCGTTTACTTTCACTCCTATTGTTCATAATTTCTTCAGAGTACATGTTGAGCAGTGGTGGTGACAGTACACATCCCTGCCTAACCCCTCTTTTTATTTCGATTTGTGTTATAATGTGATCTTCTAACCTTATATCTGCTTTTTGATCATCATATAGATTGGCGATGATTTTAATGTCATTTCTGTCAAGATTCTTGTCTTCTAGAAGTCGAATTAGGTGGTCGTGTCGAACTATGTCGAAGGCTTTATTGTAATCCATGACGCAAATGGTTCATATTTAGACAGCGTTGTATAAGAATATTTAATGAAAATAGTGCTTCTCTCGTTCCAAGCCCATTTCGGAATCCGAATTGTGTCATATTAATGTCTTGCTCTAGTTCTTTAATATCCTACGGTGAATGACTTTTAGAAATTTTTACAACTTGTAAAATAAAATAACCATCAAGTTTCATTGTCATTGTAGTATAAACACCAAATGTATTTCCTTGTCGATTTCGCACTGCATATGTATAAACCTCGTTCCTAGGATACAAACTAAAGGATCGACTGTTTCATAATTCAATCAGAACTCGGGTGCCGAACGTCTGGTGACCTAAACCAAGCCTATTAATTCTGTGAATCCTAAAAACAAACAAAATTAACAGAGAATTTCGCTATATTTGTTCGACAGTGCTGCAGACAGGTGGAAAGGCAGCTTACAATAACCAGAGCAAGTATGCTCCAAGAACTAATGAGCAGCCTTGATGTTTCTGGAGCATTAATTGAGAATGCCATCTCGCAATTTCTCCGATGTGCAGTGGAGGCCCGCCGAGGCCTGCAGAAAAAGAGGACTCATTTTGCGGAGAGCGCATAAATTGCATTCCTCCAGCAGCCTCACTTTTCGATCTGGATTTCCTATTAACACACTTTTTACAACAAACACGTCTTCTCGTGGACGAGGACGCCAGCGACCGCCTCTGGAAGCCAGGACTACTGTCATGAGCGCCATGGTTATATTGAACTTTTGAAAAAAAATAGCTTGTCCTAAATAGGCGGACGACGACTGCAGCACAGTGTGAGAAAGATATGAGATATTAGAAATATTTCTCTAATACATTGCTATTCAGTTTCACAATCGTTTATAGTTATTATTGATTGCTCGTTTGCTAACAGCTGTCAACAACATGTCAATCTTTTCATACGACAGCATAATTCGAGTGACAACTGATTTTAAAGATATCACTCTGAGTAAGATCACAAATTTTGATCACATTTTGACAAGTTACTTCAAGACGGCGAGGAATTGAGCTTCAATAATACCCAATTTTTTCTAATAATTTTTTAAATCTATTAAGTAGTTTAGGGGAAAATCTAACAATAAACGGAAGTGCCCGATATCAACGTCGTAACTAATATTATAAAGAACTAGCTCAAACAGATTCGACGAGCGGTCGTGTGCATAGATTAAAGCAATACGACGACTTGAGTGCACTGATAAACATAAATAACACCAGGTTCATGAACACAAATTTTTAACGTATAATTACTACAGCGGATTCTATTAATAAATAATATAATAGAGGACCGTGCAAGTAAAAGGATCTGATTTGATAAGAGCGTACGGAATCGATTAAGCGAATTAGTAAAAATCCTAATTGGTCATATTTGACATATCACATATCTCGCCGCACTATGAGATCACTCGAACTGACGCTGAAGTAGAAAAGATACCAAGAAACATATACAGTAATCGCCAGAAAGTTGACATCAAATCAATACAATTTTTATTTAAATATTTTTTGCAAAATCAAATCCTGGCAATCAGAAATGGTTAAAAAAGATTACAAATGGGCAAAAAAAAGTGGTCACGTGAATTCCGCTGTCTGTCAACTTTTACATTGTTTTTTTAAATAATTATGAAAAATTCATTTTCTAGTCAAGATAGAGAAAAAGTTTACCAAAAATGTGATGTACTAGCCCAATACAAAATTTATAAAATATCCCAATTTTTTTGAAAAAATCTTTATGTAATTAGTTTATTTTGATGTTACTTTAAGTAGAAAACACAAAATAACTTAACTCAAAACAAACTCTCAAACATGAAAACAATTAGGTAGTTTTATTTGACAGTAAAATAATCCAGACTCATCTCATATACTGCATACTTACTTGACTTGAACTTCTAAACTGAATACAGAAGAATCTCCTCATTTGGGCAACTGTAAGCGAACATTATAGGTTTTTTTTTGAACGTATTTTATTAACAGGGATATAGCTTTTAGAAGCCATTTAAATATATATTGTCTATCATTGAAAATATTTCTCGTAAAAAGCACCTTACATCAAAAACGTAAACAATATGCAAAAATATTACTTTTCGGTAATTAATAAAAAACTTAAAGGAATAACTAAGACTTTTTATTGTTTTTTCCAATAATAAATCTTTGAAGTTTTCACTCCAACAAAACTGAATTTTAAAATTAAGTCTTGATAAGTGAAATATTGAAAATATTCACATATAATCTCACAAGAGCATTAATTCTTTCCGGAAATTTTTTTGAGTGCGTTCCAACAACGTCGTATTAATTTGTCCGAGCGGGACGCGAGGGCAAATTAGGACGTTGTTGAATGCACGAAAAATAATATCCGGATATGAATTAATGCTCGAATGCAGATTCGGTAAGAAAATCGTAACGATACAAACCCTAAAAAGAAGTAATGTCTACCTACAAAAAATTTCCAAGAAATTTTGTTGTTGTCTTGGATACGGCTCGTGAACTAATTTTTCTATTGGTCATTAATGAGTGTCGTACGATTTTCAAAATAATTTTCGCGGAAGGTAAAGAAAAAGTTGTCTTCCAGTCTTGATATTGTTCAGTTAGATAAAACTAACACACAATAAAAGAATCTCATTTAAATTTTGCTTAATTTCAGAAAACTAACACTTTTTGGATTTTATCAATTTCTCAAAAAAGGTGAAATTTTTCTAACAAGCAAAAGGCATAGTGTAAGATCAGAAAACATACAAAGCAAATTACATTTACTAAACAACAAATCGTTGTTAACTAGCTACAAAATTAAAATAAAGTTAAATCGGTAACCGAGTGGTGATTGTTTACTGCGTACCAAAACATTGAAATCAAAACTTGATGTTCTACGAAGAGCAATCTCCACGATAGGAGTTACCCAATAAATCTTCAATTTTCTCGTAACGGGAAGCATGAGATGTTATGCCAGGTGCTCAAAAAGCTGGAACAGTGAAAAACCCCGACCTTAAATACCCTGCTGAAAATCCCAAAAGAGAATGTCGGGACGGACTTGCGATCGCAGGATTCCGGCTTTTTCCAGCGATGATTCCACAATCGAGCGGGCGGACAAAACATAAACGTGAAGGTACTTCACAAATCACCGGATTTTCGATAGGTGTGAGGCCTCGTAGAAATATCGGAGCAGAAACCCAAAATCACAAACAAGGCACGGGAGAAAGAAAAAGAGAAAGGCCTGAAAATAAATTCAGCAGAGCAATAGACTACATGAACGTAGAAATAACCAAATCCTGCCTTGGTTTGCGGGCGGCTAACAAGTGTTTTACTTCCGAAATACTATCACATCGTGAGGTAACCAGATGGATACAGCAATTCATTAAACCAATATGACCAAATCTGCGCCATATTACAATATGGCGGACAGACCGTTACCAAAAGATAACCCCGAACAAACACGTCGCCTAGCTTCGAAAGTGACATCGAGAATGTCCGAAATTTCCGAAAAGGAAAGAGTGACCGGAAAGAGCCCCGCCCTAAAGCTGCACACGGAAAGTTTTCGAAAGATAAGAGCGATAACATAAAATCAAAAGTCAGTAAAAATTATTTAGGTCACTTGAAACGTACGACAGCGTTCGAAGTTTCCCCACCTACAGCAAACTCGGACAGAAACACGTTCGGATCATAACAAATTAGTTCTTTGTTTTCAACATCAAATTAAATTATGGCACTTCGTGACAAGTTTTCTGAACGACTTTCTACCGAAAACTGACACTCGACTCGCAATCAAACCTCTGAACATTCAATAAGAGTCGTTACCTCGTTACTACTATGATATAACTTACTGTCCGTGTTGCTATTGTCTTGTAAATTGTATATAATTTGGATCACTATAACATTAATATTATATTATTCAAGAAATGTGTGGCAGTTTTACACTTCTGGCTTACACATTTTGTCCTGTAACGATATATTACGTTTTTTTAACAGTGCTCACACAATCTTTTCGTGCAGTTAAAGTGGGGCACCTATCAACTAGCTTATTATGATATGAAGAGACAATGTTTCCTTTATCCATGTTTCATAATTATCAACCAAGATTAGTGTGGAAGAAAACGAACAAAAAGAGATAAAAGTCTTTGCCTAAAATAACAGTATCAGCGAAAGACCGGAAAACTAGATAAGATGGATCGATGGAGGATAGAAACGAACAAATAGCGGACTATCCTTTGGGAAATAAAGGGATGGATAAAGATGAGCAACAAGAAGAAGAAAGAGAATTCCCAAGTGAAATCAAGGATCAGTTAGATGAAGCACAGTAAGGAGAACAGGATAATGATGGGACAGATATGTTCTTTGCATATTAGACGAATATAACAAAAATAATAATAATAATAGCGTTTTATTTTGTTGTAGATGCCATCATCTCTCAATCTTCGATTATCGTTCATATTATTCAATAAACAATTTAAAAAACTGTGTTCTTTGAATATATGATGAATTAATAACGGAGAGTGCTTACCTACTTACTAAGAGCATACATCTGCTATAGTGTCTAATGAATTAACAATTTACCACAGTAAATCTAGTTAGGAAATAGCCCAGTTTTACACTCTTATGATTATACTCGTACAAGATAAAACTGTTATTGACTATTTTATTTATCAAGTCTTTATCCGCCATTTTTCATATTTTATACTGTTTTCTATGAAAAAATGAAACAAATGAAAGTTTATCTTCTCTCTTGAACCAAATTATTCTGTTCTTTTCACTGGTACAGTAAATCAATAAATCTAAAATGACTTTGTTTGAGAGGAAAGGTCAACGACATTCATGACAGTATCTCTGGATGTGTGCCTAAACCTTCAGCATGCGAAGTGCCAGATACCTTGCCACCCTGACGAACTCGACGCTGAACATGTACATATCTTATTGTTGATCATATCTTTATCGATTTTAATTTGGAAGGTGCTTTTTCAAATATATATTTTAGAAAACGAAAATATCTTGAGTCTATTCTTACGTCCAAAACAGTGTGCAATTGAAAACCACCACATGCATTCCTATAAAAACCACTTAATAAAAAGCGTCAATGTGGAAGCATTCGTAGCATTGTATTAAGTGGGGCATCATTAGTTGCTGAGCAGCACTGAACCTGAAGATTTCCCGAAAATGCTATAAGAAAAAAAATAGAATGGTGAGAACTATAAAGAATTAAATGTTAATCGGTACAAGATGCTACAACGAATTTGGAAATAGAATCAACATATTGTCGGATATTTGCTTTTACGCAGTATGAAAGCCAACGGATATGAACCGAAACTAACTTCAGGCATCTCCGGATACAAGAAACGGCGAGTTCTAAAGCCCAAACTCTAGAAGAAATTGATACCATTGCAAATTGCTGGAAAAAAGGTTAGGCAGTTGCTCTTCAAAGAAACTCTTCAATATATGTTCAGAAGAAAATTAGTCAGACTGTCCTTAACAGGCCACCGAACTGGAACCAAGGTATTTTAAGAATATACTATTGTAACTAATTGTTCTGTCACTATAAACAAAGCAGTTCGTACAAAAAAATGAAAAATAACAAATCACTCACATACTGATGTGACTGCTGCATCTACGCTTGCGCAAAACAGTATTGGAAAACAATGTAATTCCATGAGATTCAAAACCTCACAATCATTTAATAATAATAATATATTTATTTCTCAACCACAAATAGAACATACGAGTACAAAATACAATATTTATAAAACACAAATTATATAATATGGCTGAAGAAATCATCCACAATCTGAAGGAAGTCGATGGAAATACTGCAAGAACCAATTTTATGACACATAGTCAGAAGTTCTAGCCCTATATTTGCATTTTCGACATTATGAATGGTCTATCTATTAATTCCATTGCTATGTTCTCATAGTTTCTCTTCTTCTACTACTTTCATAGTAAGCCTTCGACCCGTTTCTAGCCGTTATTGATTGATGGTGTGCAATCTTTTTTATAGGATTTTTCTACTCCTGGAACGTTCATTATGCAAGTTGTTTTTACTGTCAGAAATTTAACAGATTTCGACAGTATTCTACATAACACATTAAGTTGATCTGATGTTCAACCATTATGTCCTCGCTAAATCTTTAGTACCGTTTTCATTTTATTTATGATTAAGTTGAACAAGACAGGACTTAACGAATCACCTCGGCTTTTTCTTTTTAGGAAGGTACTATTATAGTAATTGGTTTACCATATCACCATGACTTTATTTTATACCGCGTGTACTTCTTCATTACAGCATCGTCTTGTGCCTGGTATAATGCCGTTGTCAACTATTCCATTAGAGTTTCACATTTATATCACTACTAGTCGTTTCTGTTGATCGAGTGTAGTAGGGGAGAGGGGGCTACAACGGTACATATGGATTTTTCAAAACCGATTTTTGTTCCATTTTAAAGTATTTGTTGAATTATCAATAGTTTTTAAATAATATAGGTTATCTGTGACAGTTGCAGATAATATCAACACTTAATAAGTAGTACAATTAATATTTACACGTCATTATTAAAAAGATTACATACGCCCACTTGGTAGGTACAGTTATTGTCAATAAAATCGGGCACACCTTAATAGATCCAGTGACAATATTTTTATAATTTGGCATTGCTTAAGCGGTTCATAAGCTGCTAAATTACAGTTACCTGTAATTTTGCTACTATGTTATGCAAACTAGAAATAAAAACGATATGGTAATAATATAAACAAATAAATTACTGATATGTTCAAAAGATAAATTGTATTTTTAGCTATATTAGACTGAGTTGCAATCGCTCTTATTTGCATTCTTCTCATCAGCCTATTGATAACGCTTCCTTTTCGGAATCATTCAAATGACGGGGCATGTTTTCAAATAACTGATTTTCGACGTTCGATGATAGCGAAAAATGTGACATTTAATTAAGTGCACAGGTTACTAAGGTAATAGTACTCTGAAAGTTGTGTTTATATTGAGAAAAATAGGTGTACCCGAAACCAACTTTATATAATACCTGAGTTTGAAAAACATTTTTTTAAAAAGTCAAAATCATTAAAAGAATACGCTCTGGCTGTTTCTTTACGCTTCAGAGGCTGCTGCAGCTTTAAAACAGTATCTTCCCTTTTAATTCAACCAAAGTCTCTCTATCAACTATGTACACTTTATTTAGGTGACATAATAAATCACATTGTTTTGTGATTTAAAATTAACAAGAACAAAATCATCAATATTTATTACATCACTGTCTAATACTCCATCAGGCACATCCATTTCATATTCATCTGAAGTTACTCCTTTGCAGTTGACTTAATATAGTCAGAAGAATCTGTACATTCAACATCAGATAGTTCCTCTTTGGATGAATTTTCCTGAACTATAGTTCTTCTTACATTTTCTTTGAACTCAAAGAATATGTTTCGTTAACTTTTACATTTCTGGTGTGCTTGTAAAAATACACGATTCTCCTTCTTTTCCACCTTGGTTTTTCGAAGGGGAGCTTCTGGGCCTCGCTCTCAAGTGTTACTCTTGCCCTGCAAGATAATCCATTTGTTCAAACTTCTGTTTGCCCATGAAATAGACAATTGAGTGGAATTATGCATAAACAAATTAGAATATCAAACTAGTTCATAATATGTACCATTTAATCTGCCTGTACGCAAGAATCAGCTTTGGTGTCGGCTTACTGGGTCAAGTTGCAATATCATTATTGCGAATGAGGAGTCTTTGTGAAGACAGCGGTATTACAATTGTATCATTAGGTTAAGTTTCATACACATTGTTTACAAGCAGGGATTTTTTGCGAGCGTTGTGTTTTGCTCTTATGCAAATAGTAGGTTATCAGATCAAACAGCAAAACAAGACACAATTTAATTGTGTATAAAGCTCTCTATTTTATTTAAGTTTTCAATATACTTTTAAACTCTGAAGTGTATTCATTTGTGAACAGACAAAGGCTACAAATGTCTTAAGAGATAGTTACGCCTGGCCACTCCATTCACATCTTATCTTACAACCCCATCATCCCTTCATGAAGTGTAAATCCCTTTAGCAAAATAACCTGGTCCTATAACGAAGTGCGCCCTGAACTAGTGCAAGAAATAATCCACGACTTGCATATATTCAAGGAGCATCGCAGACACCATTTCTGTTTCAGTAGCAGCATACTCCAGATGTTTCGTTCTCGATGACATTAGAAACAAAAAATATCCGTTACGTAAAAATGAGATCATTTAGTGCCCATATACCAGTTGATTTGAAAGATTTCGTGACATATTTTGGAGTAGATAAAAATGGTTGTTTCGGTAGTGCTGGAATGTCGTGTATTAAAATTTGTGTTCCAGGATGGGTAAGATACTTTGAACATGTACTAAAAGGGTCTATAAGCTCCAACGTCTAAAGGCTGGAGTTTAGGAGAAGAGTGTGGCGGAAAAGAAACTAAATTGATCTCACTCCTCTTGCAAAAACAAATGGCAGCGAGTGATATGTGTAGCTCATGATTATCTATGAGCAACAAAACTGAATTTTTATTTGTAGGTCTTAAGTGTTGTATAATATGTTTTAACACATTAATCAACAGTTCATCGGTTATCCAGCCGCTTTTATAGGTAAAAGCAATTGAACCGATAGATCCTCCATTCACAAAATGATTTTAGCACTGACTCTCGCAAAAACAAAGCGGCGGGATTCCATTTCTATTAATACAGTATGAACTAAAAGTTTTTCTGCGTTTGCTGAAAACATTTGATAACATATATGATAGCATATATATATTTCTTTTCCATCTGCTCTTCTTCAGTTTCTGTACTTGAATCCTTTTGTCTTTTACGATTCGTCTTTAGCCCTTTATGTAGCATCGATTTGTTCAGATTAAACGCTGCTGCTGCTATTCGAATAGACATGGTTCCTCTTCTTATTTTGGCGATGGCAGCTTTTACACGTTTCGTACACGTAGGTCCGTACCATTCTAACAACATAAATAAATTATTTATAGTAGACCATATACACAAGGTGGAACACATGTGGACAGTCCACAAATTCCCGGAATTATACACACTGTCCACATGTGCCCCGCTTTCCCCTATTTCCTCGAGCTTGCCATAAAAATTGTCGTTATAATGCAGAGGTGGTTCATATTTGACTATGTTTTTATTGTATTGTTACTAGTGGTTCTGATAGGTATTGGTGGCTAATTATATTATTAATTATGTTCTTAAAGTTCATCTTGATAAAGTTTTCGTTTATGTTAGAGAGTTTCAATGCCTGAAATAGTCATAGTTGAATACCATTCAAGATAAAACTTTGATCAGAGAAAATGTTACCCCTTGTTATCTAATCTGGTTCCCTACACTGGGCCCAGCCTCCAGCCTCCTTCAACTGCTGAGTCTAGCCGCAGCCCCCAGCAAAGGGAAGGCATCTGCCATTCCGGCCGCGTCTGTTACAATGCTGCAGCGCTAAAAATCCGCGTCCGAAGTGCAGTCGCCGATGCAAGCGGCCGGAGGCCGTCTTCCTCGGCGGCCTCCAGCACCGGTCTGGTCCAACATCTGCCGCGGCTCGCGATCGCGTGTCCTTGAGAAGGTCACTGCCTTGTCCCAGCCTCGCTACGTAACACTCTTATAAATCACCTTGCAGTATCGACGCCTCCGGTTTGCTCGGGCCGGCCACATCTGCAATTTCTATATTTCATATCGTGAATTACGCCGTTCGGAGAACCTTCATCTCCCTTGCAGTTGTTCACAGGGTTCGAGTTAGATGGTGCTTTTGTCAGCTATTTTTTTTAATTTAAAATGACAACATTTAAGCGTTAAACTTGAAGACACTTTAGTATTTGGAATAAGTATCCCTTATCCAAATTGCACCACAAAATATACTAGTTTCTATAGATATAGACAATCCTTTATTTATCGTTTATCTCAAAAATGAAGTTTATAAACCCACCGGTAATTACAAATAAAATTGTGAAACAGATTTGGTATTTGTACTCTATTAATAATAGTAATCACCAATTTTCGTCTTCTGCCCACAGACTGTCAGAAATAGCAACGAAACTGAGTTTGATTAAAATATTTTATCTACTTTGATGTCATAATATGGTTATTATAACACCGAAAACAGTGCTACAATGGAGTCCATTTTAACACTGTTTTGGTAACTATTTGTTGTATAAAATTGGTGACATTTGCATTCATATGCTCATAACACAACAAATGTCAGATGTCAAATACATAACCACAATCTCTGAACTATATTTATTAAATTTATTCTACTCAAATATTTATTTAAACTGAAGGTACTTTTTAACGAATTAGTTAATCACAATTATTGTTCTGGGCAAGGCACTATTTGAATACACAAACCAAAAGGCTTGCACCAAAATTTAAACTAATTCAAATGACAGAGCAGCGTAATTAATACTTTGTCCAATAGATGGCCACTGTCAAATTTCACTTGATAGTGTTGCCATCATTACGTTCAAAATCCCTAGCTTGCAATATTTTCAGTATCCGAAATTTAAAATTTCTATAAAATTAGCAACTCAGAGTAGATAAAATAGTGTCACTTGTTTAATAAGACTCATTGTAGCACTTGTAACATTGGAGCACTCCTCGCTGCGCTCGTCGTGCCCCAAACCCGCGCGTGCTACAATGGACCCTTCTTATGAAACTCGTATAATAATATACTATTACAAAATATGGAATTTACAAAAATTTACTTTACAACACATTCCATTTACAGTAAGTTTTGATGAGATCTAAAAGTGGGTAAAATATCCGAACGTATTTTTTAAACACCCTGTTTGCGTAAGGAATATTGCCAGTGAAGTCATATCAATTTTTCAGCACCTGAAGTCACTTCTGAGTAAGTTTGCGACAAAAATACAAGATGTTTGTAATAAATAAGTTTGCAACCTGCAACTTTTAATAAGGTGACACTAGGGGCCGGTTGCAGAAAGCAATGTTAAGTCTAGTGTTAGCTAACATCGCGTCAAAGTGAACAAAAACGAATCAAATCTCAAATGATTATGGTAACTAATACATTAGTAAACAAAATTTGATGCGATTTTGTTCACTTTGACGCGATGTTAGCTAACACCAGACTTAACATTGCTTTCTGCAACCGGCCCTAGATGATTCACTGGATTTGTAATAACATGTTTGCCAAGTTTCCAACTATTTTCTAGCATATTTTTAGAGTAAAGTTATTGCAAGCTATCAGTAAACATCAAATAAATTTAGGCAAGTTTCCAAAAAATGTTAATTAAAGATCCGAACATTTTCAGCAAATACCAAATAAATGTCTGTCAATATTTTAACAAGTCTCTCGAAGTTGCCCAGTAAATTTGCAGCAAGGCTGTACTGCTGCCGTAAATTCTCTGTAAAGTCGCATCAAATTTTATAATAAACTTTCCGGGACTTGGTAGAGAACATTCTTTAAGTGTACACGCTTTAAATCAATTTCTAGTATACTTTTAAGAAGTTTGCAAGACTGGACTCTTTTAATTTGTAGTCTATTTTGGAAAATTTTAGCGATCTTTCAAAACGCTTTCAGCAAATTGCAGCAGTTTATTATCAAACTTGTTAGCAGCAACATTTTCAATAAATAGCAGAAACACTTGGTAACTTCTCTCTAAGTTTTCAGAAAATATTCAGTATGTGTGCAAATTTCCAGCATTTTTTAGTAAGATTTCTAGTAAATTGCAGGGTAATATCAGTAAATATTTACTATATCTTTATCAGTCAGATTGAAGTGAATTTTTGATAGTCGATCAAATTTTGAATCAATTTCAGCACGTTTTCAACAAAATTGTAGCAACATTACAGTAAATAGTGCAATCAATTTGGGAAAATTTTCAGAGATTTTCCAACATATTTTCAGTAAATTGCAGAACTTTATCAGCAAACGTGTCAATAAATATCATAGACATTTTGGTAACTTTCCCGAAATTTTCTAGGTGTTCTGTAAGTATGCAAATCCTTAGCATTTTTAAGTAAGTTCTTTTAGTAAACTGCAGCAAATTATCAGTAAGTATTCGCTATATTTTCAGTAACTGCAGTAAGTTTGCACTGCATTTTCTATTGTCATTTCGATAGCACATTTGGAATTAATTTATTGCGCTCAATGGATGTGCTGTCAGTTTTGTAGTTTTTCAGTAGTGAATTGCAGGTGCAGAAATGTTAGCAAATTTAACAGCAAAATTATAGACGAATATCAAAAACATTTTGGTAACTTTTCTGTTTCTAAAGAGTGTGCAATAAGTGTGTAAATTTCCAGCACTTTTTAATAAGATTCTTTGGTAAGTTGGAGCAAATTATCGGTAAATATTTACATATTTTTAGCTATTTGTCACAGCGTTTGCAGTGAATTTTCGATAAAGTCGCAACATATTTAGAATCAACTTTTACAAAATCGCATTGGATAGTTCAATGGACGTACAGTAAATATTGGACGTTTTCATTGATTTTACAACACACTTTCAGTGAATCGCAGGTGCAACACTGTTAGAAAATTTAACAGCAAAATTATAGACGAATAATTTTTCAGTTTCTGGAAAGTGTGCAATAAGTGTGCACATTTTCTGCACTTTTTAATAAGATTCTTTGGTAAATTGCAGCAAATTATCGGTAAATGTTTACTATATTTTTAGCCATTTGTCACAGCATTTGTAGCGAATTGTCGATAAAGTCGTAGCACATTTAGAATCAATTTTTACAAAATTGCATTGAATAGTTCAATGGATGTGCAGTAAATTTTGGACGTTTTCAGTGATTTTGCAACACACTTTCAGTGAATCGCAGGTGTAGCATTGTAAAATTTAAAAGCAAAATTATAAACGAATTTCAAAAACATTTTGATAACGTTTCAGTTTCTAGAAGGTGTGCATTAAGTGTGCAAATTTTCAGCACTTTTTAATGGGATCCTTTCGTAAATTGCAGCAAAGTATCGGTAAATATTTACTATATTTTTAGCTATTTGCCACAAACTTTGTAGAGAATTTTCGTAGCACATTTTTACAAAATTTCATTGAATAGTTCAATGGATGTGCAGTAAATTTTGGACGTTTTCAGTGATTTTGCAACACACTTTCAGTGAATCGCAGGTGCAGTACTGTTAGAAAATTTAACAGGAAAATTATAAAGTAATATCAAAAACATTTTGGCAACTTTTCAGTTTCTAGAAAGTGTGCAATAAGTGTGCAAATCCTCAGCATTTTTTAATAAGTTCCTTTAGTAAACTGCAGCAAATTATCAGTAAGTATTCACTATATTTTCAGCAACTGCAGGAAGTTTGCACTGAATTTTCCATTGACATTTCGATTGCATATTTGGAATTAATTCATTGCGCAAAATATCTCAATGGATGTGCAGTCAGTTTTGAGGTTTTTTATTGGTAAATTGCAGGTGCAGAACTGTTAGCAAATGTAACAGCAAAATTATAGATGAATATCAAATACATTTTGATAACTGTGCAGTTTCTAGAAAGTGTGCAAATCTTCCGCATTTTTTAATAAGATCTTTTAGTAAACTGCAGCAAATTGTCAATAAAATTTTACTATATTTTTAGCTATTTGGCACAGACTTTGTAGGGACTTTTCGATAAAGTCGTAGCGCATTCGAAATGAATTTTTACAAAATATACTAAATTGCTCAGTTGGCTTGCAGTTCATTTTGGATGTTTTCCAGTGATTTTGCAACACACTTTCAGTAAATTGCAGATACAGCACTTTGTTAGCAGAGTTAACAATAAAATTATCAACGACTAGAAAATACATTTGGTAACTTTTTTAGTAAATTGCAGCAAATTTCAGTAAATACTTGCTCCATTGTTAGCTATTTTTAGAATGTTTCGATTTCAGAGAATGCAGCGGATTTTCGATAAAGTTGCAGCATATTTAGAATCATTTTTCAGCAAGTTTGCAGCAAATTTTTGACAATCGTTTAACAAGATTGCACTAAATGGCTCAGCAGATGTGTTGTCAACTTTTTGACGTGTAACATTGACTTTGCAACGCACTGTCAGTGAATTGTGGTACTTTATTATCAACGGCTATCAAAAACATTTTAGTAAGTTTTAAGAAACTTTCTAGAAAGCGTACAATACGTATGCAAATCTTCAGCATTCCTTAAATAAGGCTTTTTTAGTAAATTGCAGCAAATTATTATCAGTAAACATTTACTGTATATTTGGAAATTTGTTACAGAGTTTGCAGCGAATCTTTCAAAAAGTGATCAATTTGGAATCGGTTTTCAGTAAGTTTCCAGCGAATTTTTAACAATCGTTTAATAAAATTGCTGAAAGTGGGTTACTGCAATTTATTAAAAGTAAAAGTGACAAATAAATAAAATATTATGATTAGAATTGGAAGAAAAGTAATGTATGAGACAGCAACTTTGCAGCAAATTGTGAACAACCTTTTAAAAAGATTGCACTAAGTTGTTCAGTGGATCTTTAGTCGACTTTGGAAACATTTGGCTGATTTTACAACAAATTCCCAGTGAATTGTAAAAAAGTTTAGCCTCCTTTGTACTATTTTACTGACTTTAGTCTGCTTTCCATTATTATTATAGATGGTTTTTCTGTATGATTATTTATCTCGATAATTTAAGAAAGGATTCGATATTACTTTTAAAAGTTGGAGATTTTTTTCTTTTCGATTCAAAAATGGTTACCCATTCTTCACAACTTTTCAGAAAGTTTCTGGAAAACGTTCAGTTAAGTACGCAACTACTATATTTTTAGCAATTTTTCACTGCGTTTCTACTGAATTTTCGATAAAATGCTAGCAAATTTTGAATAAATTGTTATCAACTTTCCACCAAATTGTCAACAGTTTTTGTAAAATATTGCACTAAATCGTTCAGTGGTTTTGCAGTTAACATTGGAAAATCTTCAGCGATATTATCATAAATATTTAGTCAATTGCAGCACTTCATTATATTATAAATATAACAAACATTTTGGTAAGTTTTCAGCAAGTTTCTAAAAAGTGTTCAATAAGTATAGAAATCTTCATACTCTTTTTAGGATTATTTTTTAGCAAATTATGGCAAATTACAAATAAATATCCATTACATTTTTAGCAATTTGTCAGTAAGTGTGCAGTGACTTTTCGATAAAGTGGTAGCAAATTTGAAGGGCATTTTTAACAATAAAAAGACTGCTTGTTTTGTAGTTGATTTCTGAAAATCTTTCAGCGATTTAACCAATTTTCATTGCACTTTGAATTAATTTTATTAGCAACAAAATTACTATAATAAATATCAAAATATGTGGATAACTTTTCAGTAAATGTGTACAAAGTGTTCAGTAAGTGTGCAAATCTTCAACATTTTTAGTCAGCTTTAGATTTTAAGAGACGTTTCCAATAAAGACAGATTGGTCCAATACGAAAATCGAAAGTCTCGTAACCTGAAAAATATTTGTATATGCACAATTCCTTTAATTTAAAATTTTTGTCAGATAACGCTCATAAAGCATCCGATACATACAGAATGCATTGAATTTAATAAACCTTTTGGATATTAGTTATTACAATTTGCAGTTGGCACGGAAGAACATCAAAGCAGAATAATAATTCTTAGCACAAAAGATCCAAGTTGATTTTATTACCACAAGCGGGGACCTTACGACCGACTTTTTTACAACTAATATAAAACTAACTAAAACTTTCAAATGTTCTGTTGCATACAACTTGTCTTGATTAGTGACATCATTATACAACTTTCGCGGCAATTGGCACATCCTGGAATATAATACGTCTTGATAATTCTTGCGTTTGTCAATAGTCAGGTTTAATGGCACTTATATATTCTTATTCTCTTCTAAAATGAAGATCGTGACCTCTGAACTATTTTTAAATTAGCGTCACATGGTTTGCTTAGAATTTTTAATTATTATTTAGTTTTTTGTAATTGAATCAATATTTGGCAGTTGATCAATGATTGAAATTAATTATTATTAACTAATTAATTAAGCTTAACAAGCCTACGTCTATGCTCAGCGGTAGGGTTACTGCAATGGCGTCGGCGTAAGAAGGGGGTGGTTGGGCGTTACCCTCAGCTAGACACTGGATTTGATTGGAACAAAGTTTATTATATTTACACATACAAATAAGCTTATAACTAGGTAACATTTATATACAGAAAAAGAAAAGAAAAATGGCGGATTGGCATCCGCGATTGGAAGCGGGTGTGGTCCTTCGGAGGCGGGGCCGGCGGCTTCCTCCAGTGGGTATGCAGCGGCGGCGGTGGCGACTGGCGACGGGGCGGCGAGCTGAGAGCAGCGGCGGCGGCAACGTCGGCGGCAGTGCGGATCTCCTTGGCGGAGGCGGCGGCTGGCGGCTTCCTTCGGCGGTTGCAGCGGCGGCGGTGGCGACTGGCGACGGGGCGGCGGGCTGTGAGCAGCGGCGGCGGCAACGTCGGCGGCAGTGCGGATCTCCTGGGCGGAGGCGGCGGCTGGCGGCTTCCTTCTGCGGTGGCAGCGGTGGCGACTGGCGACGGGGCGGCGGGCTGTGAGCAGCGGCGGCGGCAACGTCGGCGGCAGTGCGGATCTCCTTGGCGGAGGCGGCGGCTGGCTAAAGTGGCTTTCCAAAGACGGCAGGCAGCAGAGTCCAATGCGTAGGATTGGCTCTAAGTCCACGAGGGGGATAGGCTCTGGAGAGGCTGGAGCTGCTAGCTGGTCCTGGAAGCTGAAGTGGCTCGAACTCCAAGTCCCACGAAGGCGGCAGACAGCTAAGTCCAGTGAACCGGCTGTTGGTCCTGGAGCTGAAGTGGCTGCTGGTAGTCCTGGAAGCTGGAGTGGCGGCTGGGGGACTCTCCTTGGCTGAGTTGCTGCTGGATTGACTATCCTGGATTGAGTCGGCGATGGAAGGCTGAATGGTTCCTGGTAGCGAAAGTGGCTCGAACTCCAAGTCCCACGAAGGCGGCAGACAGCTAAGTCCAGTGAAACGGCTGTTGGTCCTGGAGCTGAAGTGGCTGCTGGTAGTCCTGGAAGCTGGAGTGGCTGCTGGTAGTCCTGGAAGCTGAAGTGGCGGCTGGTGGACTCTCCTTGGCTGAGTGCCTTCTTACTGCCAGCGTCTGACTATTTAAAGGAGCCAGTCCTTTGTCCAACGCGATCTCGACGCTCATTGGTCGAAGTAGAAGGGATGTTTTGCCCGATTTCGATATATTTTGTAATTATAGCATTTAATTGAGCGGCGTGATCAATTAGCGACTTGGTTTTAGTCGCAATCAATAGTTGATGAAATGCCGAGTCTAACGACACCCAATTTGCTATGATTTGAGTAAAAAATTAGCTCAACTTGGAATTTTTTAATGCAATGTTCCGCGTAAAGCTTAATTAAGTATTTTTCTTATGGCGTGTGTTAAAAAGTTTATTATGCTTTGATCGGTTGCGCGCTATTTTTATAAGATTATTGAGACCAATTACGCTTTTCTGGGATGCTTCCTTCGTTAATTAAAATTTAATTTGTAATCTGCATCTTTGCTCGCTGTACTCGGTCGTGGCCCCTGATTTCTTCGTTACAATATGCCTTTCCTCGGGCCGCTGAACTCTCGGCCGCTCTCCCGGGCGCGAGTTTGGCTGCCTGATGGAAAAATTGCTTTTTCTCCACCTGTATATGTGCTATCGCTCTGTGGTTTGTTTTAATAGGTAGCGGTTAATTTTTCCTATCTTCTGGTATCCTTTATGTGTGATTAAAACAGAGCGCACTCTGTTTAAAGGGCGTTTTAGTGAAAAATTCTTAATTTAATCTGCAAACATTCGTGAGGCGTATTTCGCTGGCTGTCACCTTTCTTGGCCGGCCGGCTCCAATAAAGTTTTATGGTTGCAATCTTGCTGCACTTTAGAAATTCGTTGTAAGGACACTTATTTTTATGATTTTAGGGTTTTGAAAGATACTTCTGCGTAGGATCGCGGCGGTTTGTTGAACAGATGTAATAATCTTTGTTCTTCGGGCGCCTTTCGGGCGGCGTACGTTTCCTTTGTCTTTATTCGATCTGTTTAACAGTTCATATCAAGCTGCCTGGCAGTTGCTTTGCTCTTTTTTACAATCTTACTGTCTTATTTAATTGGAGTTTGTTCTTCCTGCACCTTGTGATTAATTTACAATTATTATCAAGATGTTTATATTTCAAAAGTGGAACAGCACTGCATCAAAGCAATTTTTATCAAAAATTATTTTTAGTTCATTAGTTGTATTTGATAATTACAATGCATTATTACGGTGGCATATAATAGAATTACATTTTGTCAATTCCTGGCCGTTGTAATTAACTTGGACTTATTATAGGTATGTTTATTTTTTGCAGAGTAGAGCAGCAATATTGTATTTTTATCAAGCAATTTTCCCTAAATTCATAAGTTGATCATTACAAACAATTTCGCCACAGGTGCATCTTATTTAATTACAATTTGGCATTTCCTGTTCCTTTGCAATTAAATTCAAGTTATTATCAAAACGTGGAGCAGCATTGCATTATCGAATTTTTATCAAACAATTTCCCTAAATTCATAAGTTATCTTTGATAACTACAAGGAAGCTTTCAATGCATTATTACAGCGGGGTGTAATTTTATTACAATATATCAATTGCTGTTCCTTGTAATTAGCTTTTGAAAACACTGTAATTAGGTTTCGTGCCCGTTGTGTTCGTGTATAAATAAATAAAAATTATAATGAGTGTGTTTATGTTGTAAAAAGTATAACAACAATATGGTATCATTTCATCAATTTATTACCTTAAATTAATAAGTTGTCCTTCATAATTACGATACAATTTTCTCACAGTGGCATCTAATTTAATTACAATTTGGCAATTCCTGTTCTACTGTAATTAACTTAGAGCTATTATCAACAAAGTTATTTTCGGAAGAGCATTGGATTATTGCACCTGTCAAGCAATTTCTTTGGGCACCTAAATTGTCATTTATAATTACAATGCAATTTTGGTCATAGTGGCATCTAATTTTCTGTATTTAATTAAATTCAAGCTATTATTAAGAGATTCGTATGCCAAAACATGGTACAGCATTGCATTATCGTATTTTTATAAAGCAATTCCTTTGTATTCATAAGATGTCCTTGATATTAGACTAGGATTTTCAATAATTTTGTCAGACTAGCATATACTGTAAGGACGCCCCACCTCTTAAAAGACACTAGTAAATAAAAATAATAATTAATCAAGGCAAATCACTTTATAAATCAAATGGTTTGAATATTTGAATTTTATATCAAACTCAGGGCTAATGAAAAGATGTAATAATTATTATTTCAATAAATGGTTTATTGCTCTCTGTATTTCATTTCTTTGCCATTAAATAGGGCTTAGCTCCTGTAAAACATGAAATAAAAAATTAACTCTTGTCGAAGGGGAGTAGGTTCATTAACTTTGTATTACAAATGCTTTGCTGTATGATAAATTAACCAGTATGGCAGATGCGTGACTTTGTATTTGACAGGTCTATAACCTCAAAATTTAGTGTACACAAAATTATTTTTTCATCCGTGAAATTTAACGCTAATTGAATTACAAACACCGAAAAAAGGCAAGACCACATCAGGTAAATGCTGCTAATTATGTGACGCAGCTTCCGGCTAACGTGTTTTGTTTCAGATGACGTAGGTGACGTCAAAACTTGCATTTGTTTAACTTCCGCTAATGTTGCAAACATCGGCTTCCAACCACAAATTTTAGAGACGCTATCTCAATCTATCTCTGGAATCACGCTCAACCCCTCGTACGATGTCCAACTTGACAAACCCGACGGGTTATGGACCTTCGGCAACGCTTTCCTGTGAAATTTGCCTTTTGAAATGGTGTTCCGATGCTCTCACAATGAAGAGACGCCACGGCTATTACACGCTTGGTGACGACTTCCTCCTCCAAATGTCTCCACCCAGGCACTCCTGAAGATCGTCTGCAAACGTAGCACATTCAATTCTTGCTTGCCGATGTCTCGAACTCCCCGATATCTTGTCCGAAATCTGGCCTCGCTATAGGACGCTTCTGGTAAAATCTTGCTGGGCGGATTGCACTTTATTGAGAACTGATATCACTGGGAATATTAGCCACAAAGATGCCTTACACACTGGTGACTATGATAAAACACACTTTTGGTTCAACAAATAGCTTTCTTAATTAATAATTGTGTAAAAACTGGGAGCTCAACTTGCACACAGCCTAAATGTTGCAAGCCTCTATTTGATGTTAAATAATTGACATTCTCGTTTACTAGCGATACCGATTTACATTTGTTTATAAGAAGTAAGGTTGATTTACTTGTTTACTTATGGACTATAGTTTTGATAGAATGTTCTTGCTTAAATACTAAAATGTCTTTTTCTTTGAAATTGTTCACGTAGCACTTTGCTCAGCTTTCTAATCACTTAGTTTTAATTGCACTTAATCACATGAGTTTATTTAGCAGTGTATCAACTGTTTGTCTTTTCGATAAGTTGCCTTATTGCTCTTTGCAATGTTTACTTCCTCGTACTGCTTTGCTTCACCTTTCCGTTACCTTGCCGTTTTGGCTTATAAACCTTTAATACTTATAACGCTCATACAATTTCTGTACTTCACAAAACATCTTGTATTATTTTAAAATTCATATCATTGTTTGACGTTATTCAACTCAGCTACATAATTCAAGCTGCATTTCCCATTCCAAATATTAATTATGACTGAAACTCTGAACGTACCCCTTCTGAATTCTCTCTTATCTGAGCCAACCTTTCTTACTCATATTATAATTGCTGCTGCTCATATCAAGTGCATTTATTAGTGTAAATTTACTGATTTTCGTGCAATAAGTAAAATAGTTAATTCTGTGCTCATTTTTGAACTTACTCATTCTTGTCTTAACTAAGCAATCAGAATTGCTGTGGGCAGTAAACCATTACAATACTTTAATTACAATTCGGCATTTCATGTTCTATCGTAATTACATTCAAGTAGCAACAGGTTTATATATCAAAACGCAAAACAGAAGTGCATTATAGTTTTTTTTAATCGGGTTATTGAAGTATATAAGTTGTCCCTAATAATTACAACATAATTTTCAATGCACAGTGTGTAATGTAATTTATCAATTTCTGTTCTTTTCTAATAAACTTCGAATTCTGTCCACGCAGATTTAAATGTCAAGGTTTAAAATGTCATCTAATCAACTAATTCAGAAATTGTTTTTTATAATTGCAGTAATTTAAGAAGTTTATTATCGTGGCGTCTATCTTAATTACAATTTTATAATTTCTGTGCCACTATAACTAATCTACAGTTTGTTGCCCGTCCTGTATCTCTTATTTCTAGGTTACCCTTGATAATTATTGTAAGATATTTAATAAAACATTATAAGTACAAATTATAATCACAGTATCTTTAAATGTGATTAAATTAATCCGTTTGTATTCAAGTGCAATTAAACATAATTTAGTCAGTTGTTATCGAAGTATTAAATTTGTATTTATTCTATACGATACATTTTTGTTCACATATGTAATGTTAGATAATTAGCTGTTGTTGTTGTTTATATGTATGCATATTTTAATATTCTTGCCTATCGCCTGTCTATGTAGTTATAGTTGAGTCTATAAATATTTCAGTTGTTTTTATAAAAAACACGTCTATTTGATTTGATTAAGTGCACATAATTTAATTGAATTTTCAATTAAACATCTGTCGTAAAGCTTTGATAGTCTTCACATACACGCATTGTAAAAAGGTTCACAAAAAGGAGTTGTGTACTAGATGCTCGACCATTTTTTATCCTAGAATCCTTTCTCATGGATATACGACTGCAGTTGATATTCTCGCAATCAGGTTCTGCCGCCTATGAACTATGAAGCAAAGGTTGCAAGAACAGCGACAAAACCTTGCTCTTGTTGAACCAGATATATTTTTTCCTTTTTCCTCAAACAATAGCCGATGTTCCGAGTTTTTAGCGTGTTCTCGTGCTGGTCTGCTGGCTGCAATCTAGTTGTTACTTTTTCCGCCGATGTACACAACCGACCCAGCGTGCAGCCGATGCCTAACAACAAATAAATGTTAATTTCCCTGCAAACCGCGGCAAAAATTCCCAACCCAATTAACTTTCCCGTGGGGTGCTCGCAGTTAATTAGCTTTCGAACGGGCTGCTGCGATTCGGTTTTTATGATTTGCGCTCAGGAAAGCACTCTTTGTTATGTAGAGCTGCAACAATACGCAGCCAAGGTAATTATGGTCTTATTTGGGTCCAGCTTTGATTTAATTAAAGAGAGGCGCTTCTGCGAGCAGCTCAAAATTTTCTGCTAGTTCCGCTTATTGTTATGTCAGTCAAATATTTTGCGGTTTCTCAAGGAACTCTACTTCTCTGGAGCTATTAATTCCGTCGCAAGTAACTGTCCATCTGTTTATCAATCAGTAGCTCATTTCTAATATTTTTAGGAATGTAAATTTAGGGGAAAATCGAGCACCACAAAAGGTTAAAAACGATGCACATGTAGTTAAATTATGACTTTCAACTGTAGGTAGTTTTAAATTTTGAAATGTTAATTAATCTGGTTTGTGCTTGTTGAAATTTGCATGAATTTTAACAGTTCTAGCTCTAAACTAAGATTTTTTTTATAAATCGAAGAGAATTAAATTCATACAGCAGCTTTATGTAAAAATATTAAAGCAGTCATAAGGATACATAAAGGTTTTTTCCTGGTAAAACAAAACATTCCCCTCACGAGCTGAATAACTACCATCCATGCGGTGGTGTCTGCATACATGAAGCAGCAGAAATGAAGCATTTTACAATAAAGGTAAAAAGCTTCGCACAACTCAAGTTATAAACATCGATTTCTGGTAAGTAAAATTACAATAGTTAAAAAATAGGACAGTTCATTGCATAAATCAATTCCCTGCATCAACTATGCTTAACGATGTTTAATGCAATTAGAATTTTTAAAGATTTTATTTTCAAAAATACCTTTCCCCTTTAAAGTCTGTATGCTCAAACTGCGTACCAAACATTTTAACTTGTAATAATGATTCTTAAGAACTTCATTGTTATGAATCATGTTGGAAACCAAGTAAAGGGCTTATAAATCCTATAATTCAAAATTCTATATTCTGCAAAGTCAGAATTAATGCCTATTGTGCGAAGAGCTTTATATATATTGTTATGCACCCCACAATACTTTTTATATAATTTAAATAGCCCCGGCACAACACAGGCTATTTAAGCCTGTATGGTATTATTTTTATATATTGAAATAAACTTCTGTTTAGATGAAATTTTAAAATATATGCCCTTTTCGTAAAATTATTTACTATAAACGGGGCTGCGCGCGCCATTGCGCGGTTTATCCTATTTAATTTACCACTATTTTTAAGCCTATTACGTTTGACCATTCCGTTCTG
>OW679199.1:39545388-39652749 GCA_940337035.1 Agriotes lineatus | reverse complement strand
CGATACTTCATACTGAGCTAATTGGCCTCTTTAATTTTATGTGATATATATTCTTTCCGTCTAATACCGTGGATAAGTCGCACACAGCAGTTCTGCACCATTTCTATTTTTCTGCTTGTGACAGCATCGATACAAGGCCCACAAACAGTTTCGTGGTATTTAAACTGAGATAACATCTGACAATCGCATAAAAGCACCTTAATGTTTTTATTAAGACAGTGTCTGTTACTATATAGAGGTTTGAGATTCCCATAAGCTCTTCGAGTGCAGTTGTTAATATGTTCTCGAAATCTCAATGTATAACCAAGTATTTGACCTAGATTACGAGGTGCATCCTTAAAAGGAATTATACTGTCATTAGCATTTGAGTATGAGGCAATTAAATTAATCTAATATTTCTACCACCAAAAATTATCGCTATTGATTTCGAAAGATTAAGTGTGAGGGGATAAGAAGAAGCGATAAAACGAATAATTGTTAACATTTACATTTCGCGTTGCTATCAAAATAGTTACAAAATTGTTATAGTAAAATATAAAAAAAAACCTTGATGTTTATACATATTGATATTATAGGTGTATTTTCCTAGTATTAAATGTTTATTTTGTATTTCGAAATCTATCACCCGCTGCATCAACAGGTTATGGGCCCAGGTTCGTAAGGATTTGTGAAAAACAGATTTTCGCACTGCGACGTGCACGTCTGGTCCGATTATTTCGAGACTCCGGTGACGCAAGCGGATAAGTAGCAAGCAGTTGCCAATTTCAAAAATGTCAAGTTCAAATTTGACAAAACTCGAAATGCTAAACAAGGTAAACTATGATACTTGGAAGCTTCACGCTGAGGCCCTACTTACTAGGAACGACTCTTGGGTGTATGTGTCTGGTGAAAAACCGAAGCCCGAAGTCGTTGGTCAAAGTGTTGAACGCGATGCATCAAAGGCAGTACAACAAATTTGGATTACAGCAGATCGTAAAGCGAAGTAGGATTTGATTCTGGCGATCAATCCGCCAGAACTCAAACAAATTCCTGGATGCGAGACGTCACGCGAGAGCTGGACTAAACTTAAATCCATATACGCATCAAAAGGTCCGGCACGTAAGGAAACTTTACTCAAACAGTTGACTCTAAATAAAATACGCGAAGGTGATGATGTTCGAGAACACATTGCAAGGTTTTCAAACACTGTTGACGAATGAGAAGTTCGATAAAACATCGAATCCTAAAATTAAATATAAATGCAGTTATTGTGGTAAACGTGGTCACAAATATGCAAATTGCTTTAAAAGGAAAATTGAGAACCAAAAGGCTGGATTCGCCCACGAAGCTTACTTTTCGAATAAAAATAGTTTAAATAAAAAGTGGTGCTTCGACAGTGGTTATACTTCGCACATTTGCAATGACAGACATTTTTACGATGTCACAAAAGACTCAGTCCGAATTAAGACTGGCAAAGCAAGCAACAACTGAAGTAATGGAAAAGGGAAGTGTATATATTGAGATGGTAGGACCCTATAATTTATGTGTTTATGATCTGTTAATAATTTAATAAGGGTACCACCCAAAATATTTTTCGTATTATCAAATCTCAGGTTGATTAAAAGCTACTTGTAAATTGATAGCTAAAATAAATAGTTGTATGCCCTTTATAATCTCTTATTTATCTGCAACTAATCAAATAAAACGCTAGCTCAAAATTTCGGTAAAGCACAAACTCATCACTCGGTTAGGTTCCCCCTTGAATGCATTATTTATTAAAAATTATTCAAGTACGGATCTGTTCTCCGCATTAGCTCAAACGCGCTATGGAAAAACTGAAATTAGCTCAAATGTTAACCAAGATGGTTGCCGTTTACAAGTTGCGTTTAATTGAATGATAAATACTGTGAAATCGGTCAACGTGTTATCGGTAATTGTTTGAATTTGACTGTTTTCCCGGCATTAATTTGTCTTCTGTTTTAGCACTTGCGGGAACGCTATTTCAACTGTTTTAGGAAGGCGTCCTTTGACTCGCATAACCTCACAATCGGATTCTATTTGCTATTTGAACAACAATTATTCCTCTGGAGCCGTAGGAATTACTTGAATATTGCTCGGTACTATCGCCTTTATGCTGCACGTAGCTTTCCAAGGTCTAACAGCGCTTATTTTAGTGAATTTGGGTACCTGGTTTTGGTCCGATTGCCTCGCTCGCAGGAAACGACGCCGTTGCTGTGGGGAAGCTACTGTAGGCCCCCTGGTGATGAGATCTCTGGAGTGCGGTCTAACGGAGCTGCTCGTTGCCCTGGGATGCAAACCTGGTCACCCCAATGGTTGTACTCTAGCACGCAGACTTCAAAACTTCAGTTGGATCGTAGCCGATTTGGTATCGGAAGGCACCTCTCGTGGACTTCGAATTTTTGGTGATGGATTTTTATGCAAATATTACCACACGTACTCTAAATTGCACTGATTAAAACGACGTACTTTTTATAATAAAATATTAACATTTATTGCACAAAATTCAATTTTAAAGGAGAGCACATTTACCACATCAATCAGCATTAATTAATTCATTTGTCAACCTCCATTAATTTTTTTATAAACAAAAGCTAGTTACTTTCAAATAAATTACGGATATTAACAAAGTTCAGAACATTAACTTTTAACAATAATTCTACTTAAAATTATGATTTTGTACACTAATGCTATATCTAAGATAATCATTTACATTTATATTAATTTAGCGGGTCTATGTTTCACTGCACGTCTTTTTAATTGGCGTTTTGAAAGTTCACATGTCACTGCACTGACTAAAGTATTTAATTCGCGCATATCCTGCACTGGGTTTCATTTGAATTTTCTGTTTGATTTTTGTTCAGAATTTTAAATTCATATGTGTTTTCTTTTCTGCAAATCCCATAGTCCTTGCCTTTGATTCTTACGGTTTCTTTCAAATGCTTTAATGCCTTCTTTCTTATAAAACTCTGACTGGATTTCACCATTAAAATATGCCTGAGTTCTACGCTTCATTCCCTTGTGTTCGCCATCCATCTTGTAATTATTAAATTTTCATCCGGCTTGGCCTATAGATTTAGCACAAACCTAATTAACTAACCGAACTTACATCCAATTTGGCTCCCTATGCGAAATAAGCATTGCTTATTGCGTTTATTAATTATTATTCTGCAATTACTGGCATCTCATTACAACTGTATTCATTTTTTGACAAATTGAAATTTTAGCTTTGCAGTTATATAAGATATCTCACTCTGAGCTTTCATGAAATGTTCATTAATTTGGCAATGCTAACAGAGTTGTTCTATAGGGCTTAAAACTATAGCAATATAGCAGCATCGGATGGTGATCAATCTAAAATGATTGAACTGAAAAATACATTATATGCTCCTGATTTTCGAACAAATCTGCTGTCAATCGCGAAAATCGTTGACAGAGACGATGAAGTTTTATTTACGAAACGTCATGCGCTTACTCAAAATAGCAGAGGAAATGTCAAAATTATAGCAGACCGAAACGGTGATCTTTTCTATTTGCGTGAAGGATACCAAGAAGCATGTGTAACTTCAGATAATTTGGTGCGTGATTTTGATAAGTGGCATCTACGTCTCGAACATGTAAGTTCCAAGGACTTGGAGATGGTGATCAAGAAAATCTCGTTTGCGGTGTCAAAAAGTGACGTAAGTGACGATCCCGTGCAAAACTTTAATTTCTGGAAAGTTTACATCGGCTCCCTTCCTGAAACGTAATGATGGCTCCAAGAATCTACTGGACGTAGTACCTACAGATGTGTGTGGTCCAATGAGCATTCAATCAAAAGGTGGTGCCCGTCACTTCAACAGACGACTATAGTCGTTGGACTGAAGTATATCTGATAAGCCATAAATATGATGTATCAAAGTTTCAGGAATACAAAAGCCTTGTGGAAACGCAAACTGGAAGAAAAATTAAAGCAGTGCAGTCAGATAATGGCACGGAGTTCTGAAACTCGAAAATGGATAAGATATTCAAGGAATCTGGAATTCAATGTCGTCTAACTACAGCCTACACGCCGCAACCAAACAGCATAGCTGAGCGAAAAAACGGAACAGTCGGAACGGTCGAGTCGGCACGATGTATGCTGTTAGATTCCGACGTCCCCGCTTCAGTTTGGGGAGAAGCCATCGTAGCAGGGAATCACATATGTAACAGGTGCATTTCTAAAAGTATCAGCGCTTAAACGCCGAACACGTATTGGAGGGGAAACGATCTTAATATCAGCTACTTGTAAATCTTCGGATGCAGAGCATACGTCCTGAACAAGTCGAGGAATAGAGATAAATTCGATCCAAAAACTGTCGAAGGGATATTTGTCGGATATTCCGATATTTTTCGAAGTTATTCAGTATAGATTCCGTGGGAATAGAAGATCCGTAGAGCAAGGGATGTTAAATTCTTCAAGAAAGAGACTATTTCTAGTGAGACTTTAAATGGAGGATTTGGATTTTTTGAAAAATTAAACGACATAGATCCCGCCAGGGAACTTGAAATTATTATAGATGGTGGATATATTAAAGACACCATAACTTCAGAGGACTTGTCACAAAGTGAAGAACAAATCAAGATGAAAAACGATTTCGTCGATGAGGTAAGTCCACCGAACGAAGACATAAGTGGCACGATGCTGAATTCGTCATGACCGCTACGGAAATCTCATTTTTGCGTGCAATTTCCGGTGCGGATAAGGAAGAATGGGAAGAAGCTATGTTGTGTGAAATACAAAATATGATCAAAAATGATACCTGGGATGTTGTGAATAAGCCTATCAATGGGAAGGTAGTTGGTTGTAGAACATTGCTTCGTAACAAATATGCCGTCGATGGAACTTCAAACCGACGTGAAGCAAGGGTAGTCGCGCTAGATTTTACTCCACGACCAGGTACTGATTTCAACCAAACTTTCGCACCAGTTGCTTGGTTGAGTTCACTGAGATTGTTAATGGCTTTAGCTGCACGATTTAATATGAAGATATTGCAGTTCGATGTTACCTGTCCGTATCTAAATGCAAAAATAGACACAACGTTTAAATGAAAAAACCAGCACTAGTTGAGAAAATGTTAGGCCGAATCGCTAATGAAGAAGACGACGCCGTTCTTGTAAATAAGGAGAAGGGAGGAAACAAAGTATGTCGACTCCAAAAAGCCTTGTACAGCTTGCGACAAGTGGGACGTCAATGGAACTTTGAGATCGACAAAGCGATCCGTAATATAGGACTCGTTCCCCAGAACATTTGTTCTTATTTTTGTGGATATTCAGATATTTTTCAATAAATCAAGGCAAGGATGAGTTAAGCTTATAGCAAGCCGGATACATCCACGACATCCTGAAGAGATGTAGTATGAGTGACTTCAAGCCGGTTTGCACCCCAGTCGCAGTCGGATTAAAATTGTTCAAACAAAATTCCTAAGATGAAAACGAAGAGACAATTTATCCATTCAGAGAACTTATAGGTGCTCTCACGTATGTTGCTGTAGGCACATGACCTGATATAGCATATGCGCTATGTGCACTAGGCCACTTTAACAGTTGTTTTGGTAGAGAACACTAGACAGACGCTAAAAGAGTTTTTAGATACCTGGAAGGTACCATAGATCAAAAGCTCGTCTATAGGACCTGCTATGTCGACGCAGATTGGGCAAATTGCGTCATCGATAGAAAGTCATACACCGGTTCGACCTTTGTGCTCTCCGGTGCTGCTTTCTCTTGGGAATCCAGGAAACAACGGACGGTGACTCTTTCTTCCGCCGAAGCTGAATACATGGCACTCAGCGATGCTTCGAAAGAGGCCGTATACCTGATTGGTTTCCCGAAGGCGTTACGATTTGATAAAGTTGTCATTTTTAATGATAACCAAGGAGCAGGTAAATTGGCGAAAAATCCTGTTCATCATGCAAGGTCAAAACACATCGACGTCAGATATCATTCCATCCGCAACGTGTTGAGGAAGTATCCACTGGAGCTTGAGTATTTACCTACGGAGAAAATGATAGCTGACATCTTGACAAAAACTTTGAGTAAAGTGAAACACGATGGCTGTGTAAATGGATTGGGGTTCTATACACCTAACGTTCAAACAAACGGAAAAACTTGAGGGGAGGTATTACAATTTACATTTCGCATTGTTCGTGAAATTTAGTTTTATAGTGTGCTAATAAAACTACAGTGACTATATAATCACAGTGTGGCCATACGGTGGTCATGTTTTCTATTGGCTGAATGCAAAAGGATTCCAAGTTATTGTCATTTTTAACAGTGTACAGAATGTTTAGTTACAAAAAGTTACTAATGTCAAAATAAGACATTGGCATTTTATAACTTGTCAAAAGTTTGAGTGGACGTATCACGTGATGAAATCCGCTAGTAGTTTTCCCGCGGCCGTGAGTTTTCCAAATTATAGTTTCTTTCTACGGAAAAGAACCATATTTTCACGTTTTTCGCAAATTAGTTATTTACGATATTCAGAACAGCATTAACATCAAACCAGAACATTTAACAGAGAAATAAATATTTTCCTGTAAGTTTTATATTGCTAAATATTCGTAAGTCACAGCTCAATAGATTATTGCGGTGTACAGTTGCAATTCCAGGTTGAACATGTATAGCAAGTAGTTAATGTCGGGAAAACTCCAGTATAGCCCACTGGTACATTTTGACATTTACGGAATATGAACATAAAGGAACTGTTATGCCAATGGTGAAACTGGATTTTAAGCTATAAATAAGAGAAATACTCATTGGGAAATTCAAATTCAATATTATTGTCGACGATTGGACTAACTGCTTGTTTTACGGTGATACATAGGCATTTTTGTACTAAGTACACACAAATCTTAAACTGCAGCTAACTTAAATTCGCACCTTGACGGTAGTCAAGATTGGGCCTGGCATGAGACTCCCGTGTTTTGCCTCCATTGTCTGAACATTTGTAGAACCTCCGACAAACTGAGAAACACATTATCACGCGCATGCGCCCAAGTACCAGTGGGCTATATTGGGGTTTAGCCCATATACCTATCTAATATCATTTAGATGTTAAGATATTAAATTACCGAGAAGATTTCTACAAATGATGCTATATCATTTGTGTTTTGGATTTGAACTTTCCAATTTCCATTAATCGTAATAAATTGAAGACACCGTATGACGAATATTTCTTCAACATTTAAACCTCTTTGTGGTATTTTATTGTATTTGAGAGATCAGTCATTTTGAATAACAATCTTTCAGTTCAGCAAATGAATAATTGTCAAATTTTATTTTGACTTTAGTAATTTTTTCTTACCAAATGTCGCTTACACCGTTAAAAAAATTCTATTTTTTTATTACATCACCATGGTTTTTCGCAAAATCTGATTTTGACATTGGATTCAAAAGTACCAGCCAACAATTGTATGGCCACACTGTGATTATATAGCCACTGTAATAAAACTAATTACAAAGTGGTTATAGTAACAAATAAAAACAACTCTGAGGTTTATCCATATTGAGATTGTAATGGTGTATTTTGTATTTGGAAATCTGTCTCTCGCTGCAACTATAACAATAATACAGTTGAGAATATCCGCTTACTGATGATACGTACAAGGCTCCAAAACACTGCAAAGACCAGAGGAGTATATAATATACAGTAAGGGACCAAGAATGGACCCTTGTGGTATAGCGTATTTAATTGTTATTAGATAGAACCACTACTTTTTAAAATAAATTTCGAAAAATTTTAATGCAGTAGTTTCCAACTGTTGCAATATATTCAGGAGTAACCGATGATTTATCGTATGAAAAGCCTTGGAGAAATCAAGAAGAATTGATAGCGTCAACTTTCCATCATCGGTAGTTCAAAGTATATCATCAGTTACCTTCAACAATGCAGTAACACAACTATAATTAGTGCGAAAACTAAATTTCTGACTTGAAATAACGGACTACTATTAAAATGGGCTCTGACTTGATCAACTATTTTTTCCTAGGCTTACGACAGAACAGGAAGAATACTGATCGGTCTGAGGTCTTTTAGTTCTTTGGGAATATTTATTTTACCCAGTGATTTAACATATGATTTATTCCATCCTGTGGGAAAACACCTTGCAGTAAACAAATATTACACTAGGAAAGGAGAACACAGATGTAACATCAGTATGTTGACGCCATCGCTTCCAGTAGTTTTGGAAGTAGTTCAAGTATTTAAGTACTTCATCGTCGCTGACGGAAGAGAAATTAAATTTTAAATTAACATTAGCATTAACATCTTTATAGCGTCTGAAAACGTCGTCGGCCGGATCCCCATCACCCTGAAATGAGTTTAGAAAATAATTATTAATTATATTAGTATCATTGAAATGTGAAGGAACGGTGTGTTGTGTTTTTTAGAATAAATGCCTAAGTTTTTTAATTTTGCCAAACGGGTTTAGAATTAGTTTTCGTAAATTAATTTTTTAAATAAGCCTTTTTCTCATTCCTGACGGTCAAAGATATAGAATATTTGTATAATATTATGGTTTAAAAAACTAACTTTTTAATGACTTCAGATATTTCTGGAAACTATCGTAATCAAAGTTATAAAAATCTCTAAAAGTGTGTTCTACTGGTTGCATCTCATCCAGGGTAACATGAAGAGTGCACTGCATCAATTCATGATCCGACAATGAGTGAAGTTGAACAGTGCCGGAGGATTTCACAAAATCTAAGTTAGTGACTAATAGTATACACCAATTAACAACACACATTACACATTCTTTGTTATTTTTAATTCTAAAACAATTTTAGCATATACCTAACGTAATATTTATGTAACTCTTAGTATTTGGACTTACACTGATTAAATTTGTAAGTATTACATATAGTATATCATCTTTTTAAATATCAAATCATAAATCCTTCTGATAAATACTTCACAACTTCCAACAACGCCCACAAATCCACATATTATGGCTCTCCTCTGTACATCCAAAAGCTAGTATGCCAAAACTGCATTCTTCCTCATTTCTGCTACACCTTATACAACTAAATTCCATTTTAACATTTTATTTTATACTTTTGCCGTATACAAGGTCCTTAATTACAGGCTATGCAGCTATTTTAACATGCCTTTTTTGCTTCACTAATCTACCCACCGTTATGAGAATGAACAGAAAGTAAATTGGCTCATTGTCACTTTTCAATGAAAAGAATCTGTGTAATTTTGGTCCCAAACTAATTAAAATTCTTAGTGTTAGTTTTATTTATCAATCAAAACCAAACAATGTTAATGAAATTGTATTTTTATTGAGATAAGCAATGTAAATAAGGTATCATCCCTTTCTTTTAATATAATTACTCATTTACTATTATTTGCTAAAACACAGAACCATTGTACATAAACAAATTTGATGCAGCCAGACACTTACTTGGAATATTTCTTGAAAAAATGGCAAAACTTTCACAACCATTGTATATTTAGCAAATTTAATGGACCTTTTAGTGTTACATCAAGCAACTTTTTTCTGCTTACGGAAATTTTAAACATCGATCGTAAAACACAAAAACAGCTTGCATAAATATAATTATCCTTTTCACAATTTAGGAAATACTCAACCGGAAGCGCCTTGGGGTATTGAAATAAAAAGCACAATATACTTGAACTCTTGATTAGTTACAACTAATAACTTATGGACTTACTGCTTACTCGCGTTTAATATTGCCAATAAAAAACTAATGGTGTTTGCACTAGGAATGTCACTTCTAATTATAGTTTTAATGGTATTAACAGTTATGTTTTATATTACATAATTAATTCGAGGGGGTGGGGGACACACATAAATGCTTGTACCTATAAAAGTCGTAGGGTAGGCGATCGCCCACCTTAACCCTTGTTTATAAAATACTGCTTATTATTTTTTACTTTCGTCTGCAGCAAGGCGTAGGCAGTGAAGAGGGTCTTTTTTGGGGTTCTATAATTGCTAGCGAACTAAAAAAAAATGAATTATTTATTTCTAGATAGCATTAAAGTCAATGAAACGTCTCCAAAGAGCGGCGTGGCAAATGTCGCAATATATTTTCTATAACTGACGATTGAATTTATTGGCAATTTGCAAAACGATAAACTGTCTGCATTGCAAGCTTATTTGTAATTCTTCTAATCATCAGTTACGGCTATTCCGGCGTAGGTGCATAAAGCAATTCAAGGATCACAATGCTTAATTAGTGCTATCAGTTTCCAGTATTTCTGAAGCATAATTAATGCTTTGCCATCATATCTCCGGCGGGCACTGAAAATAAAGACTTCGATTTGTGACGCCATTATGAGTTCTCACGTATAGTTTAAACACCATTGTTTGAAGGGCACCATACAGAAAAATCAGAAAGTTTTGACATTTTATAAAGGTTCCTGTTTGTATGGATTTGATCTATAACTTTAGGTCTGTGAACAGCTCCTCTATTTTGAGAATGTGGTATTGATAGTCTCACGGTTCCGTTGATAAACTGCGATCAGTAACACTATTATGAGAACAGATTTTGAATTTTGTTTATATTTCTGTGACTAAACACTACAAAATATCAAATTGTGAATAGTAAAATCAAATCGACAATCAAATGGCGGAGGCGCTAGCACCATGCATTTCTTAAAAACATGGAAATAATGGATTCATACAAAAATATATATCAAACCAATCAGTCCAGTTTTCCAGTTTGAACTATATCGAAGTACGTGACATTAAAAATACAGTCGAAACCCAAATGTATTTTATCTTACTGTATCCCAGAAAGGTTAAATTAACTTAATACCCACAATTCTATACGTATAGATAAAAATGAACTGTCTATGAATATATCTCTCACCTTATTTTAAACGGAATTTGCTTATTAAAATAGTTTAAAATTAACCAAGTCATAACATAGTAATCAGCAGGAAACTATTAGTTCAAGACTAATTGTGTGACGTACATTTATAATGCAATCGTACTTAATTAAGTACAGTTTTACATCTTCCTTTGTCTAGTGCAGTTTCGTCATTTAAAATACTTGTAAAAATGGTTTCTTTATTAAGACAACCTTAATTGGCAGTATTTCTGAAATACAGACGCTACATTTTTTATATTTGATAATTACTTCCGAAGTGTCAATTAACCACTAAAATTGAAAATCGTGTTGAAATCCAGCCAATAAAGATCAAATCGCAAATATGCAACTTCAAAAAAAGTTGCATTAATATGCGACTGATTATTCCTATAGATTATCATGGAAATGCTAGATTCAAATTTACTATTTAAAATCTTACCAATTCCTCCTGTCTTAAAACCGCCAAGCAGGGCTTACCTGAAACAAACGAACAAGTTAGGTTTTTGTGGAATCATAGTAAATTGTTGTTTGGAAATAATTAATGAAACCAAACTACAGATTCTTATAATAATGTAACACCAAGCACCTCAAGCCAAAAGTGCAATTAATGATAGCTTCTCATTGATACATCCCAAATAGTGAAAGAGCCAGCAACGGATTTCTTACAGTATTTTTAACACGTGTAGCTGTTATGGAAAGTTCCTTTGAATATACTGAGATGGAAACCTGAAGTCTCGCAAGCCTGCGGTGGTGGTTTTAGCCCCCTTGCGTCCTTGAAGAGTGGAAAAAAAATAATGTGTCAAAACTGACACAAAACTTATGTATGATATGTTGGTAACACTGTAAGTCTGCGTCAAATTCCAGGTTATCAGGTTAGGTTTACCATCAATTTTGACACAGACTGACGCAAAACCTAACCTGCTAACCTCGAATTTGACATAGACCTACAGTGTTACCAACATATTATTCATAGGTTTTGTGTTAGTTTTGACAATATTTTGTTTCCATCCTTCAAGGATGCAAGGGGGCTAAAACCACCACCGCAGGCTTGCCAGACTTCGGGTTCCCTTCTCAGTATACTCAAAGGGACCTTCCATAACAGTTACACCCTTGTTAAAAGTACTGTAAGAAATCCGTTGCTGGCTCTTGGACTAAAATACACATTGCGTTACCGCGTATAGGAAGTAACCAAGCATTGGTCACCAGGCGCGTGCTGGGACTCTACAGAGGGCCCGGGCATTTAAATTTTAGAAAAGGCCCCTAAAAATTACCGTGGTGACAATTTTAATTTTTTCGAGGTCATATGATCTAAAACAACCGAACGGTAAGTTGAGAAATATATTCACTTATAATATCATGAGTAGCCAAGTTATGTCGACTATAAAAATAACTTTGACTAAAATGGTATTCGAAGTACTATTCAATGAATCAAACTATTTTTTCAAATAGTTTTCCGCAAATCTAGCAACAAATCATGCAATTTCTATAGTCACAGAAAACTAAAATTGATTTTTATAAATAGAAACTACGTTTGTCTAACATAGTCATATATAATACTATAAGCTGAAAGTTATGTCGATTATTGTTGGGGTAGTAGGTAGGTATCACGAAGGTCTATTGCGTTTAGATACAAATGTTGCAAAAGCAATGGATATGAGTGATACCACCTAAAAAATAGTCTACCTAACTTTGACTACGAATAATATCTTTAGGACTATTCAGTGAACCAAACCCATTTTTCAAATTAAAAAATCTCAACATCAACACATGTTAAAAAACAAATTGTGTAAACATCTTCAATAAATATTTTAATTTGTTCAAAATAGTCACTTGAGTACTAGTACAATATTCGCTACAATTTGGTACTAGTACAATAGGCACTACAGTGACATTGGCCATGAAATGCAAAATCTAAAGTTTTCATTGGTCCACTTTTGACAGATGACAGGTAAACTGAATTGTCACTTAAATACCTTTTAGGAAGATATATCTTTTCTTTCTTGTATGTTGATATCTTCGCTGGTATTTTTTTTGAATAGTTAAGAAACTTCAAATTCTGTACTTTTTCACATATGGCAGGTGAATTGAATCGTCAAAATAGTAATTGGTAACGTAGCATTAGACAGGGTAATATGGTAACAAAACTAAAAACATGATAAGTAAAATGTATTACAAAACTAGTAGCTATTTATTGTATAAGTGTTGAATGTAGCATATAAGTCACGAAAGAAGAGGTTTAATCTCGACGCCCGCTGGGGTAGTGCAATACAACGTTTTAGCTAACACCTCTCGTAAATCTATTTAATATTTTTTATGCTAACATGACATTTGATAAGCTATTAATACGATTTAAAAGTTACAAACAAGCCTTGGATTAGTTCGTATGTAGCTATAATAATTATTTCTTCGTGGCTTTTCTAGTTTTTCTTATTAGTGGCTGACTAATGATGAACTTCCTTTATTTGAAAAAAACAATAGTAATATTCTTAGTATGAGTAGGTGTTGGATAATAGCTATATAACAAGTACATAATTTCATGAGTTTATTTCATTGCCGAGCAAGTATTGTGAGCGAGGTCAATAAAGAAGACGAGTCAATAAGGTCAGATTATGTACGAATGATCATTGTCTTTAGCTTTAGATGTCTTATAAACGTTTTCAACATTTCTCTTTGATAACTGATGTCACAGTTTGACAAACATCATTCACTTTTCCTTCAATTTTTTTTGCTGGAATAACTTCACAAATTCTGTTGAAGGAGCTTATCGGCATACTTTGACTAATTTCAAGAAATCTACGACAATCCAAGCATTCTAAATCACTATAAAATGATCCATGATCCACAAATCTGTTCTCTATACTGACTATAATTTGCACCATCACGACATTGTTAATGTGGTCAAACGAAAATGATCTTCATTTTGATAAGTTATATTTTTTTAAAAACATACGAATAGTCCCAGGGCCCGACAACTCAGGGCCCACCGGGAAATGCCCGGTAGCCCGGCGGGCCAGCACGCGCCTGTTGGTCACCCTCTCATGGAAATACAATCAATTATAACTACGCAGTAGAATCAATTGCAATTCCATATTGTTATTTTCTAAGAAATATATATTTTCAATTAGAAATGATTTCCTACTATACAGTTATGGTTACTCCGTCCTAAAATGTAATCAATGAAAATCTATAAATTACACTTCACGAATCTGTAACTGTTTATAGTGTTACATTGTTGCTCGCCGTAATTAATTGTAATTACAAGAGTTTAATTTCCTTATCTAATCACCGAGACATTGAATGTCTTCTCCAGCAAAGTAAAATTAATTCTAATTACAAATTATGTGTTAGGAAAATGTCATTACATTTTTCTCTCAGAAAAATGTAGGTAAGGTAATGAACAAATCACTACCTGATAGCGTAATTAACGACACTTATAGTAAATAAAACATTATTTTATTAGTGAGAATGCAGTTAAATGGAGTCAATTACTGAATCTAGTTTCTAGAATTGTTGGAAGCGACTTATTTCAATATGTATTTACAAAATGTACGAGGTTTTATATTCGTGATTCAATGATTTTTAATGTTTTATCGTTAATCTTTACGTTAACGACCTTAAAAATTACTTACGAATTAATAATATAAAATAAATTAAGTTAGTATACTACTTTGATTGTTCATCAGCAAAAGATAATTAATTTTAATTAGATCAAAATGTAATTAACTGTGGTTACTCTTTTTTAAAATCACATATTAGATATATTTGTTTTTAGGCCAAGAATTAGAGCTGCCTTTGTAACGAGGATGTAGCGGACACACGGCTACGAAACGTGTCCACAAATTACTATACTTAAGGCCAACAGTAGCAGAGCAGGACATTATAAAAGTGAAGAGTGCAGATCGACGAGCTGTCTTTGGACGTAATACTAGGCGTGATGTAGTGACTAGTGTCATAAACTGGATAATTAGTGTCGCGAATAACAAATTGCATCCGCAATTGCAATATAAAAACGAGCAATTTAAAACTCAAATCTGGGTTGTCTAATGTTACTGGCCAAGAGCGGGGCCTCTGAGAGTAAACTTATGGGAACCAGTTGCGTGCGAAGAAGTTACAAACACCACCTTACCACTCTCATCTGCACCCGGTCTGGATGGAATCACTACACGTCAGTGGCGAAGAGTTAACCTTCCTGTCCGGGTTCTCCTTTTTGATATTGTCATGCTGGCCGGAAGTTTCCCTGCTGAAATGCTTCAAACTAGAACGGTGATCCTTCCTAAGGAGACTATGCCGGAGAGTGCAGGTGATTACAGGCCGATATCTGTAGCGTCTGTTGCGGTTCGACAACTGCATAAGATCCTGGCGAAGAGGCTCACCGGTGCCCAGCTCCATGATTCCCGACAACGAGATTTTGCATTAGCATATGGAATCATGGATAATGTGGCAGTCCTCGACGTCATCATTTGTACTGCCAGTAGTCGATTAAGAGAGGTGCACATGGTTACCCTTGATATAATTAAGGCGTTCGATACTTTAAGCCATGATGCCCTTTCTGTGATTCTACAACGATATGGGCTACCGGTGGGTTTACAACAATATCTTAAAGAGCTGTATAGAAGTCCAACCACCAGGATCACAGTGCAGGGGAAGACATCGGAGGAGATTGGTGTTAGAAGAGGAGTTAAGCAGGGAGACCCACTATCGCCATTGTTATTCTAGAAGCAATCCCAGAAGAGGCCGGCTAGCAGTTAGCTGATAGAATAAACTGTTTAGCTTTTGCAGATAATAATAATAATAAATCAGTTTATTGCATACACATAATGGTACACAAATGGTAGGAGTTTGGCATAGGCAGTCTTCCACTCCCCCAATATTAAATTATATTACACGACTTAATTCTGGCAACATCTACTTCTAATGGATTACAGCAATCTATCAGCAAGGTTGAACATGCGGCGAATCCCAATTTAGGTTATCCTCTGGACTACTCTCTGCCTTGCAGGTGCTATCGAAGTGAAAATACCTGGGATTGGAATTCGGAGTTGAGCGTCTATAGTGTCGTTCGAAGTAGAGAGTACAATAGAGGCGAAATGCTTCAAATATCACGAAAGCTCCACTTAAGCCCTAGCAGCGCCTTGAAATATTAAGAATCTTCTTGATCCCCAAGATATATCACGCTTTGGTCTTGGGGAGAATATCATTAGGAAGACTGAAAGCGCTTGACCGGTAGATCAGACGAATTATTCGAAGATGGTTGAGACTCCCTCACGATATCCCAGTAGCGTATTTTCACTCGGCGGTGCTAGATGGTGGAATAGGTATCCCGGCATTAACTCTCATCCCATCCTTGACAATAGCTCGCCTCAACTTACCATAAGAATCAAATCTCCTAGCGACTAGAGCAGCACTTAATACGCCGCGGAAGCTGTGGTGGGCGAAGCAAGTGCTTTGAAAGCTGGGAATGGATGCAGAAAGGAGTACTGTTGAGTCGAGGAAGAAGCACTGGGCTGGTAGGCTGTAGAATTCAGTGGATGGCCGCAAACTGACGGAGTCGAATTACAGCTCCCTCTGTACATCATGGATCGCGTAGCGATCGAGCGGCATTTCTGGTAAGGACTATGTATAGTTTCACCATGTGCACATCAACTCCCTCCCAACAAGAGTCAGAGCGTCCAGAAGCAGGCGCCAAAATCGGAAAACTTTGTGCAGATTGGGCGCGACTGAGACAGCTACGCATGTCATCCAACGCTGCTGGAGGACTCATGGAGGGAGAGTAAAGGGACACAACGCCCTGTGCTCAACTTTGGCTTCAGGATTGAGACAAGCAGAGTGGGATGAGAAAAAACCAAGATTAAACACTGCAGCCGGAATCCGGAAACCAGACATAATCGCCAAGAAGAACAATTTTGTGGTGTCGGTAACAAACCCTCTTACGACTACCCACACATGTAAGAGGGACTACTTCGCCGAGGACTAGGAAGTTGTAGCCGTTGTGGCAGAGCGACTACAAGTAGAACCTGAGAATATTTCTACCACTACCTGGAGTGGAGTCTAGTGCCCCATTTCTATTTCATCTGGCTCTTAAGACGATGGGCCTTCCGGAGGGGCTGCTAGCAGGACTCACGATGAGGGCCTTGTAAGGGAGCCATACAATTTCTTCGAGGTGGAATAAGATGACGGGCAGACGTGGGGCTCGCCAAGTTGAGGAACAAGCCGGTGTCGGATAGTGGTCCATGTGATATTAGGATCAGGGGGGTTCGCAGGCCTCCCAATGTATATGTCTAGTTATGTATGTTAATGTAATGTGCTAATAAATAAATAGCTAGCCCGAAACACTTTCTGGGAAACCCAAGCAGATAAGGATACGAGTAATAAAATCTTCTGGCTGACGCAAGACGTTCGGATGATAGCGACCTAGCATTTTCAGTGATAGACGTCCTGCTTCGGCAAGAGGGCAATAAAGTAATTATCCTGCTTAGAAGCCGGGGACAATGCCTAATGACACTTCGCTTGATGATGTATTGGCAACGCTTAATGATTTTTCAGCTTCAAACATTGTAATAAACTTGATTTATTAGATAGTACCTATATACTATATAGTATAACCCTTTTTATAAAGTGCCGCCGATTTGCTGTTCCTGCAGTGACTGTGCTTGATTGGTTTTTCAGACAATGAGCAGTTCATAATGCATATTTACATATCCTCCTATACGTTCGTTCACACGACGGTACTGAAATTCCCTAGCGTTTTGCAAAAGATGCACAGAAGCTAATGCATCTGAGTGACGAAATGACGTTGCCTTATGCCGAATAGTACAATAAGGGTGAAATTACTATACATTTTAGGAGCGATTTGATAATTTTTAGGATATTATGATCGGGGATATGCACCTGCAGAAGCAAATGCAAAATAACGATGTTCCAGCGTGCTATAAAACATTTCCCACGATAGACACTGGAGTCACAACAGAAAACAACTCGATATAATGGATATCAGAACTAATCCTGTACGGACTGCTATAATCGCGACAGCATGCTTCATATTTTTGGCAGAGTCTGCTGGCATCCGGATTAATGTCGCATCGAGTTAGCATTTCCTCCTGGCTATTTGCATGCTTCACAAGTCGCTGAATTCTCCGAGAGGTTAGAATTAAAAACAGCCGATGGACTTTTGATTGCCAGTGCAGCAATGATTTAGGTGAAAACAGTTGAATTCCCTTTAGATTGGACCTTTTCTCCACAACAAATTGTGAAAGGCCAACCATTCATTTTAAGTAAGATTTTTAAAGCTAATTTTGCAATCCGAACCATTTATCCATTTACCCCATGTGTCTGGGGAGAATAAGTGGCGCAATTAATTATAAGTTACGCCATCGCCGGATCTATTTTTATCCCTGAAATTACCTAGAATTACTTCGTCTGCATAAAACCTTCTTTGTGTCAAGGGAGACTGCAGCTTGTTCGTGGCCGCGTAATTGCCCTCCAATTACGCATGAGATAAGTAACGTGTAATCAAATAATGTAATTAGAATGGATTTAAGTCTCCTCGGAGCTTAAATGTATTAATGATAGCGGTAATTAAGAAATTAAACCGGCGCTGTTCAGATTATTTAATTAAGTGATAAGACTGTTTAACAGAACATATTTAATTCAAAGCAGCAAGGCGTTGTTTTAATGATTATCCTTAAAGCTCGAATACTATAAGGGTACCATCTGGCCTGACATTAGCAACTAATTCACTTCTTACACAGTTGAGGCTAGCAGCAACAATATACTATTTAATGATCTGAGTACTTTATCTAATCACAATTAATTATAATTGAAGCCTTAGTACATTTTTGGCAAAAGGTAATTTCTAATTATAACTGTAATTGTAATCTATTAAAATATAATGCATATGAGACCACGTACGTTTAAATAGTACTTTAACAAAGATTAATTTATGATCTATGAGTAACTGTTTTGAGTCAACTAAGTAACCTGTAATTCGATGTAAATGTCCTGTACCCTGTACGTAAAGTAGATTTTTTGCTGAGAAATAGTCTGAATTTCAGTTAATAATATAATTAATTTAGCAATGTCTAATTATATTTTGGAGAGGATCAATTATAGTTAAGATTAATTGTAATTTCCTGAATAATCAGCTGCAATATGACAATACAAAGTTGTATTATAAATAATTACATTTTGACTAGAAACAAGATGTGGTTGTAGCTAATTTAGATATGGAGGGCTCATTTAGCAAGTATATTATTCTCAGTCTATAAGAATGTAGATTGAGCAACCTGTTTAGTGCAGCTAAATGTATGTTAGTGATACATTTTCTGTAATTAAATATATTTTAGTGCGATTACATAATGGCACTTTTTGGCTATAGTTAATTATGTTTTAGTGAGAAACAATGTTGCAATTAAAATTCAATTTTCGGAGACAGCAGTACGAAGCGAACTTTCTACTTCCCCTGGATAAAATTCCAGGCATGTGTGAAACACTCGGTAGCGAACTCCGCCAAATGGATCCCACACCAACTGCCCTCATGATGAAATTCGGGACTTGAAACCGCTCCACCTATCCGGCCTAAGGGTAAAGAGGGCTCATAGAACCACTTTGTGGTTAAAACACTGGCTTATAATAAGAGGAAGTATAAGAAACCGTTCCAAACAGCGTAGGCAAACTTCACACAATCAAAAACTAACCGCAGCCCATCAATCCTCCGAAATTTCAATACTGCTAACCCGACGTCATCTTGTTTCGCCGATCGAGGTGGAAAAGGGACGCGCTTCGAGACAATCGCGAGCTATATTAAATTTCTGCCGCAAGGCCAAGGAAGTAGGCGTGGCGCAAGCGAAATATAAACTGAGTACCCAAAGACATCAGAATGAAAAGATGGGTAACAATAAGAAACACTACAGATCTCGAAATCAAATGGCGGCGTCAATAAATCCTAACAACAGTTTATATTTTAAGAAACTTTCAGTACTGTAATTAAACACAGTCTGGTAATTAATATTCTTTAAACATTATTAATTTTAGTTCACTAAAGAATACTTTGCAATTTTCATTAACTATAATATGAAGTTTACTACCGTTCAGTTATAATTAAGTTTTGGCAGTGAACAATTTGTGATTAGAAGTAATTTTCTAAGAAATTCTGATAAGTAGTATAATCGTTATAATTAATTACAGTTAACTGTGCAGAAGTTAGTCACTGTATTTAATTATAGTATGGTTATGAGTACTTTGTAATTATAAACACCCATGGTTTGGGGAAAAGCAACTTGTAACTACCATTAATTCGTGAGAAACAACCTTCAATAGTAGGTTTTAGTAAGAAAAAACAACTATAATTAATATGTTTTTATGAAATAATCTGTAGTTCTAATTAGCAGTGAAGTATATTGTATCTATAATACATCGAAAATAATTATCCTATAAGAAAAATTCTTATTACTTGTATTATAATTTATAATTATCACACGTAACTGTAGTTACAATTGTAATTCCAGTCACAATCTATTTTTATCTGTTTCAAGGATCTGTAATTGATGTTTTCTTGGGGTATAATCGGTAGTTGTAAGTATCAGTGAAATCTATTATAATTATAACTTAGGACGTTTTCTATAATTAACCAAATACAATTGTCCTGTAAGTGAAATACTTATTAGTTTTATTATAATGATCACATTATATGTAACTGCTCTTGTAGTTACCATTTGAATTCCAATTGTAAGTGGGGTCTATTTGTTTCTATGAATTTTTTTTACTCATATGCATAGAATGTCTCTTCTGCGTTTATTCTAAAATTACTGACTGTCTTTATATTATACAGGGTCTTCACTGATGGTTACTGGGTACAGTGATGTTTAACTATCTGAATCCATGCTGATGCAAAGGCTTCAAAACAAACAATGCAACAATAGCACATGCATTGCTTATGTTTATGTGAGCTTCTAAGCCCGTTATAAAGTTTTAAAAATGCTGCGCTAAATGCGCCTCAGATTTGCACAAGCAAACCTGAAGAGCACTCGAAGGTGTTTGGAAACGCGTTAACATACTTTCAGCCACTTTCCGAGCAACTTGTACAAGTACGCGGGCTCTGTTTGGAAAACTTGCGTAATATTCAGACAGCTGTACTTAAGTAGCTCTAATTTGCTCGAAGACTAATCGTTGGAATCTAATGCAAAAAATGTGAAATAGGCACACGCTCCATTGTTGCTGTCACGCCTAGAAAGTCTTACTTTAATAGTTGTTGCATTTATATTCAAATAATTTAGTACTTGGAATGATACCTCTGTCAGTAATTTGAAGGAGGAGGGTACTGTTTAACTTGTTCAAGAGTTTATCTTATTGAGTTTATCTGAGTGATAAACTTAGTAATGCCAGGAATTTCTGCAGACTGCACTTTTGGTTCAAATGAAATTGTTTAGGTTGGTACTGAAATGAAAAAATGAACGAATCGTCTAAATGAATGTTTAATTTACTAAAAATACGAAATGGTGGTTAGTAAACGATATCTCGGAGGTTGTCGTCGTTAAGCATACTCCCCCAATATTTCTCAAATCCGTCCACTTACTGAGATCAGCACCATTCGAAAACAATTCTATTGCAACAAACGCGGAACAGTTCCGATCAATTTGAAACTGATTCGAAAGGTGCTGATTTGTTGACAAACAGTGTTTATAATCTCTTGTTTACGGCGATTTTCGATTCTACACCTGCGTTCGATTTACTGGGTTCCATTTTATGTCGAAGAATAACGACGCTCTAGCAGCCATGCTGTAAACTAACAATAGGAGTTGGTGGCCAGAGCAAATTTTGCTTGTCTACTGCTAATTTGAAAAATTAATTGGGAGTTGTGGAATTGCCCCATAAACTGTTTGAAGGAAAATGTGACACCAGGATGTTGGCAGAAATAGATTACAAAACGATTATGTGAATAGTTAGAATATGTATTTGAATATTTACTTTAAAAGAAGTACTTCAGTATAAAACGAGATTGGCACATAAAACGTGGCAGAAATTAGTGGCAAAGGATGATAATTACACAAATAAATAGTGATAGTTGCCATCTGCTGCTTGAAAGAAATCACTCGCAAAGGTTGAGAAAAATAAAAAAGAAAAAGTGGTAGTTGGCAGTTGAGGTTCATTATGTTGGACAATAATTTATTGGCGAATCATTTTTATTAGTGATACCGAGCTGATTTGAATATTAATTTCTATATATATATTGTAATGATATACACAGGGGCATAAAAATCAATTTTAGAAGGGATTAAGGGAGTACAATAGTTGAATATAATCAACATCTATATAAATGAATTGGGAATGTGAATAATTATTATGCAATTAGAAAGGAAAATAGAATTTATAATTGAGTGGAATATGGCTAATTGAGAAACAGATGGATTGAAAAATAATATAATATTTAAAAAAATTAAGGTTTGAAAGAAATGACAAATACTTAATCGAAACAAATTATTATAAATAGTAGGTAGAAACCAAATACTAGGAGAGTGTTAAAAGTCGAAAAATGATATCGTTAAGCACTTTGTTTTTAATTATTAGAAATAACAAATATGAAGAAATGTAGCTGAACTAATTTTGGTGTAATTAAAAATATTAAAATAAACCCTATTTTTTCTTAAGTAATGTTTGGATAATAAAAAGGGTTAAATACTAAATTGGCGTGGTGAGATAGAAATGAAATTTAATCGAAGAACAAGTAAAGATATAACACTAAGGAAGCTTACAAGTATGTGGTAAAAAGCTAATGGAAAAGCATAATTAATCTACAAATGTGAATAAATGGAGTAAAATACTAAATCAAGTTTATTGGAGAATTACATTTAACATATATTAATCGAATTGGATTACGTCAAACTGTTTGGGGTTAAGGGAGAGTTCAAAAGGAGGACCATCGATTGAGGAGGCAAGTTTCAGGAAGTTAGCAGATGCAGTATTGGAATTAGGTGGCTGCAGATTTGGTCTGTTTGGTTACATGCTGTAGGGGAAGTTTGCATCACTAATTCTGGACAGGTTGGACATCTTGTCTGTCAGTGGAACCTTTTGTTGCGAAAAGGTATTTAAGAGGTTGGATTCCTAGGCAGAGAGGTTGGTCGACATCCGGAACATTGTTGAGTTCGAGTGAAAGGTGGGTGATATTGAGTAGTAAGGTAATTACTAGAAAAGGAGATAAAGACTATAAAGGTGAATTAGTTAATAAAGAATTACTTATTGTTTTAATATTGTTGTGTACTAGTGAAACGAACTAGTATTTGTCATTTAATTTTCAAATCTGTTTGACATATCATTTGACAGAAGTTATTTTGACTTAAAAAATAAAATTAAAAATCAGATTTCAGAAATAAGCAATCTCGATAAAAGGAATGCACCCCTGATTTTTCAGGAGCTAGCACAAATAATAATTATTGATATTCAAATCATAAAAAGGGCAATTTTAAATTCATAAAATAAAAATATAATTCATAGACAGATTGACATCACTATACGTCAAGGTATAGCATATCTATGTTCATATTTAGGGCGGAACAAAGAAGTAGGGCTCGACTGTGATTGTTAGACAGTTTAAAGTAATATAATACGTTGTATTTTCATATTTATGTCAATCGAATGTGAGGTTAGTAAAAATCAACAACGGTAAAGAAATTTGGTACTATTTGTCGAATTTAATATTTCAAATAAAAAAAATACAATTATACAAGCCAAGCATTAATAATTAAATAAAGGTGGTAAGAAGATTAATTGTCAATAATTGTAGGACAGAATAAAGAGGTTTATATTTTGATAAAAGGTCTTAATAACAGTAAATACGTATTGAATTAAAAATTAAATAAAATGGCTGATAAAAGAATTACACGGAAAAGTAAAAGGACAGAAGGGGAAAAAGGAGAGGAACAGGAAGAAATGGAAGTGGTAGCGAGTGGTGCAGAGGTAGATATGGAAGAAGAACAGCAAGAAGTAGGTGTACAAGGAGATCAGGTAAGAGTACAGGTAGAACAACAAACAAGAAGAGATGGGCATTGAGAACAGTTAATGGAAAAGATGTTCCAGTCAATGTCTAGTCAAATTCAGAAAAATGTCGAGGAATTGAAGAATGATTTGCAATTGTCAATACAGAAGGATGCAGAAGAAAGGAAAAGTAGATTGCAGGAATCTATACAAAACACTGTAGAGAAAATGCAAGAGCAGAAAGAAAATGCAGATAAGCTAGCACAAGAAAGTAAGAAGAATATGGAAGAATCGTTGAAGCAGCTAAGAGAAGCTTTTAATAAAGTACAAATGGAAAATAAGCAGGAGCTACAATTTCAAATAAATAATATTTATTAGAAGTTAGAAAATTATAAAGAGGAAATTAAGAATGAAGAGAGACTGTTAAGGCAAGAAGAAAACAAATAACTGGAGGAGAATTTGAACAAAATGGTAGGAGAAAAAGTAGACAAGAATAAGTAAGAGGTTAAAGGAAAAGTAGATGGGTTGAAATTAAGAATGGAGGACCAAATAAGAACGTTTGGTGAGCGTGTAGCTAAGAAGTTTGATTTGGTAGAAATGAAGGCAGAGGAAAGAAGATTGAAAACACAGGGAGCTATGTTAAAGAATGAAAGTAATATTATTTTATTAGAAGACACAAATTCAATGAAGTTTAGAAATGTAGAAGAGCAATTAAAGATGATACAGAAGGGTCAACAAATTTAAATGGGATTCAAGGAATAAGTAACATGGGAATCCAGGCAGGCATGTTACCAATTTTTGAATGAAGAATAGGAGAATTTACAATGGGATATTTAACAAAATTAGATGATGTTATGAGGACAATTCATAATGAGAATAGGAAATTATAAATATTAAACATGACTTTAAAAAATAATGCAGATGTGTGGCATAGTATTATAAAGCTGAAGTATAATACATATGAAGAATTTAGAAAATTATTTATTGCACAAGTCAGAACTGAATTAACTACAGGAAAATATTTGGAAAAAGGATGTTCCAGAGAAATGTAAATTATTTAGAAATTTAATAAAGCACATCACTTAACACCAAAGTTATCAGAAGAGGAAATTGTTCAACATTTATCAAGACATTTAGAAATTGAAATTACAAGAGCTGTGGCGCTACAGGATATTAAGGCAATGAAGGATTTACTTGAAATAGTAAGAAATTATTGCAATGTATAACAATAGTGATACCAACAGAAGAGAAAATATTAATATTCAAAATTTTAGTAAACGAAAATATGAGGACACACAAGTGGAGAAAGGAACCTTAATACCAACAATTATAATAGGAATTTTGAATGATGGAGGAATAATCAAGGAAACTGGAACAATCCAAACAGGAATTCGAGGCACGTGAGTCCAGAACCCAGTCATAAGAAGCTTTCCAGAGCTCTAAATACCCTCCTGAACTTCGGTCCCGAAGCTACCCTTCAAGCCGTTGCGTTTGGTATCGGATTTTTTCCTTATAACAAGCCCTTAATGTATAATCTAGGCCGCCGCTTTCAGTGCAGGAGTACGACCCTAAAACCAGCCCTTAATCGGTCCTCTAGGCCGCTGTTTTCGGTACCGGGAGCTACCCCATCCTCTCCTGCAACCAGCCAGCGTAGGATTCCGTAACTACTCCGTTAAATGGGAATGTACAGGCCCCAGAAGGTCTCTTCAATTAAACTTTAATCGCGGCGACCAACATAGTTTATCAAAGGCATAGCTTACGTGGGTGTAGACCTTCTCCTGGTCATGGGGAAGTTCCTACTACGTCTTCTGATAAAATTTCAGATTTCAGAAAGAGCCCGGAAAACGGAAATACATATTCGCCGTGAAATCGTCCAAAAACCATGAGAGTGTACGGGCTATTTTAAAGGTAATTTCTGTCCATAACGCACCTCTGCAGCCGGCCTAAGTGGCGTGGGGCGTTTTGTAGCCCCCGCACAACACCTTCACACCCGAGTAAAAGGCACTTAGGTGCGGACTACTCCTAAGACAAACACAGGCTGGCGCTGACACGAGAGACGGGCCCCGGTCCTACTTACAAGCTTAGTCTTCCGTCAGCGTTAATTTAAATTTTTATTTTGTTTTTACAATGTACAGTCGTGTACATTAAAGTGTTGTGTAGCATTTGTGCTGTGTGAATATGAATGTTTACAGAGTTAAAAAAGTGTTGTAAATATCAATATTTTGAAAGTATGCATCTATGTCTACCTAGTTAATGATACAGTGTTAGTCTTTGTTAAATAAAAACACGTCCAGCAATAAAACAACAGATTTTTGAACACGACTGTACATACGTTTTAGACTTAAGTTTATCTATAAAAATGAGATGTAATACTAGAAACAATATACGCAATTTATCTAAGATGTTCTGAATCTAATCAATCTAAGTAAAATATCGAGCCCTTGCTTACTAACCTACCGGGTGAGGCACGTGCATACGAGCAGCCAATTTAAATACAGAAATTTACTTCCCATGTCACACTTCCAATATTGGTTTGAATATTTAGACACTAAGATGAGATTCGCTCTTCTAACTTAGCAGAAATTACTGGCAAAGGATAATAGTTACAAAGAGAAAAAGTGATAGTTGCCAGCTGCGGCTTGCTATGTTAAGGACCATCATTGACGAATCATTTTTGCTAAACAGTGATACGGAGTTGATTTGAATATTTATTTGAACATTTATAGTATAAGATGTAATCGGCCGATTCATGTTACCCTATATTTATATTATAACTCTGATATTTAGCCATATTCTGCTAGTAAGAAAGCTGAACCGTATTCCTCATTATGTATCAATTAACGTATTGTAAGTTTCGCGGGTGCAAGTGAATGCGCGAATACAGCTGATTGCAAGCAGTATAGTTATAAATAGAACAAAGCCAGCGGGGTGTAAAGGACCGCGGTAATAGTCGCTCCTGATTAAGCGACCAGAGCGGACAGTCGCTCTGGGTTAAGCGACCGGAGCGTACGCCCAAGACCCAAGGGAAAATAAGCATGTAAATTAAGCGCCTAAAGAAAGTGACTGTGTGAATCTACGTTAAAAAGTCACCTACACCTATTGCATCGCGAGCTAAAGTGCAGTTTTCGAGAGTGAACTTTCACCTTGGAAGCAATTCTGAGGTGTTCCAGTCAACACAGCCAGAAATCGCGCTGACCCACGATCCTCTGATAGAAATATTAAAGCCAGGTTAGTTGCTATAATTAACTACCTCCATTTATTGTGCGAACCAGTGAAATTGCGGAAACCGGAAGCTTAATAGCGAATGACGCAATCTTGTGAGATATGGAAAAGCGCGCGAAGTGAATACAGCTTAGCATCACTGCTGTCTCAAACCTTCTTCGTACGCGCTCAAACGTCGGCATCAACAAATAGCCATACGCGCGTTCTGCAACTAAGCAGGCCCGTCTGGGAATTTGTATTTGAGACTTAAACATTTTCGTTTGTGTTTGAACTGTAGTCTCTAATTAAATATAAGGTTCACCTATATTTAATAGGTAAAAACGCCTGTAGAAACAGCTTTTGCCCGTAGATCTTTACAGTAAGTTATTGTTGATAGCGTAACCTGTATTCTTGTTCTGTTTTATGTAAATGCATTTTCCTGTATTTGCGTTTCTCTCAGAGATTATATATCTTTTCATATAAACTGTTGTGTTTTTATTGCTGGCAGTGTTTGCATGCACAATTTCAGTATTCTAGGCCAATATTGACTTCCCTATGCTATACTGAGATTTAAATCGAGTTTTATGATTCTACGACTGTTTAAACTAGCAAGCCCAGGACAATATAAATTAATAGTACAGTAGAGTATAAGGCTAGGCAAAGAAGCCGCAATAAAAAGACGAGCTTTGCATTTAAACTTGGCACATCAGTTCTCCAGTCCCCTCTTTCAAGCATCCTTTTCATATTAGTGGTTCTTAAATATCCATATATGTTTTATTTATTCCCTGGTTTTCTATCCTAGTTTACAAAATACTTAGTAACATACTATCGTACACCTTGAGCAGGCTAACAATGATCAGGTGCGCTGTCCTACACATAATTCGTTTCTCTAATAGTTGTTTAATTACAAACATGTTATTGATACAAGATCTCCCAGCTCTATTGATGTGATTATTCGTTGAATTAGCTGAGACTAATTTTAAGCTTGGCGGAAGATGGTCAAATATAAATAAGAGATAATAATTAATTAATTAACTCATTAAACAGAGTCGAGACATTGATTGTACTATCTAGGTATTCAATAAGAAAAAAATCACACTTCAAGCTGAATAGTTATTATTGCCTGACAAAGATAATAATTAAAGAGTAAATGTTTGTTAGTGTTGGGTTAATATGACATGAATAAAACTAGTAAAACTGCTAAGCTAGATTAATTCGAATTTTGATTTTTATATATAATCTATAAAACAATGTTTTTTGTTTATTAGCCATGGTCTGCTACGATAAAAATAATAATTAGCGAACTATATTTCTTTAACGATGATGTTAGGTTATTTCAGAAATTCCTGGGCAGTGTAGTAGTGATGTTTATCAATCTTAAAAAGATTCGGGTACCCAGAAAGGCGTTGAATTAAATTTTTAATTAAATACGTTGGCGTTAAGTGAAACTTCCAAAAAGATTCATAAAAACTGGTGGGGTCTTAGAAATGCGTTTAATTAATAGCGTGATGTTTGAAATTTTTATATGCTTAGTAAGCTCCTTATTGCTTTTACTTCTTGGTAAATATTCATGTAAATATAAGTTAATTAGTGTGGTAAGATATGTTGAATTGTAAATTAGGAGATTTGCAATTTGTAGCTTGTCTTTTTAAAATACATTTTAGGGGAACACTTACTTTCAATCCTTTTTAATCCTTAAATGTCCATTTTAGGATGTTTTTAAAATCAGGATTACCTCTATAACCCATTCATGTTACGATATTTCCAGTTAATTAATGAACGGCCCGCTAATTATTACGAAATCCGCGGATCATTAACATCAATAAAGATGTAAAATCCGCAGACGAGCCAAATCGCATCGATTTCGAAAGACGGGCCCGCATAAATCCAGTTCGCTACAATATGCAAATGGATTTTTTTCGACGGCTGCTGCATCTCCGCAACTGGTCTAAAAATATTGTTCCTCCGCTTCAAAAACCATCGGCTGGAATATGATTAACATACATAATTAATTGTCTCTGAACTTGTGCAACATAGAACACATGGCATGAGGACTGCAAGAATGGGCAAAAATCGCTGTCCATTTACGGAGTGACCTGGCGCGACTGGTCACAGGAGCGTGGGTGCCTGCAGACCGACCCGCGGCTTGTGGCATTCCAGGAGACCACAAACCCACCACGACCAAACTCACGCTACATCTGTCTTAATTACTCAGCCGATATGCCACCGCTTGCATAAGGCGCGCTTTTTATGAGGATTTCGGTTTTATTGCCCTCCTGGGTCAAGAAGCACATCGCATTGGGAAATTTCAGGATTTTTCCATAATTTCAGACGGACTCGACACGATTGTGCAATTAGGGCAAGCCTTGCTCAGGGCCGGCTTTAGCATTTTAACTTAAACATTTATTGGGAGTTCTGTGCTCTATTCTCAGATTAACTTTTGATTAATTAACTGTGGTCGGTACAATGTCACCAGTAAGTCTGTAACCTACGACACATCTGTTTTAACATGTATATATTGTATATTATTAGTTGTGTTTAGTTTTAGAGCTGCTAGAAATCTCATCATGAAATTGGATATTCATAAGTACCATAGCAAAGTAGTGTAATTTAAGTGAAATTGTAATTTAAAAACTTGGGTTGGTTGTAATTATGGTATTAAAGTCCTGTCCTGTGATGCAATAATTAGAAATCATAAATAAGAACTCAGTTATAATTTGGGGGAAGAAGGTAATATCTGATTAATGATGTTACAGCTCACTGAAATTCGATACCATGAAATTGGTCATTCGTGACATTAAAGTAAAGCGAAGTAGTTAATATACCTTTGGCTAATTGTGAATAAAGCTGCCAGAAACTTGGTAAAATGGAATTGTATATTCGTTGCACTAAACAAAAGAGGTGTATTTATTTATTTATTGATAAGAATAACAACAGGCTACAATCCCAATTACAGTTATTTAAGCAAAACTAAAATTAATTAATACGAGAAGCGAGAACAAATAATTATAGATTAATTTATAATCTAATGAATACAGCATTAATATTAAAAGAAAACCATAAATTTGCGTCATAAAACAAGGGATGAAAAAAAGCAAATGCAACAAATGATTGATGAATGAAAAGATATTAATAATAAAAATTATATTTTTGTTTATTTGCAAAGCAGTCCTAGTAACCTCTTTAAAAATTGTTACGATTTATTCGCGTCGCCATTTGATTTCCAGATCTGTAGTATTCATTTCGCATTGTTACGCATCATTTCGGTTCTGATGTCTTTGGCTGCTCAGTTTGTATTTCGCGCGCTAGCGCCACACCTACTTTCTTAACCTTGCTGCGAAAGTTTCATATAGTTCGCGATTATCTCGAAGCGTGTCCCTTTTCCACCTCGATCGGCGAAAGACAAATTTTAATTGAATTATAAATTAAGCTCTCTAACTACACTATTTCACTTATTGACTATATGACTTTAGGACTACGAATTCCAGTTTCATTCTACCATATTGCTGGAAGCTTTAATTATAGTCGTATAGTCGACCAAATATCTCCATTTCGTACGGTATTGCAATTGTAATGGCATCATAGTGATCACATAATCTCATTTAATAGAAAGAAAGTTATTGCTCACCACAATTATATTTTGCACAACATTATTCTTGACAATTTACGAGGTGTCCGATTTAGGAATTTTATTTATCGTCAACTTAAGTTTTAACAGAAATATAGACTCTACCATTATACTATACCATTATAGCGAGATCAATAAGAATGTGTGGTTTTATAATCAGGAGTTGCCATGATTTTAGAGATATGTGCGCACTATTGCTGCTTTAGCATTCGTTAGTAAGATCCATACTGGATTATTGTTCTATTGCGTGATCACCATATTATCAATATCACACAACAAGAATAGAAAATATGCAAAATAAAATGATCATTTTTATTTTATTTACAATTGAATATTTGCAAATCTGCATTTAGTTACTCTCGAAGATATTGTCGGTGCTTCATCCCTCGAATGTGACAGAAAACAACTAAAGCTGTTTTTGTTTATAAAATTTTTAACTCTAAAATAGATGGCCCTGAGCTATTGGCATTGTTTAACATTTGAGTTCCACAACACTTAACTTGGAATAAAGCAATTCTACAAATGTTGTATCATCGTACAAACTATGTACAGAAATCACTAGTTGAAAAACTATGCCGCTCAGTAGATGATGTCTTTTCTGGTATCGACATATTTAATATTTCACTGTTATCTTGTTAGCTAATTTTAATTCGTTGGTCAATCTTCCAGAAGAGATAAATGCCCAGCGCGCCAACGAATGTTTATCAAATAACGGCGAATGCACCCAGGTGTTCAAACGAGAACTCGTAAACTCAAATAGCTTAGACACAAATACAGTTCCTGAAAAATGCTTGAAATAAGGCTGGTAGCCGTAACTAAATCAAACCTTCATAGCTGGCATAATCACAATATAATTTCAGGTAAATCACACTAAAAAAATCACAATATATATTCAGTTCAGAATCGTAGAATGCCACAAATTATATGCTACGATTAATAATTTTATCACTAAGGATATGAGGTTCCTCGGACAAAGATTACAGCTAATATTACTTACAGTTTCACACAAGTTTTCCAATAGCATTATTGCACATATTAAAATAAATCACCTGGCAGGAAATAATTACAGCATGGCTTCTTGATGTTGCTTGGTTTCGGAGGAAACGCAATACGCGTTCCAGATGTGGGCTGAAGGTCGACAAAACTGTTTGGGCCAATTTCGTACGGCAGGAAACTGGTCGCCAGGGGGGTTTGCAACACGACGGGAGAGACTATCTAGACCTGGAGGTAGGCCTCCGTGTCTGATCCTTCCTGAGCTCTAATAGCGCAAGCAGCAGGGGTTAAATCGGCCCCGAAGATCCCAAATACCAGCCCAGAATCGCATGAAGCAACCACCCGTAGAAGCGATAGCCAACTGTAACTAATGCCTAGATCGTCCCTCCGGCACTAGCTGCTGTAAGGGAGGAAAAGGTCCACGATAGCATACAAGAAATACACAGCATTTCCAAGCGACTTTGTAGATTTGGTTGCCTGAAGGACGCCATTTAAACCATTGCAAGGTGTAGAATCGAATTTGGATGCTTGAAAGCTGCGCTAATTCCATCAGGGAAGAACTAACCAATCCTCTACTATAAACTAAACTTGTGCTTTTCTTGGACATTCTAGTTTAGAACTTAGTGTTCTAGCTGTTGCAGCTGATATGTCTTTTGTAAAGATGAGCTTAACTCATATCAATTCATCTTTCCTGAGTGTAGAACCTTTTCCAATTTTGGGCAAGTTATCCCAAGAATTGTTTAAATAAGGCAACAGAAGACGAATAGGGTTTTCCCTTCTTTTGTAGTGTAGACTGTCACCCTACTAAGTGTTTTAATCTTCTTCTAACCTGTATATTTATCGTTGCATTGCAAATGTAAGATACATCATCAGAAAAGTCTACTTCATCGGATTGTTCCTGCCATTCTCCAGCCCATTCTCTTTCAAGAACAGAGATATATTTTTCATTAGTTTTTCAGTAGTTGACTTTTTAGTGAAATTGTTTTTCTTTCCGGATGAGGAAAAATGTGATAATAGGTGTGAGCTAGGATACCTACATGCAGTTCATTAGACAGTTACACGCTTCTTCATTATTGTACCTCGTCCTAGGTCATTAAGACACAACTGCACGGCTACTGTTTAGAATATATTTTCTACTGCTCCAACTTCATACAATATTTTTTTATTCTTTACTTGCACCAATGGCATCTGATTCAAGGTAAGAAAAAAGGTAAAAAAAGGTTCAAGGTCATTTAATTCCCCCAACTGGGGGCGGGCTGCTATAGGGACCTCGCGTCACTCTTCAGCCAAGAACGGGAATTATAGAATGCGTGAGAGAAAGGAGGGGTGAAGAATGGACAAGAAGCCAGGAAAGGTGGAGAAGTACTGCCCCGGCATTCGCCTAAGAGAAGATACTCCGTTGATTCAGGAAAACCACCTAAAAGCCTGAATCAAAGCAGACGGCATGGGGAATCGAACCCGCGACCCCCCGAATGCTAAGCAGATGTGCTAACCACTACTCCACAAAGCTCGGTAGGAGGTAAGATATAGGGCGTGTTCCTTGTTTTTTCTCTGTGTGTCTTTTCATTGCCTTGTCTGAGATGTTTTAGTTCCTGCATTTATTTGTTTAAGTTGTGAATGCCGGTCATTGTGTTACGTTAGACACTATAAAGTAGAATAGACTTGAAAAATGGTTTTTGAGTATGTTCTAGAAATTGATACGTTGACAATTTTATTACAATGTAAAATATCTCTTTATTTAGTCTTAGCAGGTGACAAGTTAAAACGTCCTGATAACAACAATATCGTTGGTAGTTAAAGCCGGCCCTGGCGCACTAATCTGAAGTTTCTATTTAAACTGCTATATTTTGGTTCGGGCCGCAGATAACTGTACTCGCAATCTCTTTAATGATAGTCCTCAAATGAACTGTAATTATAACCTCAAGAGAGTACTGGGTCACTTGTTGGAAATGTGGGAAGAAACAATGCAGTACGAAAACATAAATTGGCAGACGCAACCACACAATTAATCAGCAAGTGGGTCATTTTCGTTGAGCCCTGCGTAAATCACATTCGTAAGTAGTTAAATAGATCGGCAGCAAATTGTGCGTTGTTTATTAACGTCTACTAGAGCGGAAAATTTCTATTGAATATTAGACACTTTTTCCGCTCCTCGCCGCATTGTTCCGAAACTGTCAAAGGTTATTTATGCACGGAGAGCTGCTAATTGGAGCTGGGAGCGAAACGACTTTCGTGGGTTTGCTTTCAGGTTAATCCTGAATAATCTTACAGAGGCAGAGCGAGCTTTGAAGGCGTGAAATTGTCCTTGGGGCTAAGTGCTTTAGCAGAAGTACAATCAACAAAATTTTGACAGGGAAATATGTGCTGCTATATATTTTGCCGGCTTATTAAATATGATCAGTTTAATTAAAATCGTTTCTGCGTGGGACAGCCATTCCATACTGAGATTTGGAACTACAGCGAAATTTTGTTTGTCTAAAAAATATGGGTCACCGGTATTAAAAAGTATCGCTGAAACGGCAGCATGAATAATGACACAACAAGGAGCATCTTATATTGTAGAGTAATCAACAGCGAGATTACTTTTCCTGCCCGGACTATCTCATTCTAGGCGTTCCTGGATCTTGTTTCCCCTTACTTTTTAAATATTTTTTGTTACTTCTAACCTTTGGGGCTTCATTTTAATGTTTTTCGTGTAGTTCACACAGCTGTTGAGTTGGTACAGGAGCTTTATTCGAAAAATGACATTTAACGTTTATTGATCGCCTCTATCGACGATGTTCTGAGCTTTACTATCTTTCGTAGCTAAGGCGTTCCCCAATCCATGGTAGTCGTTCATCTCCCACTTGATTTACGTATGTATACCATAATATGTCTCTTATCTACTTCATCAAAAAAAGTCTGTTCGGGTTCCATAATTTCTCACGTAGTATCCTTCCCCCATTCTACCTTTCTCTTTCACACATTCTAAGTGATCTCGGTAATATGTCAATTTCTATTGTCGAGGCTTTACATTGATCTGCCTCAGTCATTCTTCAGGATTCCCAATGGTGTATAAAATTATCATCTTGATAGCTATTTTTTTGGACAATAAATCAGCTATTAATTAGAAACAGCCACTTTGAGCAGAAGAATATACGTAAAATGACATTCAAATCTACATGGAGGGACGCCAAAAGGGTCACAGACTATGCTCCTTATAATAATGAAGCAAAATATGATATAATTGACATAAAACTAATAAGGGGTGCTTCTTACAGATTATAGATTACTTATAACAGACATGAGGTTTTATGTATGGATATAGCAACAAATAAAGATGAAGAAAACGCGACCCTAGAAGCATGGACAAAGAATGGGGCAGCGGAAGAAGAAGTCGAAAGTATACAAAACAAAATTAAAAATATTAAAGACGACAATTGTAGAACAAGCTGAACTGGCATGCCGAGAGGTTACAGTAAAAAAGAACTAAAAGAGAACTAGCTGGTGAAACGCAAAAATCAGCGGAAAAGTAAAGAATAAAAAGGAAGCGTAGAAAAGATATATACAGAGCAGAACAATTGAAGCCAGAGAAGTAATCAGAAGCGCAAAACTCATGACTCAAGACTCATGAGAAGAGTTTGGAAGGAAACTTGAGACCAAATTCAAGGAGGACAACTGATGTGCATTCTAGAAAGAGTTAAAATATGGATAAAGAAAATTTGTCAACTGGCTTGAAGAGGTTAAAAGTACCTGTTGACGGGGACGAGTATAGGGCAATATATCTATCATCGTTAGTACAGCAAATATACTTCAGAATCGTAGAAAAAAGATTAAGAGAAGAAATATAAGAGAAATTAGTAGAAAACCAAGCTGTATACAAGCCTTCTAGACAAACGACAATGGAAAAAAGAGGGAAATCTATAACTGTCAAAGTGTATGAAGAGCATTATCAGAGCTACAAAGTAACGAAGGAACTCCAATATGGTATAGAACAACTGTACGAGAAAGCAAAAGAGTTAGAATTAAACCGTCAGAATGACAGCGTTTAACAATTCACTAAGGAATAAAACACGGTGCTTCTAAAACATTTTTAGCTAACTTTGAAAAAATACACGAATCAGAGCTGCAAGACGGCCCAGTTTATTATTCACTGTAATGAAAACAGTAAAGAAACCATACTGTAATTACAATATGTGATCGAAGGATTTCTGGGGTGGTGACTACATGTAAATAATAGTTGTTTATCCTCATTTTTAACAAAATTAATTATTGTTTATTAACCTCTATTTATAGTTCGCACAAAGCAATATAGATGGAGCTTAAATCACAAAATGTATGGACTGCTGAAGGAAATTTGGGATACTAAAACTATGCCCCGACTTTGGAATAAAGCAAGTACTGACAGGTTGCTTTAAACGTGAGATACAACATTTATGCTATTCTTTGATATTAAAACGGCCTACGACTGTGTAAAAAGAAACGAACTTACCGTATCATTGAAATAATTCAAAATCCCAGAAAAACGAGTTAAATTAGTAATAATGACGTTCCGCAATATTACCTAGGTACGCTGCTAAGGCCACTGAGAAATTGTTAAACAATTTTGAAGTTCGAATAGGACTTCGACAAGATGGCTCTTTATCTGCCGTGCTGTTTAATGAAGCCATTTAATATGGCACTGGGAGAGATAATCAGGGAGAGTGGCATAAACAGACGAGCAACTATTTTCAACCGACTTTGCTGTGGGATTCTTTAGTGTTGTCGCATTTCAATTTTTGTGATGTAGTATATTCTAGCTGTTTGGACAATGCTGCCGCTACTAGGATACAGCGAGTGCAAAATTCATGTCTAAGATTCATCCATGGCATCAGAAAAAGGGAGAGAATTTCCCAACGCATAAATCTTCTATGTTTGAAAGATCATTTTCATACAATATTGTGCATGCGTTTAACGGTGTACTTAACAGCATCGTAGCTACTTCTTACCAATCCTTGAAAAAACCATTCAAGAGCCTCTTCCAGCTGAAGCAATCGGGCGACATCAATATAGGATAGGTACATGTAATGCTTGGGAACTGAACTAAATCTTAGTAGCCTTCATACATCGAACAGTGGTTCACAGGGAAGAACAGAAGGCATCCCAGCTCTTCTGACTGTGCGCCTTTTAGCCATTTTTTGTTACTCTGTAATACTTCTATTTTGTGCACCATTCGCTAATAAAGACTATTATTATTATTATTATTATTATTAAGTTTGAAACGGACCTCTGATGCCTTTTCTGGATAGCTAATTTTCATATTTATAGATATGGCCAATTTGTAGTTACACATTTTGTATTGTTAATTAGATTTATTCAGTGTAATTTAGAATATTCGAAAGAATGAGAGCGGTGCTGTGTGTACGTAGATCAGTTTAGAGTATGTGACGTTCGATCTGGATTCTTCAAAGCCTGTCGCGGGGAATAAGACATTCACTTCTGGGCTTGGGCGCACGTTTGTGCACGTCTCATAGTATATGTGACTGCGGCAAAGTGAACTTTGCCATACGACAAGTTAATTAAATATAAGTAGGTGGAAGCCTTGCAGTTAATAGTTGCCGCCTATAAGTGTTTGTGGATGCTTCAACCCAGCGTTTGCGTGACAAGCAAACGCCATTTTCATCGTGTGGCGGTGAATACACCACTTGCGAAGCAGCCACGTATATTCGTGACGTCTGAGAAGCCAGAAAAGCAATCAGGGAGTTCCCTAACTATCGTGTGTAATAAATGTCCACGCGTCCCGCCGTTCATGGTTTGGATGACGCACTTCGGGACGAGTCTAATATGCAACTCAGCAATTCTCAGGGCCCAATCTTCAGGTAAAATTGATACCGAAAATATTTGTAGATACATGATAAGTGTTTGTGTCTACCTGCGTGAGAATCGCGCTTACAAGAATGCACTAACGTGTGTGCATTGTGCCGGGTTTTTAGGCATGTAATTGTGCACAGGTCGGTTTTAAACAGTACCGACTTTAGGCATTTTAACGTTTTGCGATTTTAAAGATAGTTATGTTGTAGTTCTACTTTTTTATTTTATATATGAAATACAAATGGGACTAGCTCCAAGCTATATCGCATCGTGTATTTTACATGTACTTATATCCGATCATTCTAGGTTGTAATTTTATTTTCTTTTATTTTTTATGACTGTGTGTTAAAGTCTGTGAGGCGCAGACGGCTCGAGACCTTCAGGATTTCGCCGAGGGGTCGTAATTACTGTGTCGTAATTAATGGGTCGTAATTAAGGTGTTGTAGTTAGTGGTTCTCCCGTAGTGTCGCAATTAAACTATAAATGTAAGTCGTTTACACCGTGGTGCATTCCCAAGGTGTCTTTTCTCGAGTTTGGGATCAGGGCGCGTTATGGTCGTAAATTATCTAAGTAAATGAACTGCATGTGTGTGTTGACGGTCGGTCTTGGGGTTTGATAAGTGTCGTCTGTCGATGCCGTTGTTAGTCAAGAGATCCTAGTACCGCGGAGTTGGCAGCTTCGTTAACGCTCGTTGGGCGGATTATCTAATTGGGAATCTCTGTTGAGGCTAATTTGGCATAATGAAGTTCAGTTTATCGTCTCGAATCCTTGCCATGTTGTTACGGACTTTGTGTTACCCTTTTTGGGGATGTTAACGTCGTCCAGACCCCTTCGTCGACAGCCCCGTGAGCTGTCCCGCAGGTTATTCTAGTGTCTCCGGCGCAGTTGCTTTGAAACGACCACCTACAGCTTCGTTGGAAATCGAGTTGCAGCAACCTAAACTCATTAAGGTATCGCCTTTTGTAATAGTTTTAGAGTGCATGGATTACAGTGAAAGAAGTGAATTATTGAAGTGTCGGCATTTTGCGTAACGTTTCTGCCCATTTAGAATTTAGTGGTTGAACAGTTGTAGCTGTTAGTACGCTGAATTGAACATTTACCGTCAGTTTTAATGTTTATACTTAGCCTAACGTTGTAATTAAAGTAATTGAGCCACTTTTTTAATTAAAAATAGCAAACGAAATATTCAAAGTACAAACAAGAGAGGAGCAAATATCAGAATTGGAAAATTTAAACGCCATGAGCGTCCATGTCCTGTTCCTGTTTACGATACGTTTGTCGGGACTTGTGCATTATATTATTTTTTTTGCGTATAGCGATTGGTTTTCCAATGTTGGGTGGCTATTTTATTTTACTGTATGGGTCTTTGTCTCTTCTGCGATATTCTTTACTATACATAATTTTTCTTGTGGTTTCTTCATTGGGGAAGTATTTCATCCTGTACACTCTAAAACTTCTTTTCAGTGTATCTGATTTTTCTCACTTTACAGGTTTAGCATAAGTGGCATACCTTATATAGTACATTTTTTGTGTTTTCATAATATCATTTGACCATATTGAAGAATTTGATTCTTGAAGACCTTGCCATTGTGGGACTATTCTCGCTAATATTACTGGTTTATTATTGCCCTCCGTATGGACTACAGTCCCAAAATATCTAAATACTTACTTCGGTTGAATATTCTTCCCTTCAATGAGCATTTTACCACCTTTGCCTTCTACTGTCATATATTTAGTTTGGTTGAAGTTCACAGACGATCCAGCATTTCTATACGTCTTTTCTTCTACTTCAATAACAGACAATGTAGAGAGATATTCACCATTAATCTCGATAACGATGTTTGTACACTTCTTGAGTAACACTTCCAGTATTTTAATTATATATTTTTCAAACAGGGTGGGTGATACTATTTGTTACTGTGATAAATTGCTTTTGTTATTCTATTCTCTTTTCATTTACTATTCATTTTCTCTTCCCATTAATTATTCTTGCAAACCAAAAAGTTTCTGTGCTATTTGTTTTGGTTTTCACCGTGGGAGTGTTGTTCTTATCGGCTATGGCCTTGGCGTATCTCAGAGGTACACAAGAATAAAAATGACGCACTAAAAATAGTTAATCGGTGCAAAATTGATAGACGGATTGCCCATTGTTGTTGCCTTTTTTACACATAATATCGAATTTCAATTATAGCAACTAGGAAATGTTTAAAGAAGGTTTATGTGATTGGCATTGGTTTATAAATATCAGCTATTCTTTGATAATGTTGTATATCCTACTACCATTGTGTTTTGAAAATAGTTCTCACAGCTCCTTAAGCTTCCTACAGTCTGCGCTTTTGATATTTGTTGCTTAGCAAGGAGTTCGAAAAGAACTGGATCGGAGTGAGCTACCCAGATATATGATACGACATTCTATTATTTCTCATTTATTGGATTCATTCTTGAGACATGCTAAATTCCTATGTTTGCATTAAGGATTGGCCGAATCAAACTGATGGACCCAGTGTTGCATCTACAACCATAGACCTTGCCATAAACATATTTGGATTGCTGTTAAAAAATTCAAACGCACACTATTGCTATGTCATCATCTACGCACAATTAGCTCTCTGATGCCGAAGCATTCAGTCAGTTAGCCCAATCCTTTTTAATAAGCTAAGCTTGCCACGCCGAGCAAAAAACTCCCTCTAAATCCCATAAAAACACGTAGCAGCACGTCGAATGTGATGTTGGCAATCATTTTAATAGAAGATCTCGGACTTAAAGCTCTATAAAACTAAATAATCGGCTTACAATTCGACTTTCCTAGCGACCAGAAGACGAGTCGTTTAAATGAGAAAAAGTTAATTCTCCGCACTCTTTGTGCCGATTTAATCTACCTGAACCAGCTCCCCCAAAAGAATGCATCTGCTTTTTCCGTCGCTAATTCCATTATGTCGAAGCGTGCAACCAAAATTCCGAGCCATTCAGGAATCACCTGATGTTAGAATTAGCTGCCACTCGCGCCAGTGGTAACTTCTTTTTAAAAGCCGTTTTTGCCACTCTCATCGCTGCTGTATTACGCAGATTTATTTTTAGCTTTTATATTGAAGCAATTGGAGGTGAACTGACGCTCAAAGCAATGCTCGGGATAATCCCGAAAGCTGTCCAGATAAACCTTTCTTAACAATCCGTGAGTAATTAGCTGCTCTAACAAAAATCTTTATAAATTAGTCAAGCAGATTAAGTAGTAGTTAAAAATTGCGATGAATTCTGTTCTGATCATAATATCAATTAAACGTTGAAGATTAATTTTTCCGATAGTCAAGATATTCTTAAACCTGTATAGGTAACAATAGAACGAAAACGTGTTACTTTAAATTGAGTATGGAGCTTTTGACATTTTCAAGCTCTATAAAAGTAGTGCATATTAGGGGATAAACTGACCAGCCTCTATGGCAAAAGCTATCCGCTCGCCCCACTAAGCAGCCTGTCTCTCCTAAGTGGTATTTGGAACTGAGTAGCAAAGAGCTGCATTTGCCGGTCGCGAGTTCTCGTCCAACACAAGCATCCTCGCTCACGGGGAGAATTTCGCGTACCCGCGGAATTATACGCTGGAGAAAATAACATAACAATCTATGTCAGAAAGTTGAATAACTAACCTATACTTGCAGAACAAAATAATGTGGATATCATGACAAAAGAAATGATAAGTCCGTTATAGCTATAAAGGAAACAAAATATGGAAAAACTTGCTTCACGATGAGAGAGTGTATGCGTATAGGTAATATGGCAGTATCTGTGGGCAATTTAGAATTTTTAAAGTCATTAAATGCATAAAACAGTGATAGAGCATAGGGAGATGATATAGTAGAAGCTGAAATAATAAACCTAATAGAGAAGTGGGTGTTGCTATTACTGTAAAATGATTGATTCTTCCGGTTAAGAGTACAATAAGTTCTAGGGGTAGTAGATCTGAGGCAATCAAATGGCAACGAGAGGTGAAAATAAAAACGTTTAAAATATAAAGGAGCAGACACAGTAATATGTAAAAACTATCAAAAGCAACCGGAAATACTAAAAATCGAAAAAAAAGGGGCTATTGGAAAATTAAAAACGGCAAGGCCGCAAGGCTAGATTCAATCACAGCAGAAGCAATGGGATAGATATTTTACACAACATCTCCAATAAATGTATGAAGCTCTGGGCAATCGCCGAAATACTGGATAATATCTACATTTGTGTCCCCACACAAAAAAGGTCGCAGAAAAAATGCGCTAACTATAGTACATATTGTGTATCCTGCATGGAAGGGTAAAATCTACACTAACTGACAGATACCACAAGAAGCTTTAAACCAGGAAGGGGAACATATGCTAAACATCAGACAGCTCATATATCAAGCTTATCTGTTTCAAAGACTATTAAAAGGCTTTTGAATCAGGGAACTGAGAATCTCTATGGACCATCATAACAGAAATGGACGTACTCTGAGATATTGAAAGTTCAAAAGGTGGTGAGGCAAGGCTGCATTCTGCCTCCTTGCTATTTAACTTGTATGGCGAACATATAATAATCAACGCCCCAGAAACCTGGAAAGAAGGAATTAAAATAGATAGAAGCACGATAAGTAATAAGTTTGGATGAATTAAGCCTAACAAAGACCAAGATGATGGTGATTAAGAGAATCCCAGAACCAAATCCAGAAAATGAGTTCATTGACAGAATAGAAGCCGTTGATAAGTTCGTATATCTAGGATATATGATCACCAACACAGGCGGACATGAAGAAGAAATCAAGAGACGCCTAGGAATGGGAAGATCGACCATGAGCAAATTTTAGAAACTGGGGAGACCAAAATATCACCAAAGATATTAAAATAAGACTAATGAAATCTCTGATATTTTTAATTGCTACCTATGGAACAGAGATCTGGACCATCAAGATAAGCATATAGTAATGGATGAAATACAAATTTCAAATAACAAACCGCAACCTTTTAAAATACTATGGGCACATCACAAGACGAAACGCGAATAACATTACAAAAACAATAATTCAAGGGAAATTGGAAGGGGCGCGACCAAGAAGAAGAAATAAATGCAACATCAGCTGTAGCTATAGGAGAACTGTACGTGTGGATACGACTGAAAACAGAAATCGAAGAAAAAATTATGTTAGTGCTGAAGAAGGTGTAAGGTAGAGTTTAGCTTATTATACCAGGAAAGGCATTTATTGTATCGACATAAAATGTTCTCTTATTCCTACCTTGAAAAGGTGCATGGCAACGTCCTGCTTTACATATTATAATAAGAATACAAAAATATGGAATTGTGGGTAGATTGAAGATATGAAACATGCTATATGACAAAGCTTCTTGCTGCAAAGTTGAAACAAATCTTTAGCTTCGGCTATTTGTTTCGCCATTTAGTCACTTCCGGGCCAGCCTGTATATTTTCACTTGAGTTATTATTCGCTGTATTTCAAACGATATCAAATCTTCTCCGCGCAAAAGTGCTGGATTTGGTTTTTCCGAAATTCACTTGTTATCGCTTTGCGCCAGCGAGCAGCTATCCCGTTGTTTTGCGGGCATTCTATTTCTGCATTCGATTGAAGTAACTTGCTTCTACGACGGCATTCCCGCGTGCTACTGCACCAATTATTAATTAACTTTGTTTGTGAGCTGATGACTAAAATCAGGTATGTCTACGCTACTTGTTGATATTCATTTTAGTAATTTCCCGTTTTTGTATTAGCTCTTTGACGATATTCTTCAACGTCACTTTTAAACGCCATTCTTTGATGCCGTTTTTTTGACGACTCCTTATTTGGGTTTCCTAATTAATACCCTAATCAATAACTTGGACCAGCAACTCCTTTCTGGAATGTCACCTTGAGCTGGCCAAGTGGTACAAGGAGCGTCTATTCCATTATCAAATTCGGCCACGAGTTCGAGATTGCTGTCGGCTTACGCTAAGCTAATCCTGGACCAATTCAGTGCCTGCCGGAAACGTTGTTTATCACCACCCAGGTTAGTTTTGTTTCAACTTTTGTTGATAACCACGTCCGCCTATGAATTGTTGGCTGAATCGATTGTAACGACGCTTCCGATTTACAATTTACAAATTTAAACTACGCTTTACACATTTAAAACGTAATGTATTGATTGTTCATAAATCTATACTTTACAAATTTAAAACATAATGTATTAATTGTTCCCAAATTTACAATTCACAAGTTTAAAGTTTTGCTAAATGAATACATATTAAGAATTTTGTAAAAAGTGCCCTCACGCCATTTTACTATCATTGCCGAGATAACGGTTAAAACATATGACAGTGGTAAGCTTACTCCTTCATTGAATTGCAATCATATTCAATCCAAGAGCCCAAAAGAGGTTCACATATTTTTTGTGCGTGCTGCATTTTCAGCATTAATAATATACTGTATTATATACTGTACTTAAACCTTGTGATAAACAATTTACAGACCTAATTACGATGTTGCGAGCAACTATTAATTATTAATTAAATAAACCTAATTGTGGCTGTAATTTTATTTATTTCTCGAAATCTGTGATTTCTGGCGCCCTGTGTTTTTTTACTATTATCTTGCAGCAGTTCAGCTGATGATAGAAATCTGCGACCCAAGGCCACCGAATTTGAAGTTAGCTAGGGCATTGCGGTGAGTAAGAACATTTCAGAGCTACCGTGGTGTATAAATGATAAGGGGGTTGATCTGCAATTATACTACCATAGATTATTATTAGTAATCGATCGCAGGTTGGCTTCTTTATTGTTTCAAAGTGACTTAAGAATGTTCAGTATTCTCTAGGGTATTTTGTCTATTTAAAGTTTGACTTTATGGGAATATATCAAACAGTCGCAGCTAGGAATCACGAGAATATTACGTAGATCTTTATTTAAAAATCTGATCCGGGAATATACAAAAAGGCGTTTGTTATAAATATGGAAAAAGTAGTAGAAATGATTGTTGGTCAAAGTGATTGTATAGTGACGCATAACATATAATATATATAATAAAACAATGCGGTAGGTTGCAAGTACTGTACTGAGTACTGAAAAGTTATATTGACGAAGAAATTCATACAAACGATAGAGTAGAACAGAGAAGAAGTCAGTACAGTACCGAACTGGGTCAGCTAAGAAACACCATGTTCAGACATTTACCTAAAACATGGCAGGCATGAATTGTAAAAGACTTTAGAAATGTAATCTTCAACAATGTAAGCGAACGGAAACTGGAATACAATAACTTCGAAGAATAGTCGATTGTATTTAACTTGAAAGAAGAAAAGAGAAAAAGATAAATGTCAGATGGAAGTAACAAGTAGAAGAGATAATGTGAACAGCTGTAAAAATTCCCACATACTTTGAGAAACAGTTCATTCGCACCATCAGTGCTTGAATTGTTACCTAGCCAATAAATTCTGATAGATTATCAATGAGTAAGCATAAAGTCGATATAGTAGTGCTTATAATAGGACTTGTGTTATAAAAAATGTTATTAGTTCAATCGGCATTTGAGTAGGTGTCATTGCATAAAACCTCAGTCGTAATATTAAAGTTCCAGCTTTTATTCCAACAAATAAAGCTGATCATAAACACTGTGGGAAACATGTGAACTATGTATTTATGATTACCAGTTGTTGAAATCAATTAAAAAGTTTTTATTTGTGTGCCCCTTTTTTGACCAATTCTTGATTTAAGCATGTAATTTCATTTTCACTAGCAATATATCAAATATCTTATGGTAAGTTGATCACTGGATGAATTGATGCCGAATTTTTAAGAAATGAATACTAAGTCAAATATGAAGGATATATCTTCAATGGTGACATTGTATTCGTTACATCTTTGAAACAATCTGGTTTTAAAGCAACTACTGCGGTTTAAAATTCACTCATAGCTATTAAAATCAAAGGCTTTTAAATGATTTCTCTCGGTTTATATTTCCTTTATTTAAAAGCAAAATTCAACATCTGAATCTATTACTTTTCGTGCCATTTAAAAATATTTTTCTACCTGCTGCTGTTGAAACCAGACCGAATAAGCGATCACCTTTCCTCTGTTTTTGTACAAGTTCACTGTCTGGAGCTGGTGCAAAATATTTCCTGTTTGGCTGAGCGATAAGTTCCCAAAACTGGTATTCGACTTAAATATGGAGGCCTCGATAGATGCGCGGGTTGTAGTTATAACCTGTTTTAAAAATTGACTTCTCTATATTTAACATAAATGCATGCGCGACTATTAGGTCTCTGACCTTAAACCAATTCCGGAATATACGTGTTTTGTTTATATCCAGCACTTTTATTAAGTGGTTTCTGCGTTTGGGTTTTTGAACTCATTCACCGATATTAATTTATGTTTATAAGTCGATACTGAGTAAAGTAATATTTTTTTCAATTATTTGTATGTCACATTCTACCTTGATAAAAAGAATTCTAGTAAAGTGGTCAATCATAAATATATCCAGACAGTTTACGTATATTTGGTTTGGAACGTCTTTTGTGGTCATCGTCTTGGTCACTTCTTCCGTCCAATTTATCTGTGGTAGTCCTTTTTTCTGATGTTGTAGTGGTTGGCTGTTTCATTATTTGTTGTAGTATTTTCTTCATTTATATTTCGTTCAGTTAATAGTATGCATCACTCTTGTTGGTATTCCTGAAGCGTGTCGTTATTTGTTGTTATCTATAGTTTTTGTATGTCGTTATTTATTCGTAATTTTCTAATCTAAGATTACTTAATTCTGATCGCATATAGGTCATTAGTTTTCCTTATGGTGACAGATAAACCCTATTCTGTATATTCCCGTATTAGATTTCACATTGTACGTCTTGCTCATATTCTGACTTTACTAATATTTTATGGAAAGCGACCTTACATTCCTTTCTGTTACTCCATTCATTATCTGTGATACGTGCTTATAACTTACGACACTTTTTGGTCGTCTTGTGTTTGATGTTCTTGTAGTTGAAGTTTCATTATATCTTCCACCAGTTTTTCTTTATTCATACCATAGGAATGTTTTCTTTTTATGTTCTTCATAATTATTCTTTTCATTTCCTCTTTTTTCCGTTATTCTGTTACTTCACAGAAAACTGTTGAGGCTCTATTATTTACTACTGTTCTAGATATTGTCTTCACGACTTTTGATGATCATTGACTTAATCAGTTCGTCTTTCAAATTTGTTTTTTTTTATCTTTTCTAATATAATAAATATTTGGGGTTACTATGTCATTATTTATTGCGATGTTATTTCTTCATTTATACACTGTGTTTATACCACATTAGTATTTTTTTTTCTATGCCATTCCTACAATTCTAGTTGTAGCTTTAATGTTGAAATTCTTCCCTACCGTATGGTATTCTGTAGCCACGCTAGCATGCTTGTGTATTTTTATACCCTTTAAGCTGTCTATATTCTAATTCCCTTTAATGTTTTTAGGAAAACGACGTTGTTGGATATCTACACTTGATATTTTTTCATGTTGTTCCATTCATTACCTATGATATATTTAGTGCCCGTTCTCGTTCTTTTCAACTTAGTTTGGTCTTCATCTTTTCTGATGGTTTGGTGGTTGTAATACTATGATTTATTTCTCTATTCTCTATTCATGCAAGTGACCCTACCATATGAGCTAATTTTTTACCATGTCCTTAATTGATATTCCTTCAGTCTCCATCTCTTATATTTTATTTTATTTATAATTGCATCTAAGTACGTAGTTCTTTCTACGTATGCAGATAAACCATCCAATTCTGTACTTTTCTTAAGAGGTTTCCGTGCATGTGCATCTTCTAACTTCAGCAATATTATGTGAAAAACCAGTATTGATATTCGGGTAAAATTGTTGCTGTCGCACTTTGGCTCTAAATTCGAATTCTTAACTGGCATCGCTCCAGGCAGAAGGAATCTGGCCGGTGCTCCAGCAACCGATATTCCAGGGACTAGAAAATAAATCAGTGCATATTTTCGCGTATTATGCTGGAAAGCAGAGGAAACGACATTCCTCGGATGTCGTGTATCGGAGGAGCAGGTCCGGCCACAAGCTCTGGCTTTGTTTAGCTTTGCATTGAATGCTGTAAGTAGCGCAAGTTTTTGCAGACAATTACACATTAAAGAGAGGAGTTTTAGCTAAGAGCAAGTGGTATGTCTAGCGTTGTACTGCTGGAGGCAGTCTACGTGGTTGCACATCAGAGCCCTGCTCTACGGCGACGCTCTGGCGCCGAAGGTCGCCCAGTGGCCCCTATCTAGCTACACGGCTTGCTATCACATTGCCTGACATGCATTTGCATTGCGATTACGAACGCGTCGGCGCTAAAAATACCTGCTAATGCAATTACACATTTTAATTTCGATAATGATAGCCAAACTTGTCCGCCTGCTATCTTTATTAATTAACAGCAGGGGCTCTTATGGCTTCGCAGATTACTTATTCTCACTACAATGAGCTTGGTCATGAAATTTCAATATTTTTCAACTCTCCCATATTGCATAGTCCGAATTAATATTAACTTGGCCATGCGAACTACTCATAGCAGCTGAATGAAGATGAAGATGAGTATATTTGGAAGGAGGGGAAAGAAAAGTGGTACCTCTTGACATTATTACTAAACCATTTAGTTTAGGATGGACAAGAAACGACATGTCACGTAGCCGCGATTGTAGTTTAAATAACGGATCCATTGCTTTCTGGCAGCACCAGTGCAAAATGAAGAATCTGGACCTAAGAAGTTTTAGAAAAATGTCCTAAAAAATAAAAATTACACGTTGACAGTGGAAGGTTGCAATAGGTTTGATGTTGATAATGAAAACACCTTATTGAAACGGAAATTTAGTTCCATGGAAACATGCTTCCCTCTGTACGCCCTTCGTATTTATTGATTGATCAACTTCATGCCTTCAACCCGACCTTGGTCGACCTCTCTCGCATAGCTCATGTGGTACACATTCGAATATTTCTCTTGGCGATTTACTTTCCTCCCTTCAAAAGAACATGGATGATCGAACCAGATCAATCGTTCTATTTCAACTTTGTTACCGATATATTTCTTCATTTGCATTTTTCTAAATATTTAAATTTTTTAACGTATCTTCTCGTTTAGTGATTTCCATCATAATACCCATAAAATACCCCTGCTAAATATGTATTCACTATTATTTATAGTGATCTGCAAGCCTAATACTTTCGTATATTCATCCTGGGGCGTCCTAATCTATGTAACGTAGATCATCTGCGTGTCTTGCTAATGCCACCTGATCATCAGCAATATACATATAAGCTATAGAGGTTGTTATCTTCCATTTTAATTCTCATGTTGTTGCGTTTACGATGCTAAGATACAATGCTATTAAACACCAGTCAGTGCCGGTTGAATTATTTGACAAGCGAGTACCCTGAAGTGTTTCGTAATTTTAGCTATACTTTAACGTACGGCATAAAGCTTGATTAGATCACACGTTGAAATGAACGGTTTACTTCTCGCAAATACAATGCACTTCTTGTTTGCGCACTGAGGTTCTATGCAGATACAATTTACTAGTTTACCTTATTAGCGTCTTGCAGTGCTGTGAATATCGGGTGTCCGTGTCTAGGAAGTGCCTTGCTTAATATCTGGCGGGAAAATGGAGCGGATCCCACACTTGCAAGTGATTTCAGGAGATGGTTGGGCGGTGATGAGTTGTCCTGGCCTCGTCGATGCGGCGATAAAATAATCGAAAATAGTCCAAAAATCACTTAACATGGGGCGAGGTTGCCGGTACTTGTACGACGAAAAAACAACACCCCGTTATTTCAACAAACGTAGGTAATCAAAACGTCAATCCGGCCTTGACCGTAATCCGAGATGACACACGTAACAATCAATAAGTATTTTCTAGGGTATTCGACTATTATTTGCACGAAACGTCCTTCTGTCCTCTCCCAAAACCTAAAGCCCCTGCAATAATGGTGGACGTGTCGTCCTCACTTAAGTGGCGTGGCGTGGGCAGCGGTAAGCTCCACTTCAAATGGCGGCGAAAGAAGAAATACTCAGCGGTTGTTCTACGGATTTGAAATACCGCAACAAACGTCAACCTTTGGAGATTGATGGTGGTATTCCATTTTCTGGAGAAGCTACTTTTCGTTTGGTTTCTCAATTTTTATTCTACTGTTTTTTCTTCTTTCAAATTATACTAAGATATCTAATTTAAAAAAAAGAGATTTGTAAACCTGTCAGAGTTAATAGTTTTAAGTATTTTTTAAGCAACACAGTCAGATGTAATTGAACGTTCCATACTTGCGCTATGGTTAATATGGGCAGAATATGTATCTGGCTTGAAAGGTAGAAGATCATGACCTACCGAAGCATGGCAGACCTACCGGCAATGTCTTTTTTCTTCGGTAGGTTTCGTCTGTTTATCTTTGACACTAATGACTCTCTGTTTGCGGTGGTATTTCTAGGGAGTATTAAAACTAGCTTTTTACGCATCGCTTTGGTGGTATTCTAGGTTAACGCTTTCTATGTGGGATTTGCATCTACTATTTTAGGTTATCGTTCAGGTGGCATTGACATCACTTGAATTTGGAACTGTAATCAAAAAGCATTAGCCTTGACTTAAAATACCGTAGCACGAAAGAAGCAATATAACATCAAGTGGGGCCACAACAAAGTTGTGTGTTTGGATTCCATCAAGGCCCAAGTAAAAAGATGTAATAAATATCGGTTTATACAAGTTAGTGCAGTGTTGCGGACTGGCTGCAGGGGTTTACAATTATTACTAGCCCTCTGCAGGTGATAAAAATGTATAGGTGAGCATCTAGTTTTGGGTGCTTCGTTGGTAATTAGTTAGCGATCCAATATAGAGGCCATAGAAGCCCGGGCAGCAACCTGCGTGCCTCGCAGTGGAGCCCTAGCTGTGAGCGAAAAGCAAAGATCAAACGTGGGAGCACATTGGCATGTTTCAGGAGGCTTGTAAGGTAGGCTAACCGTAAGATAGGAGGCCCAGACAGCGAGGGAGCTGCTGGTGGGTCGATTCAGGCCCAAACATCCGTCACAGAAGCAGGATCCCAAGGTCAGAAGTACTTTTTCCTAAAAATTCAGTGACATTTTCGGTGGCGGCCTTGCGTGTGTTTTGTTTACAGTGGCGTTGCTTACTTATGTTAAATCACCTAGTAGACGCATCAAATAGCAGATGTAATTGTTAAAAATTAAGCCTAATAGTTTTGCACCGCATAATAAATGTGAGGTTATAACTTGACATCGAGAAATTTCTCATAACTTCTAAAATTCCTTACAAATTTATTCCATTGGTTAAATAGACAGCATAAAAACAAGCGCATCCAATAAAGCCATAGTAATTTATACAATTAGCAAGTACATAATAAAATAAATTTACATATTCAAATAACAAATTGGCAAGATGTAGAGACCCAACCCATGAAACAGAGTAGTTAATTAGCTGACAATTTAAATTAATAACTACACCACAAAGTTTAGCGGAAGTCTATCATAGCAAGCAATCAATTAATAATATTTAAAACCATACCAATATATAATATATAATAAGAGGAGGAATGATTTTATGTAATAAAGCTAAATTAACCGTTTTCATGATAAAACAAATTACGTTGCTATGTCATATGACCATAGATATAGTCGATGCTTCGTAATTTTAACATTTCATTTTGAGTATGTACGAAATTTCCGTTTACACCCTCTATGGCGTACTGCAAATACATATGCAGCCGGACCCACGTTGGGCGTCATACAATTATACAAAACAAACGAATAAAACGAAGTCGGCTGATTAGCCTTGTTCCCCTATCAATATTGTAATTTTAGTTAGCAGTATTAATGAGACAGATTACACTTAATAATTTTATATGAGACGTTAATCTTATTTTATTCTCTAAAGTTTTATAAATCTGTGAAATAAGTTCCCCTCCAAATAAACTTATATCAGTCTATGATTTTTATTTAAATCAAGGAATGCATGTCTTGAATTGCCTTGACATTCTGCTTTATCGTCTAATAGCCGCCTGTTCGGTTCTTATTTCATAAAAGTGTTGATTAATTGAATGATTAAATTATCTAGAAGTCTTATTTTGTTTAGGGTGTGTGGGTTCTTATATGTGACTGGTTTAATATTTTCACAGTGTATTTATCCAAATGTTGTATGGGTCTTATTTTTTTTAATTATTATAAAAAGTGTCATAAGTTACAATTATAGCGGGTCCGGCAACGATAGAGGGGAGGAAGATAATCCTAAAACTATGCGAGTTAATAAATATCGTGTACATGAAAGTTGTAGGTACAAAGGTGTGCATATTGCTGAAATAGTTGTGACTATACAGGGTGACTCAACAACGTGTGGCGAATCAAACTTACTTTTTTTGGCTGGAATTCCTTATATTTATGCAGCTTAAAAGGTTTACATTGAAATGCTAATAATTTTGATATGAAGTATGGGTCTACCGTCAAATATTTTGGAGCTATTAACGATTTTATGTAAAAAAAAATACCGAACGTCAAGCGGTTGCTGTAATTGCAAGTAACAGAAGACAACTGAATGAAAGAGAATGTTACCAAAAAATATATTTTCGTGAATTACGTTCCAAGTTTAAAATAGTGGCTGTGGGTGGGTATTAATGCTATGCAGCGTGCTCAACATTTGCAAATTTAATAACTCCGACTTTTTTCAAATGTATTTTTGAAAACTCTTTTAATAAGATTTCTGTTGATATGTTACTTCATATCCCTAAATTCAACTGTTTTTCAGATATGCAGGGTTGAATAAAACATAATTTAAGCCCCTTGAGATGCGTTATTTAATGAGATAACAGACAAACGCCGTTAAAATAGTCATTTAAACACTTCAGCTCTTCAAACAAAACATAAAACCAGGTTTAGAAAATATAAATCCAGTAATTTTTGCTACAAGAAATAATAAATACGATAAAATGAGAAATGCGAGAAAAATTTATTCCAGGATTAGATGAAATCAGATTAAAAAAGCGAATACACGAAAATGCTATACGTATGTATGTTGCTATGGTATATAGAGGCTATATACTACATTAAATATGTCTATTTATTTAGATGAATACAAAAGGAAAAGTTCAATACAGTAATTATATTGAAATGATTAAATGTAGAAAATTGTATTAATGACTGCTTATTTAATTGAATGATATAATTGGAATTAAAGATTCAAAGCAAATTTTAAAAGAACGGTATTGCATTTGAGTACTATTTGATGGTGGTAACAAGAGTTAATAATAAATACAAAGTTTAATGTTGCATATGACAGAATAAAATTATATTGTAACAATAATTTATAAAGTGGGTACCATTCAAATTTATATAACATGTAGCAGGCAGGAATAATTGTAGTCTAGGATAGCAATAAAAATTGGTGTAATTATTGAAAATAACAAGTTGAGAAACAGTCTGTAAAAATTAAGTTTGGTGAAAAATAAATCATAAATTTGTCCTTATCTATTTAATTTAAACTACAAATGATTCAAAAGGGTTACTAATAATATGCACAAGGTATAAGCAAGTGAATTACGAGAAGCAAATAATATTTAATTAGAATGAAAATATGAAATGGTGGATCTACATATGAACAAGGCATAGAAGCAAGAAGAATAGATTTGGATATAATTGAATTGGTGTTATATTACAAGTCATTAGGAGTTACATTAATTGGAGTATTATTGTTGTTTGGAGTTTTCGAGGACTCCGCCTGAGGAACCAGGGACCAGTTTGACGAGGACCGGCTTGCTTGCATCGAAGGGAGGAGCCGTTGGAGGTTGCAGATTGTGCTGGATGCTGGCGACGTGTATGGAGATACAAGGAGCTAAGGAAGGACACAGTTAATTTACTATGTAAATTGGAAGTATACTTACCAAGGAGGAATTGGACGCAGGAAGGTTGCAGGAGTGACAGCTGTGTTGGGGTTCGAGAAGGAACGGATATCTGCCAGCTTCTTGGGTTGTAACGAGTTGGAGGCGGTGTGTTGGTGACCAGTGTGTGTTAGCTGAGGTGTACAGGAGTTTGGATAGTAGGGGAGAAGCATACCAAGGTGAGTTGGAGCTGTTCTACAGTACAAGGAACTCAGGTGGGTGAATACAAAGATCTGTTGAAGTTATCTAAAATAAAAGACAATAAGAAAGGTTTATTACAATATCAGTGAATACTTATCATAACAGTATTGGGTCATACAACATTGTAAAGAATTTTTATTTTGTCATATTGGTTTGAAAGTGTCAATGGACACGGTATTTAATTAATAGTTTGACAGCAAGTGACTCTTATAAAATTCAATTCAAATAAAGAAAATAGCAACTACAAACTTACTAGATTTTGGCGAACCAACCCTGAGTAAGAGTACTCATACAATTGCAATAATATTTAAAAATAACTTGTAATAAATTAAAAACTTGATATTGAATTAAATAAGCACATATAATATTATACAATAGAGACCTCCACAATGTATAATCTGTAACCTAATAGCAAATGTTAGATTTTAACGAATGACAGATAACCTCAAATATTGACTGTAAACAGAGCTTGTTCAAAAACACAGAAATCCGGCGTATTTTGACCACAAATAAACTAACAGTTAATCAGATCACCTCACGTAAATAATAATAATGCAATTCAAATAATCAAGTTATTCGGCTAACCTGGAATTTGTTTTTTAAGCTTAAACCCACGTCAACCTGTTTATTTCTTGCTTACTCGACAAATACACTTCCGATTTCCGCCAAAAGGTGATGCCAAGCTCGTAATTTCTTCCTGGAACGGTTTCAGCGGCTTCTGCCTGTTTCTGAACCACGAACAAAGCCTCCCCAGGTGCTGCACCTTGCTGTCCGCATTTCGTAGCTTCCAGCCTTGTTGAATGGGGTACGACCTCGCACCGGCCCGCGGTTGAAAGGGACGCCAAGCTTATGCTTGTCTCCTGACGAAATTTTAGCGGCTGCTGCATTCTTATAAAACACAAACAAAAGCTCCTCTAGACGCTGTACTCTGTTTTCTGCTTCCCACAGCTCAAAAACTTACCAAAACTTAGCTTCGAAAACAATTACAAAAAGGCGAAGCTCCAGGTTCAATTTTCTCTGTAAGTGCACTACTGAACACTATCAAATTAACCACAACTGGCCCCGGCACAATGGTGAATAACTAAAACTTAACAACTAGCACAAATAATATACTTTTATCAACGAAATTAATTAATAACGGGGAGCCAAAACTACACGCAACTTTTCGGCTTGGTTTTCCCAATAAACAGCAACAATTGACACTCTATGTCACCATAGCAGCATGTTATACAATTGTTTTAATAATTTTTAAAATCTTTGATGATTAACCGCTAAAATGTTTTCTTAAATGTCATTCAGGAACACTCTAACCGCACTTTGGTTGCATTTTTCACTTTTAGTTAAATAAACTCTGATTCACAACCTATTAGCAGTTTCTTGTAGTCTTCTTTAATTCACAGGTTGCTCTTTGCATCATTGTGCCTTCTTAGACTGCTTAATAACCCTTTAGTTGCGTTACCGATTGTTGGCATTATGATATGAATACAAAACGCTGCATAAAACTTCTGTAACGCTTCGAAATACCTTTGTACTGAAGAAAATTCATTATCGTGTTTTTGCGTTACACAATTAATCTGTCAGTCATCACAAATTAGCTACATTTGCCATACCGAGCACAAATATTGAATACAAGCTTAACGCAACCCTTACGATACTGTTTTATTCAATTACTAACCTCTGTTAATTATATTACAGTTATTGCTAATCATGTCCTATGTAATTATCAATGTTTACTAGTGACTTATATTGTTGCAATAAATACAATACCAATTCTGGGCCTATTTGAATCTTGCCTTAGTCTTCGTACGTTAGCAATACAACCAGAATTGCTGTAGGCATCATACCATTACAGTATCTCTAAATTCAATCGCTTTTCAGATCTAATTGCCTCCTACTGTTTTCGTTTTTTCGTGTTGGTTACTTCTGGTTTTCGTAGTGGCTGGATTTTTGTTTTCTAAACATGGTTTTTTGTTGTGCTCGAAGAGTTGCAAGTGTTTAAATTCGCATTATAAAGTGTTTGTTTGTTATCCCCTGAAATAAAAATCTAAGGGGCTTAAATTGTTTTTTATACTGAAACCCGCATATCTGAAAAACATTTTATTTTAGCAGTATAAAGTGAGATATCAAAAGAAAGCTCGTTAAAGGGTTTTTCTAAAATATAAAAATATACATTTGAAAACATTCAAATGATTAAATTTGGAAAGGTTGAGTATTAATGCCCACATACACTATTTTACACTTGAGAGGTAATTAATTAAAAACTAAATTTTTTGGTAACGTTTTATTTCATTCTGTTACTTACAGGAGTCGCCTGAAATTAAGCATTTTATTGCATAGCATCGTTGATATCTCCAAAACAGTTGACGTTAGACCCATACAACTTGATATCAAAATGAGTAGTATTTATAACTCTTATATACCAGATTCCAGACTGGAGTTCAAATCCCAGATCGATGCCTGGCGGGCGGCCTACCCAGTCGCTTTAAATAATTGGGAACCTGCGTTCGAAAGAACAAGGGGTAATAATGCGGTTGTCTAATGCGTGGTGCTCACCACATCACCACGTGTCATCAATTTGACACGCGACAGCCGGGTGTGAGAGCGAGGATACGGAAGCTCTAACCTTCCGCCTTGCAGGCCAAGCTCCTTCATGGGGTGTTAGTGCCTCACCATTATTATATACCAGATATTTATGTAACTCTCATAGTTTTCGAAATATCTCCCCCCCTCCCCATCGTTACCGGACCCTGTATTTACATAAACCATATTTGGTTTTTGCAATTATTAAATAAGTTGTAACCGTTACAATATAGTAAAAAATCATTAAATGATCCATTATTTAGAAACTGTACTGGAGTGCTGTTAAATTATATGTGCAAGTAGTGGGAGGAAGTACCTAATACTGTCGAAAAATCTTTAAAAGCGACACCAGACATAACTAACATAGCCAACATGCTAGAATGACCTTAAACTGAAATCTAAGCAGCGTAAAGATAATAAAAAATTGATATTTAGTCTGCCCGGTATTTATGGCTCTTGTAACATATAAGCCTGTGATGCTTGAGATAATAACAATATTTCATTTTAATCTTCCAAACAGCATTGTTGTATGGCAATAAATATCTGCTCCGAGACCACCGATCTCTGCAAATATTATTTATATTTGGCCATTTCGCCATAAAAGAAGGACGAGCTAACTAACCACAACATATCTAACGCCCGCTGTTAATATGAAAGCTTTGTCTAATTTATGGCGGGCTGCTGGTACGAGCCTTCAGTAAAACACTCCCACCGAACGGATTTTTGCGTAACGTGAAAGCTGCATATCGGCTGCATCGACGAATTTCATCCTGTGCGTGACATTTTCCGCGGCGTCCTTGAGGCGTCGCATCTGCATACGGTTAAGTGCAGGAACTTGCAGAAGCGCATACATAATATGCACGCGATTTATTTGCAGAACGCAGATCCGGCGCCCGCGCGCGCTCCGTATCGCCTGTGCCATCTAAATGAGATGCAATTAACACTTTCAGCTGGAATTTTTCCCATGAGTTACAAGCATTCCGCGTGGAAAAAATATATCTCATTAGGGTACCCGCAAAAATCCGTTTGCTATCTCGCCGCGGAGCCAAGGACGTGCAGGATTGCATACTGGTAGAATTTACGGCTTTTCGAGGCGACGCGCTGAAAATGCGGGCTTCTTGAAAACGGAGCAAATTGGCGCTGCGGATTTGATTTGCAGGAATACGCGGATTTATCGCCCCGTGGTAATTGCCGCGTCCAATGGGCTAAATTTGCAGGAGCGCATTTACTGCTACTGCGACGACCAGCGTAATATTAAATCTTGATTAGCCCCGCTGATCCGCGATAAACTCCCATTTTTGCAACCACATGGACTCGCAGAGACAGGCCACTTCTCTTTTTTGCCCTTCACTTTGTGTGGAAAAATGTTAAATATGATATATGTAGAAATTGAGAATTTCTTGGCAGAAGCCCTTTCTCTTTGCTGCAAAGCCTCTTTCTTAATGTTCCATGGGTTTGTTCCAAATCGTGCATCAGTCGACTCCTTTCGTTTAGTAATTTTTGACATTGCATTTTTATGTTTAGAATAATGATGAATACATTTCTCAGTTTCTTGTTATTCTCCTTCAATTATATTTCTAGCAGCCCGATTTTTCAGAAATTAGTGGAAACTGTTCCAAAACAAAAATTGAGAGATTGGGGTAGAAATTCAAAAACATCAAAATGGGATTTATGTCTTAGTGGTTAGAATGATGAAAGGCAGCAAAATCTATATTTAAGAAAGGAAAAGATTGTAACCCACCGTGTATGTAAACGTATAAAATCTGTAAAGCTAATTTTGGACATAAATAAATTGACACGGGAAAATTTTTTGGTATAAATATAAATATTTAATAAACCAAATATACAATCCTCTTAACCTATAGACGTTTTAATAGAATTAGAAAGTCTGTAAAGCACCACCACAACACGGGGCGAACAGTGATGAAGTGCTGACACAAGCAATTTGGTGGAGGCGCCAGACCAGCTTTCCCTAATCCATTTAAGCAAGTAATCTTGCTAATATAATAACAAAACTAAGCATACATGAAACACACAAAGAAACACACAAAAATGTATTCATTTGAAATTTGAGTAAGTTTTAAAGTTTGTGTTGATTTGCAAATTACAAAAAGATATAAGTGTAGGAATTATTACAACTCATCGAAGCTCCATAAACTTTGAGTATTGCAGTTGTTACGTGCAGAATGCGCCGCCTTCCATAATTTCGAATTCGAACGCTATTTTTCCGCGCGTTGCGCAGTGACTTTATCTGTCTTCGGGCGATAGTCTTTTATCTGGAAAAACCATTGGCAGGCCGGGACCCGCTGCGTTCTTCTTCGCCAGCTTTCGAAGCGAGCAGTTCGCTAATAGTTCGGGGATGCTTATTTAGGGCTATTTGGTTGGTTTGGATATGTGGAGTTAGGAATGCCTTCACGTTTCGTGGATTGAAGCCCCCCGAAAATATTTAAGGACGTTGGTTTCCTTCGCTACGGCGGATATATCGGTGTTAGCACACTCGAGCTGTTCTTTTCTGCGCCCAAAAACCACCTGAGATGAGTAACTATTTCGCGCTAGGAAGCCTGTCCGTGCGTGTTCTATTAGAACCTTTGTTTTCCCTCTTACAGCAAGTCGTACTAGACAACATTTTGTCATCGAGCCGTACTTGGCACAAATTGCGTTTTCGCTCTGAAGTCGCTGGACCTTTTGGCCACGTGCAGTAAAGTTAACCAGGCGATCTGTCGAGCCTTCACGGAACCGCTTCTCCTTGTCGCCGGCGCACATTTAGGGTACAAGAGGGTACCGTATTGTGGGGTGTAATTAACCCCGAGGTTTGGCCTTTCGACCCGTGGGAGCGGCGCTGTTATAGCCGGCCAAAACGGCCACCGTCGACCGCGAAACGTTCTCTGCCGACGTCGAAGTACGATTGCAGCGTCGTCCAGAATCAGAGCTCCAAGTCTGTTGCGGCGAGCAGCTGGCGAGGTTGCCCATTTTAATATGTTGTAACCCCAATGTTCTGTCAAAACTGTAAGTACATTTAGTGCATGTGATATTTAATTAGGGCGGTCTTCACCTTTCATTTCATGCTAGTTATAAGTTAGTCAATGTAAATAGCTATTTAAGGCACAAGGAATGTAACGGCCTATTAACATTTGAGGTAGGCAAGTACAAGCCAAGGCGCAGCCGCGGTTTGTTGCATGCAGAAAATGTTAATAGGCGATACATTCCGAGTTATCTTATTATATTTTTTCCGCTGCTTATCGAAATTTTCCTAGATTTTTGAAAAAATCGTTTGGTTTGTCACCTGTCACCAGGATTCATTTTCGTGAGTTGTGTTACCTGTGAGTGTCACATGTCACATAAACACTTGCAATTATAAACAAAACGTCTAAGTCTGCATCTTGCGTTGCTAATTTTATTATCCTAGGAACTTAATAATATTATTAAGTTCCGTTGTCAAGGGAAAGCAGCAAACAAATATAATCACCGACTTACATGTTTTGTTACTAAGGCTGTATCACTGACTTACATGATCAGCAGCGGGAAAAGATATATATTGTATTTTTGCATGAAATTAAACGATTTTAAATTATCTTTATACGAGTTGTGTTAGCTACGGTTCGTTTGCCTTTATTGAAGCTATCTTTCAGGAAGTATTGCGTGCTAGGTATAGAGTTTACAATTTCTCCATAGTTCACCGGGGTGTAATTGTCGTATCTTCAAAAATTGTTGGCGCTCTGGGCTTTTTTTATATTTAATTAAAACTCTACCGATATTATTCTTGCTGTCATTCATACCGCGGCCTACTACCGATTGAGCCGGCGGCCGGAAAATTGCACCCAAGTGTACCTATTGTGTTGTTTGATGCTGCTTTGAAAGATTGTCCAGAATCTTAGATCTAAAAAGGCCTAACACAGTATTCAGGCAAATTATGAAAATAGCCATCACTGCGAATTAATACAAAAGGCTTACGATCTTGAACAAACTGTTGATGGAAGGCACCTATCAGGAGAAATGCAAGAAATTGTGTTTAATAAAAAAAAAGTAGGCGGAAAACTTCAGTACAGATTTATGCCTAATCGATACAATGGGACAAATGTTTGAAAAATAGTAATCAAAAGACTACATGAAGAAATAGAAGAAAAGGGAGGACTATCAGTTAACCAGTACGGATTCATAAAGGACAAATGAACCATTGACCCGATAAAAATAATAATGGAGGGATAAAAAGAAAAGTAAAAAAAAAGTAAAAAAATATGTTAGGTAAAAGGAAAATGAAGACTCACTATAATGGCAACCAGGGCGTACAGAACTGTATCATCAGAGGCTCTACAAGTCCTAGCATGGATGCTGCCAATTGGCCGAATGGTGCAAGAAATAATGGATAGCTATAGAGTAAGCAAGTCTATCAAAATAAATAGTGTGAAAGATGGAGAATAGGAAATGGGCAAAGACCGATGCACCAAGAAACCAACACAAGGTCTAGATAGCTGGATAAAGCGAGAGCACGAAGAAGTCAGTCACTAAGTAGTCCAAACGTGCAATTTTAAGAGAGAATAGGAAAAAGTCAAACGGAAGAACGCATAAATTGTTAAGAAAACGTAAATAATGCAGAACACACCCTTTTTTCGTGTGAAAAACGGGAGGAATGGAGAAACAAAGCAAAACAAAAGAACAGGAACTCCAATTACACCGAAAAGAATTATATATAATGAAGACAATTTGAAGGCAACAGACGAAATTGCGGGGAAGATATTGAAAGAAAAGTTGGAACAACGAATTTAATTAGAAGATAAACGATAGAGGAATCGCCACTATCCTCTCTAGAGAAAAGGGATCAAACACTTTCCGGAACAGGCAATTAGGTTTTATGCAGATTACCCCTCCCCGAGCGGAAAAAGTAGTATCCACTGCGTGCAGCTTATATAATACCGAGGAAGTTTTGCTTCAGTTGTATTTAAAAAGGAAGAAAAACTGTTACTTGCGATATTTAAAAAAGGCGTTGGTATTCTGACCTATTTATTAAAAATTCCTATGGGCGAAAAAAAGTAATTTTATGTTTCATTCGTTGTACTATCTACGTAAATGTCATTTTAATTAAATGTGACCTACTAACTAGAGTAGTTCAGGGCGTATAATCGCAGCTTTGAAAGTCTTGGTTCATTTCTCAAACTGACGCCCAGCGGAAAGCTTATCTAATTTATATTAAAAACTGGTTACCCAATACCTTCTGGTAGTAGGAAAGTAGTCGTCCACGACGACAGGTTTATCTTAAAACTTTAGGGTGTACTTAAACAATGCACTTTTAGAAAGTTTAAATCATATGAATCGTTTTCCAAATAATTAATGCAGAAATATATTTGTATCCTGCTTGGGAATGAAACTTGTGTTACATCTAAAAGTAAACTGAGGCGAAATATAACTAATAAATCGAGACGTTTAAAATTGCACTTCAATTTATATACTAATAACTGTTAGATCAGATTGCAAGTATGCAAATAAATTAACAAAAAGTTTACGAATGAATAAAATTGTAAACATACTCGTGCAATGGTAAAAGCAAGATCACCATCATAACCTTCGTCTTCTTCTTCATCATGGTTTAGGTTATTTTAACCTGTTTTGGGTCAACGTCTAGGTCTTTTATATCATATTTTTCTTTGATTTCAGTTGAATGCTAGTTTTGGAAGACGTTTCCAGTTTATTTTATAGGATTAGATATAAATTTTACTCTAATAGTGACTCCATAGTATGTTCCACTCATAATAAAAGATAATATGTTGCTTTCACTTTAGAAACATGAATTGTGTTTCCCTTTTATTGTGAAATTCTTGTAGTAATATGGTTTTATACAAGTATTTTTTCTTCTTCTTCTCGAATTTTCTTTTTTGCATTCTACCTCTGTTGAGACTCCGACGTCTAGTTCTTTTTCCATCGTTTAGCTTTAGGAGGTCGACGTGGTGGTCTTCTGGTTTATGTTTTTTTTTATTTTTCTCCCATTTCGCAACTCTATCCGGGTCTTTCCTGTCTACATTATTTCTCCATTGTCGTTTTTTTGGATGTTATTCATCTGGTTACATCTTCTGTTTTTCTGCTCTTATATCGTTACTTATATTTGATATCCTCTTATTGTTCGAAATGTTTTCATTTCTATGGTTATCAGTTTCGTTGTTTTGGTCGTTTCTGTGCAGGTTTCAGCTGCCTACGTCAAAATCTCACACTTATTATGTAGATCTTCACTATGCCCTACTTTGATAAGTATTGTTTTCCTCGTAATACGTTTTTTTCGCCTTCCAGAGATTTTTTATGCTTTGCTGGAACTCGCTCTAACCTTCTCTGTTGCGATTCTGTCGCTTGCTATTTCGAGATAGTTGCACTTCATAATTTGATCTATTACTTTATAGCCAACCATCAGTTTACACCAAGTACGATCTTTAAATCTTACTATACACTCGACTGGCTTTGGCTATAACCCTATAACCATGTTGAAATGTTCAGTGTTATTTTAAGTTTAAATGCAGTATAAATTATATTTGCTCCCTGTTCTTAGTGTAGCATTATTAACAAATGTGCCTGTAACGACTCTCATTACTATTTGTTCGTCTTTCACTTGGTCTTCCCATGGATTTTCTTCATCTCAGTCGACAGTAGTAGATTTATGATCGCAATTTTAATAAATTTATATTACTAATCAACTTACTGGTAATATTTCTAATTTGGTTTCCGGATTCTACTGACTCACTTGGGTGAATGCAGTATAGACAGAACACTACATAGACAAATCAAGAAAAAACGGTGAAGATGAGATAATTATCCCCATGTAATATTTCAATATGGGATTTTACCACTCGCGGTAATTCTCAACAAGTCATTTACAGCCATAATTAAAGTAAAGTCCATTTAGGAGTGTGACCAGAGACTCGGTGGGCAGGGCCACCGATTATATCTCCAGAAACCCAGTCGTCTAGCACACCGTCAATGGCGTAGTGGGGGGTAATGCTGTCGCTACTAACTAGATCTCCTGGCAAGCACATCCTGAAAGAAATATAAATCAAAAACACTGGGTTTTCTCGGGGCCATTTGGCCCTCAGTTCGAATATGTCAATTCAAAGTTGAGGAAATTAGCCGAAGTAAAAGCAACCACATTTGGTTAATTTGATTATAGTTGCTCCATTATTCCAAACAACCGTAGACTTTCCACTCTACCCCGATCTAACCCTTATATCCAAGACAGCTCAACAAATACAAGAGGCTACAAGACTAGTTCTCAAAGACTTTCCAGGTTCTCAACGCAAGCGTATTACTATCTTTGTTGGAACCGATATACCAATAACAGTCTATTGCTTTGTTGACGTGGAATTTTTGAAAGGCTGACTGGGATAGCTATAGGAAGCAATTATGATCGATTTACTAAACTGGTCATCAAAACAGCCACAAAATACATGTCAAGAAGTTCTGGAAAGGAATACATCCCATGTTATAATGAAGAAGCAGCGGCTCTACGAAGAATATGTAGAAAGAGGAGGCGCAGATATTGGAAGCACATTACTTAACACATTGAACGTGGCTAGAACTGAGAGATGGAAAGACGCTGTAGAAAGCATGAGCTTCACTCATAGTAGCAAAACCGCCTCGACACTCTGAAGACGACTAGAACCAGAGCTTAAATCTCTCAATAACACCGAAAATTGTTCCTCTCCTCAGGCCGCGGCTACGAGGACTGCCTAAATAGAGAAATCAGAGCAGCGTTGGACAACTGCACTCAGACAGGTAAAAAATCCTAACTACATAGGATAGCTGCACTCGGTACTTAAGCTGCCCCTTTATTCCGTATAGACAAGCGCAGCGTAAGTTAATTGATAAACGGATTAATGATAATGAGGTTCACATATTTTTGTTTAAAACTGCTAACAAATTTTCATGACATGCTTTGCATCTAAACATTTGGGTCGTAATAATCAAGCTTATATTATGCTCCTTAGCGATCATCAATTGTAGGTATCTCAAACGAGATCTACAAAAAACTTACATCTTATGTAGACAATAATTTTAGGAGACATTTCTGCGCCATAAGAATAAGACATTACATTACATAATGTAGTCTGGAGATTGTTAAGTCATTTTGCTGTTTTAGATGCTTAATTGCATTTCACGCCTTTAGGGCAATTTGTTGCTATGTCAAAACCATTTTCAATCTTTGCGCACAAGTACAATCTCATCTTCCGCACATTTGATTCAGGTCATTTTGGTATTTTAAATAGCCACCTAGGCTTTAGGGCAGCGTGCCCGTATGCTAAACCCTTTTAGTTCTTTATTTGGCTCCGTCGCCTAATTCCAGAATCATGATTTCGCACATATTTGGCCCCAAACGCAGTATTTCTCGTCGGTTGGAGCCCCCCTCTGATGGCGCTTTGGCAGCCGAGCGTTATCGCTCCCAAGAATTCCGAATCTTCTAGAAAAGACGCCGTTGAGGCGTGATACCATTGTCGCCGGCATTAATTTGTTTCATTTTATCGCCTCGCGATTGGCTGCCGAGGTTTAGTCACGTGGGGACGCGACCGATGTGACCTGTGGCAGCGCTTCCCTCTGGGCATTCAGCCGAGAGCCGTCGATCGAATAAGAGGTCGGATAGTGTGTGCGTTCGTGCGGCGCTCCCGCCCTTGGCGGGGGCGTCAGCCTTTTTCCCGTCGAGTGCTGCTTCAGCAAGTATGTGACAAACGGTTTCGCCTTAAGTGGCAGTTGATCGCAGCCCGTTGCAGAGAACGTTCGTGTGGTGGTTGTGAGTGTGAGTTTCGAATTGTCTTCGGCGTAGCGTGGGTGCTTTTTGAGCCCAGTTCCTGCTCCCGTAAGTAAGGGATCGTGCCCCCTTCACCTCGACCTTCGAGGATCTGTCCCGCAGAACGAAAGTGGCCAATTTTTCGTCGTCCAGTTGTACGCGTCCTGACGCGTCTCACGTCGCCATTATGGCGGATGTCCACTCATCCCTATAGCCGTCGAACATCGAAAGTACCTGCCACCTAAGACTGCAGCCTGTCGCAACTGAACTGTACCAGGCTCCCCAACCGCCTACATATTAAGGTATGTGTCTTTGAACTGATTACCGCTGTGAACGCGAGTGTACCTGTCCCGCGGAGAGCATTTAAGCCCCGCGTACGAGCTGTATTGGGACGCCGCGAGCGAGCCCGTCACATCTCTTGTGCCTACAGGCACTGTCGTCATATTTGTTCATTACTGTTTGCTGCATAAGGCGTCGCGCCCGCATATTTGTACATTCATTCCAAATTACAGACTGTCCATGTTACAAGTGCTAATTTGTTCATTACTGTTTGCTGCATAAGGCGTCGCGCCCGCATATTTGTACATTCATTCCAAATTACAGACTGTCTATGTTACAAGTGCTACTTTGTTCATTACTGTTCAACATCTGTCGCTAGGTTTAGAGCGCGCGCCAGCTGGTGTTCTTAGATATAATCTATTTATAGATATAGGGCGACGCACTCTGCTGCCCCATTGTAACCCGTGAGTCAATACATGATTTGTTAGTTAAGGGAACTATTGTTTTGTTTCGACTTGTGCATGTTCTGTTTCAGATAAGCGCCCCCTTCAGTGTACTGATTATTGTGCGACGGGACGAGGGAGCTTTGAGCGTACAGGTGGGTGAGACAGCTGCGTAGTCGCGGTCGGATTGGCACCTAATTACAATCTTTGCATAAGGCAATCTCGAAATTGTTATTTGACCTTGCAACTCTTGAGTAATCCTATCGACGGAGTATTTTGCGTGCTTCGCTCCCGTCTAACCGTCCAGGCCCGGTTAGTCGGGTTAAGACAGGCTTGGTGGCGCCCTCATAATTCTGACATACCCTATATATATATATGCCGCAACACGCTTGCCCAGAACGTATCGTGTGACTCACGCCCGACTCCCTGAGCGTTCCAGCCGTGGCCTTTAGCCTATTTTGAACCGATTTCAGGGCAAGTGTGCCAGTTTTTCAGGACTGATATCACCCGTTGTATACATTTCAATTGTGTTCTGATGCAGACCCTTTTGCCTATCAGTTACATTTTTAGATTTATATTTATTGGAACCCGAAGTACACCTTTGAATTTTTATGTAAGTTTACTATCTCAATGCTTCTCAGAAAGTTAATAAAATAAAACAAATATGGGCGACTCTTAGCTAATGTTATTCCAGTATTGAAACTTCATTAAAGGATTAAGCCGCTTATCTGCCTATATTTTAATCACGAGTACAGTTGTCCAGTCGGATTTTACCCCAAATATTTGTAAGGAGATTAACCTGGGGCCCCGAGTGCAGTTTGCCTGTGCTCAATCAGAGATATCGAAAACACTTAACTAAACTGTGAAACATACTTTAACAGAGCACAGAAAGAGCCAACAGCAATGCCATTATATAACAAGTCCGATCAGTATAGAAGAGCTTGATCCTCAATTCACGGTATTTATTTATTTAATTTATATATTTAATTCGCACTCAGCCAACAGCCGTTATGCCAATTATAGGCGTCGCTGTGCAGTTATGAGGACTTCCAACCCCACTAACGACTGTCATGATGTTGTATGACCGCCGGGACCAACCTTTTCCGTGATAGCCGTACCACGAGGCGCCGAGAGATGCAGCCGTGGAACTCCCATCCAAGTTCTGACCAGAAAGAGCGTTGCTTAACTCTGCTGATCGAACGTGGACGCTTGTTCAAGCTACACCACTCGGGACCCATACAGAAATGTTTGGAGAATATATTCCGAGTACGTATAAAAGAGGCTGGGTTGAACACAAAGCAATAGCTATTGGACTCATTTAACATTATTGATACGGGAAACTTACCTAAGGCGATTAAAAGGAGTAAGATAGGTGGTATCCTCAAACCAGAAATTTGTCCAGAAATGTACCGCACTATTTCGGCACTAAGTGTATGAAAACATCATGGATTTTATAGAATGAATATCTGCCTGTAACACAGTGTGGAAAAATAGCCTTCTTCAAAAACCCTTCCAAATGTATCTCAATGGGAAAACAAGTTCAGAAGCCTGCAGAATGTACTACCTCGAGGCTCCGTACTAGCTATATTACCCTTTAACATCTATATCTCGGATATTCCCGAAATTTAATCACAGAAATCCATGTACGTATACGATATAGCCATCGCTACACAGCAGGGCAACTTAGATATCACCAAAGAGGTACTTTAAAGAGACTTGCAGATCTTAAGTAACTATTTTAGTAAATGGAGCATCCAACATAACTCTAACAAAACGGAAGTGTGTGCGTTCCATCTCAACAACAGACTAGCCAACGAACAACTAACACTGTGGTCACATGATACCCCATTGCAACACCTAAATACTTAGAAGTCACTGTAGATAGAGCGCTCAGCTATAAACTCAGTCTTCAGAATATGTAAGCTAACGTCAATACAAGAGTACAACGGCGATCTCCTTGCCCTATTCTACAGCCTAATACTGTGCTCCAGTATGGCTGAGCAGGCACTTAAACCAAACTATGCGAATAATCAATGGAACTATAAGAACAACTCCAATCTTAACTAGGACCTCCTCATCCATATAAATTCTGCACATCTATTGAATGAAAGACTTCTGCTGAAATCTCGATCGTCACAAATTCGAATGGTTATGAGTGACTTGAGTGATTTAAGCCTAAAAAGATCGGCAGGCCGTTTTGGGTGGAGCAGGAAGTAGGAAACTCACTCCTAATCCACGATCTACTGTAAGAGTGCCCGGATTCCATGTACCCCAAAGAGAATGGTGTACTATGAATAGAATTCGTACAAACTACGAAAGGGCTATATTAATATAGCTGCTTTCAGGATTACACGAACTTACACCGGACGCCCTCGACTAGTTGCATCATTCCAGTTTGGAGCTGTGATAACATTTGATTTATTAATAGAATATGTACAGTTACTTAAGTAATATTTTCTAAAATATTTATAATGTGCTACTATCTTGTTCATACGAAATAAGAGATATATAATGGCTGGCTGGGTGATGAGGTTAGCACGACTGCTTCTCTCTTCTACTACCACAACTATGGTTTTGGTAGCAATTTTTTTAAAGCGACTGAGGGGAGGTGTTCATCAGTTGGCAGGTGTGAGGATTGATACTCTTACATTCTACTGCTAATAGATGTTCTCAAATAAAAATTTGGTGTGAGATATGATTTTTAAGAAAGCCTATCATTTTCTCCCATTTGCGGTTTTATAGCGGAATCATTAAGAAAATCAGTGGAAATTCCGTACAAATTGCATACCTGGGCCAGTTATCAATGTGCCGAGTTCAAATCTATGATGAATGGATCGATTATTCGTTGACAAACGAAACGCTACAGCAAGCGAAAAAGCAGACGAGCAGCCGGTCCATTCATCTGCTCAAGCAGCCAGTTTCAAAACAAGCCCTTGTTCGTCCTTTGAAAGGTTGGCCAGTTTTTGAGTTGTGCGACAAGTCGAGAGGCGGCCTTTTTGTAATCCCAAACAAACCGAGCAAAAACGCTCCAGCGGCTCCGAAGCGCATCATGCACATTTAATTTCCTCCACGCTGCTCGTTATTTTTGTGGCCTCGCAGCCTTTTATCTTCTTTCGCACAAGCCCGCTAAGTGGTATTTGCACTTTTGCATTATCTCGGCGGAGAAAGTTCTTTGACCCGCGATTTGACAGAAATATGACCTTTGTTTTCCGCGGGGAAAAAGTCGCGACTTGTTACCCGGTAACAAACGAGTAGCTGCGCTGATCTAAGGACCTCTGCGCCAGCAGGAACGCGCTTACTGTTAACCTAAAATGTATGCACGCGAATAATCTGGAGATAAATCGAATCTTCTTCAGTAATTACCTCCGCGGCTTGGCGCCCAGAGCGCTACAACTGCGGTGTTTTTCCGAGTTTTTCTTCCCACCGAGCTTTGTCCGCTTCACGTGATGGAGCGAGAGCGGCGCCGAACGTGCAGAAGGCTGCATCTCGGAGGGACTTGTTTATGTTTAGGTAGTTTTAAATGCGCCGCATTTCCTACATACTCCTTCTTGGAAGTCGCGCCGGAGTATTTTCTCGACGCTGTTCACGCAGAGGTACAGCTCGCCGGGATCATTTTCATATTTTAATTGCGCCGAGCTCTGTTTTCCGGATATGGCGTTTTGTATAAAGCGCAATTAGAATACTTGAAGGCAGTCGTTGGTGGCTTTAGGTTGTTTTCAATAAGCTGCACGATGTTCAAGAAGACGAGCTTTTTATCATTACTTATCCAAAGGAAAACATTAAACAACTGCTGACTAGTGTTTATCCATAAATTTGCATATATTAGGTATATTCGAAGAATAAAGAATTTCTACAGTCACCATCTTCCCTCAATTTCCATACTTTTCGACCTTTCCTTTTTTCTTCTCCGCTGCCTCTCTTTTTAATGGTTTCATGTACCCCGTCTCCCAGTATAATTTTCGTTGCATTCCTTTTATCCTTGTTCCGCTTGGATGCTATTCTGAAACTTTTAAATGTTTTAAAGTGGTGGATTTAACTCACCCATGACCACAAGGCGGCGGCTGGGTGCACGCAGTGCAATTGTGAGTTTCTTTGCAGTGGCGGCGGCAAGTTGTTAAATGTCTTCTTCTTCCTCCTGGTATAGGCTGAGAGCCTATCAATCCTGTCATTACCATACTGAGTGCGGTTTTATAAGCCATCTTCACCCGCCGGCTGGTCAGATGGCTAGCCCAATCTATTGATAGGAAGAATGCCCTTCTGGAAGGGCCACGACGACCACAAGTATTGGTATGATAGCCGGAGTGCGTGAGATATAACAGATCTCAGAGTGTGAGGCTCGAACTTACTACCTGCCAACTGCAAGCGCAAACGCTTTACCAGTCGGATTACATAAACTTACTAACCTGTAAATCTGGCTCCGGTGTGTGCTTCCCTGCCCTCACACCAAGGGACGCCCCGTATGCAGGTGGCACAAGAGATGCCCTAGGGAGCAGCTACTGGTACATGAATTCTACTATTTATACACAGCCTATGTTCTTAAGACCATATTCTTGCCTTCGCTAGGCGGAGCTGTTCTAGCTTGCTGAGCAAAAAGGTACTGACTTAGTAAACGCGGGGCCGCCGTTTGAGATGTCGGGCTATAGTAGTAATACTGCCTAGTATCCGTTGTAAAGGCTATCTGTACTAGTATAGACGAGTCTTGGCAGTCGATTGAGGTGTTGGGCCAGGAGCCAAACTGATCCTAGTATTCGAGATGTGTCAAGCAATCCTTTGAGGTGTCGGCAGACTTCCAATGACTAGTTATTAGAGACAAACTACCCCTAGCAGACCGTACGGAGTTTACCCAGAAGACTGCCTGTGAGCTACCCCATTCCAGGATGAGGTATATTGTCAGCAACGGATGTAAGCAGGCAAAAGTGCTGCAGTACTATAGAAATGCTAAGCTGCAGCAGAAATGTGCGGTAGAGAGGTCGCTCTCGACGGTTATTCCGCAAGCGTTTACACGAGTACTACGTGTAGTTAGAATAAAACCCGGCTAGATTGGTACAGTTGCGGCCAATAAAAATGGGACAACTCTTATAACGAATTTTTATCTAATTCTAGCTGCTTGAATTTGTTTTATTAATATGTCATATTGCAACACTGAATATTTGACATCTGCCAAACAATTCCAAGTTAGAAATAATACGACAAAGTAATTATGCCTCATATAAATGCAGTGACGAAAGGTGGAATAATCGCGAAAATAAACGTAACTGTCCCATTGTTTTTTGGCCGCAACTGTACCTGGCACTTCGGTGCCTAGTGTCCAAGTATTCGGTTGACTGCGATCAGGACGGATTCGTAATGGCAGTGGTTGGGTCGTACATGCTGGTCAGCTGTCTTGGAGTCGGCCGGGGCTTAGGCAGCGTACATAAATCAAACAAGTAGAGACACTCACTGTCGGTTCTTTTGATGCCAAAATACCGATTTGGATGACCTTGAACGGCTCCTGGGGGGTACTTTCCGGTAGTACTAAAAGATGGCGCCACTACTTTAGCACATATGATTGGTAGCAGAGCCAATGACTGGCTCTGATTGGTAGTAGAGTCACTGTATATAAAAGAGTTGGGACATGTAGGGTGACTTGTTTTGGATCCACAAACCATGGAGTACCCGATTTTGCCGATTTTAAACTTTATGCATACTTCTTTCAACTGAAATAAATGAAATATATCTTTGCTGCATCACATGGTCCCTGATTTGTGGATCCAATGGCTCAACTCTAATTACATATAGGAACTCTAATTGGTAGAACTTTGTGCTGCTATCTTATAGTCAAGCTTAGAAATACCCCGGCACTGTCCCAGGCACTCTAGACAGGTTTCAACATTTGATATGAGTGTGTCTACTTGTTTGATGTATGTAGGTTGGTTTAGGTGGACGAACCAAGGCCACCGATACCTATACCTACCAGGCCTGCTCATTGCCGGAGAGCCCGCAACATAGTGGTCATACGCTAGTTAGGCGCGCCCGTTAGAATACAGCAGTTTTTGCAACATTTTGCCATACATTTACCATAAAGATATACATTTATAATTTAAATGGTTGTGGCAGACATTTTTAGATATCTTACTACACGATTTTAGTTGAGTTTGAGTTATTAAATATTATATTTAACAAACAGTACTTACAATGCTTATACGTCGTTTTACAATTTTAACGTTTTGTCCCATAAACACATGATCATCAGCGAAACATACAGATTGCATAGCGGGTGTCCCTAATGGACACATACATGTATCGCATTTTTAGTTTCAGATTTTCAGAACAGATTCTAGGAATATTAAAAAACAAATCAGTAATGTCAGCTATCCTTGCAGCAGCCCCTTCGATGCAGCTTTTCGTCGAGGCTTATTTCGAGGTACCCTGTCAAAAATTTTCTTGCGCTGTATTAAAACTAAATATATTCATTTATTTTTTCCTTTTTCTTCAATAGTTGTTGAACGGTGTATATGTGATTTAGGTATAGTCAGCCTACTGTAAAATGATCCGTGAACTTGCAATGTTATTAAAACTGTCATCTAAAATAATAATAATATAACAACGGCTTGATTTGAATTTTTATCAGATTTTTCAGGAGGATCAAAGATTATTTTCTTGAACGACACCTTTTGAGATCTGTACCTTGATTACAGACACACATATTTTTCACTAACTAAAAATTTTGCATTTTGTCTTATTCTTTTTCAGCGGACTATCCTTCATATGTGATATTTACACTGTCTTCTTAGCAGTATGCCTCATACGTTCCGGAAATTGGCCATCAGCATTAGTATTCGAACAGCTGCTAGCCTGAGGAGCCAAACCACGTCGTAGGTTGTGTAACCAAGAGCGTTTCTGTCTTCGTGGGCCTCGCTTGCCATATATCTTCCCTTTTAATATGGAGTAATCCATATTTTTTATACCCTCTAATGTGGTGAGGTACCCAAGTTCTCTTCTAAGCAGTAATTTTGTTGTTGTTGTTAAACTTTCTAATGACTTCCTCGTTGGTGGATTTCCTTACCATTTCATTAGTAATTGTTTATGCTTTATAAAGCAGTATAGAGAAGACGAATCAGCATTATATTATTAGTTTTGGGGAAACAGAATAGTCTCTTGAGGTAAATAATAGTCCGATTTTTTTAACTGCAGATATCGAGATTTCTCAATCATCTGTTAAATTGCCAATGAGATATCCCAGTTTGAATAAATTCTAATGGGGTGCTGCTCAGTAAATATTGTTCACTTCCTGCTTGAATCGCAGTCATTATCGATTGGACATCTTCAGGACTATCCGCTAGAATTAGTGCCATCGACGTACCTAGTATTGTTATTAATCTCGCTGTTTTTTTTTTCAATTCCAGTGTTAATTTCTCCAATAGTTTCTCGGAGAGACTCTTTGAGTAAAGATTAAATAGTGTAAGTGATAAAACGCAGCCATGTTGAACGGCTCTCAGTATATTTATTTCTGTAGTGGTCATTACTCACTTTGACTGTAGTAGATGGATTCCACTGCAGAGTTATTATAGCTCTTCCATCAACACAAACTTTCTCCAACACCAATGTAAGCTTTTCATGTTTCATATTTTGAATTTCTCTTCTAAACCGATAAAGCACACGAATATATCATGCTTCACATGCATCTTTTGTAACCAAGTTATTTCAAAACCTATCTTATTTTCTGTTTATTATTACATTATTATACATATTATTATTATTATTACATTTTGTTTTATTATATTGTTATCTTGTGGTAAAGGTTGGATGTCATCAAATTCATGTAATTGAAGCATTATCTAAGATTTAAAAATAGAAGTTCTTCGATTGGCACGTTGCAGTATTGAATCTTCCTTCTTCTAATCTCGACCTACTTGCTGATTTTATTACGTTAATCTATATTGCTGACCTTGTCTAGGTATTTTTGATGTTAGTCTAGTTAAAGATAATAGTTAAATTCGTCCAACTATCATGCATTAAATTTATTGATATCTGTTTTCTGCTTAAATTTTCATACCATTATTGAAAGGGTGCATCACCCTGCCGTTTCTATGAGCAGAGAAACAGTTAGATTCTTGTTGCTCAAGACCTTTTCCAGTTATGAAAAGAGAGATCGTGCATTTCTTAAGTTCAAGTTTGAAGAGAAAATAATTGGCATGCTAACAACTCAGAAGGAACCTAATAAATTCATATTTTTACGGGAGGAAGCTATAATGGAATGCATCGAATGAAGAAGAAGAAGAAGAGGGAAGCTGAAAACAATGCTTGTCTATAGCTACGGGATGATCAAGGGAAGAGTGAAAGCGAAGCAAATCAAAGAATGTGGGAGCTATTCTTGATTTGCTGGATTGTCAAATTTTTTAATACTTGTAACAAGAATATCTTGTAAATTGTTATTAACAAGGAGTAATTAAATAACTCGTTAACGTTATAGTAAATTTTCAATATTAAATCTCTAATTTAAAACCATCTCCTCCACATTCGTGTCCTTTTAAACATATCGCGCTACTTTTCTCGTCAGTTTAATTGTCTGACTTATAAATTTTGCTATGTTAATGAATTCTGGCTACTACTCAAATCAGATATATGAACCATGATAATTATAAACGGCTTTAATATCCCGTAACTTGGAAGGTTTTCCCCTTTATGCTGTGTAACTGAATATTTTATCTTCCAAGTATTATCAAATCACTACCACTAACAATTAAAATGTAAAGATATTCCATGAATAATTGTTGTCTATACGTTAATTATCCTCCTCCAGACCCGGATTCTGGGAAAAAAAAATGTTTTTGTTTATATTAATAAATTCCACCAGTGAAAGCATGTGTAAAATTACTGATATCAATCAAGGCTGGTTAATATTTATCTTGGGTAATCGGTATAGGCCGTTTCTCTTTCAGAAAAATAAGGCCGCTTTCTGTTAACTAGTCCAATAAAATAAATTCCCCGGTTTCGAGCACTTCATGTTCTGAAGTGGTTTAATGTACATGAACGGACGTTTTCCAAGACAAAAATGTTCGCCATAAATTACTAGCATTTGGGCCATAAAACCTTTATGCATCGTGAGGCAAATGCAATATTCGAGAGCTCGCACGCGATTGCCATGCAAACCGAAGGAGAGTTCAGGAATAATTCCACGACGTTACCGTTCAGCTGTCACTCAAACGCAGCCCTTTCCCGATTTGTGCAAGTCGCGGGTCGAGCTGATTGCAAAGAGCTCGCTGCATCTCTTCTCTATATAGAAAACGGCCGCAGCGCATTACGGGACGCTGTGCAAATAAGATGCATTTGCATTTGAGGCATGGCAGGCTAGTCGTTTGATGACAAGATTATCCCATTATTTAGAAACGAGTAACTAACTTTATCGACAATCACATGCAACTGCTTTGAGAGGCTATCTATAGGAAAATGTAAATCCAACTTGTGCTGCATATTGAATAACACCGGACCTAGTATGGAACCTTAGGAGACTCCATTCAGTATTATCTAATAAAGATAACATTGTCATTTTAAGTTTTAGTTTAATTAAATAAAAAGAAATTGAACAGGAATACGATATGTATAGCGAAACGGAGCTGGTACAGTAGCTTGTTCCAGATCAGAAAATATGTGGGAGTACCCAGTTCGACTTTGACAAACGTGGAGTATAAATTCCTTAATAGAAAAAGTCGAGGCTCCTGCAGTGGGGATATAATAACACTGCTAATGACGACAGCGACAACGATATGAAGCATAGTAAATTATTGTGGGGCATGAGGCAAATATTTCTTCTTCTTCGTCTTCAGTCTGCACTCTTGTTACCTTTATTGGTGGACATTCCTTCTAACTCTTCGCATTTGTTGCTTCCGCTATATTGCATATTTTGCTTCATAGACTACACATGTTAAAGCAAATACTAAAAACCTGGAAAAGGAAATTTACAGAGACAGGTGTAACAGTTAGGGGTGGCCCAGCTACCACACTACAGAATGAGAAAGATGTAAGCCTTTTCTTGCAAAAGTTGAAGGCAGCGGAACGGGAAATAAATAAAACTCGTACGTGCCAACATCAGATGAAGTTCACTGAACTTACAAATCAACAAAGATTGGTAATAATAAGATTTTAGGTTCCTGACAACAATAAATGTGACATAAACGAGGACCTGGATAAAACAGCTAAATGTAGTTATGTAGGACATATATATATATATGACCTATATTACAGAATCAAGATTATATAATGTTATAATGTAACAGTGAAGAGTCATGCAAAATTATAGCAGAAGGCGTTGTGGAGTTACTAGTAGAGACAGAATCATCAACAATACAATTAGCGATATCGAAGAAAGAAATTATTGTACCACCATGTCAGAAAAAATAACATATCATAGTCATATGGGAAGACAACTGAGGAGAAAACCAAAAAGATTGAGAGATAGATGATGTAATGAGAAGAAAAACACCGGAAGAATAATATACTATCAAACAGTATATTCATAGTTTCGATTTATAAATATCAAATAATTTGAAAACGCTGAAAGGAAAATACGTCGGGTACAATAAGAAGCAAAAGAGGAACGATGGTAGAGCAGATGGAGATCAATAGTAAGGAGAATAAGAATTTATTCTATAAAGTATTCAAGCGAATGGAAAAAGATAAGCAGAGCCAATCAAGGCAGATAATAGACAAAAATAGTAAGATCCCTTCAAAAGAAAAAGAAACTATTAAATGGTGGAAAGAATAGTTTCATCAACTCTTGCAAGCAAGTGGGCAAAGATGACGAAAATCTGATGGCGAGTAAGTATAGAAAATGCTCTGATGTCGCCAATACACAAGACGCGAAAGAATCTAGCATAAATAAGGAAGAAATGACAAAGGGACTTAAGAGTATTACATCTGTGTTACACTTAATAACTTATTTACGAGATATGATGGAATAAATGACGCACGCGATTTCCTGCAGTAAGAAATGGATGCGGTCTTACTCTGAAAGCGTAGCTGTTCACGTGGAAGATGGTTATTCACTGAGTTGTTTATCATAGGCGAAAGATGTTTGCAGCGCTTCCAACCCAGAATAAATCGTGACGAGGCATCGAGGGAATTTGGAGTCCTATTTGCTAAACGAACTTACCTTACCTTCATCTACTTGGTGAAATTCCACCTGTTAACGCAATTGCATACTTGCTGTACAAAGAAGAATGCATAGAATGCAAAATGATGCGTTATATTGAACACACCATAATGCAAGTAAGAGATCTCTGGCGGTAGCCTGCGCTGGACAGTAAACCTCCAATATTACGAGAAAATCTCCACCGAGTGATTCTAGGGCAGTACATTCTAAGAAAAAGTAATTTTGAAAGACTGACCGCAATTTAGTACATATCCCAATGGTATTTAGCTTACCCCTCGGGTAATGGCTCAAAATTTGTGCCCGTTAGGCGAACACTCGTGAAAACATTTAAACCTCAGAAATGACATTAGCACACCAAAGGGTCGTAATTATCCAATCTAAAATGAAGAGTGGTGTACATGGAAGGAATTAAAAAACACAGTAAATGGATGATTACAGCTTAATGCACTGATTTAATAATACCAAATTCTGAAGGTATGGCAACGTCCTCCAGCTCGAAATGGCGACATCAATGGAAGGCAATGCTTGGAACCTTAGCTCAGGAAGGTAATCTAGGGCGTTGATAGGATGACCTGTGGGGTTCGACAACAGATCTGGGGCTAGAATGGTTTGGCCAAATGTTCGAAATCAGCTAGCGTTTCTGAAAAAACCGAAGCCTACGAAAAGATTGGGGACGAACGCAGTCCTGCTCCGATAAAAATCGGTCCTCGGTGTTCGACGGCAATTCAAATAACAAAAGCGGGATCACATGGGTTAAGCCGGCAGAAGTTTTTCCAAAATGGGAACACGTAAACCTCATCGGCCATAAACATACGTACGGTTCGCTTGGTTTCTGTAAAAACAATTTTAACACGGAAATAAGTGGCCCACAACTAGCGCCAGCGGGCTCCCGCTATCCACAAGCATCCTCCCTGCTACAGGATGAGTACAAGATTGCCCCCACTGCAGACGTCGGTCATCTGCATCGTGTTTAGTGCAAAATCAACGGCCTAAGGTCAGCGGCGTGGGATGGAAAAGGTAGAGAAAAAACGAATATAACAATTTGCTATTTTATGCCAGATTCATAGATTTGAAGAAGGCGTTCGATAGGACTCCAAAGCAGATTAATGGGACAGCATATGGAAAAGACACATACGAGTATGGGAAGCTTTACTAGCGGATATTAAGAGCACGTATGAGAAAATCTGTAATTTTGCGAGAAAAGGGAACGCATGTCTGAAACCTTTGAAACTACTAAGAGATTGTGGTAAGGCAGATATTGAGATGGTTTTAAGCTCACAATTTAGCTCTGTATGCAGTGAGAAATATTGAACAGAGTCAATTAAACACAGAGTTGAGATATTTGATTTAACTGCCATCTAAACTAGTTGAAGTTTTTAAATGCAGTGGTAATGTGATGCAAGAAGCATTAATTAGAGGGATAAAGGCAAGTACAAGGAAAGCAGATTTCAGAGGGTTGGAATTTGAATTTTGAGGAAAATAATATAAGTAATATGATAGGGTTGCGCATATTTAAAGCCAGACCAAATGAAATTAAATAACACAAAAGGTTGGCTATGTGCATACTGAATGAGCGTAGAGTTATTAATAAAAGTACGGGCCACTGAAAAGTAAGCAAGCTGAAAGGTAAATGAAATCGAAGCAAGAGAAAATAGAAATTGCAAAGAGCAATAGAGAACGAGGGCAACTAAATTGAAGAACAAACAGTGACGTGTGTAAAATTGAACTCAAGTCCAGCGCATTTTAAAAAAAGTGTTGTAGCAGAGCAGTCATTTAGAAACGATGTCTGTGACGAGCACGAACAATTTTTAGATATAAGAAAGACAATTTTTAAATTTAAGCAATTCTTAGATTTAAGAAAAATGTTATCAAATTTTATTCCATTTGTGTATTTGTAATTAAAACTAATTTCCTATAAACAATACCAGATCACTGTTACCTAGCAACGCGATGATGTTTTGTTAAAAGAAGAGAATAACAATTGCTGTAAATTAACAAGCTTGGGGCAAAATTGTGCTCTCTTAAAATTAATGTTTTAATATAATAAAAAAGTATTTACCAAAACAAAAAGTGTTCCATTTTACTGTACAAATTATCAGGCAGCTGTGGTACTGTTTGCAGCAAGTTCCCCGAGATAAAATGATAAAATTTTCCAAACAATCTTCGGCTGTGAGCTGCGGTTCGACACCTGGAGTTTCCGAACGTCGATACCAACACAGTTGAGCGGCAGAAGCCAGGGGTCTCCACTACAACACGACAGAGGGGTCTGCACGAGCATCCTGAACAAGATTTGCTGCCAAGAAAGCGACTCCAAGAGCATAAAGCCATCGGCGTCACCCTGCGACTAGCTTCGAAGAGAAGTTCGGCTAGAAGTTACAAGGGAGGACCTGGCAATTTATTTGAGTGTTTGGGTTCCGAAAAGCTGGTGAACGCTAAGATTAGAACTTGTGGAAGAGATTCAACGTGTTTCCAAGCGTCCATATACGCCTCAATCTTAGGAATTTACATGGCGTCAGTAGAATCTGCGATTTTGCTAGAATTTTCAAGCCATCAAAACAAGAGAGCATCGAGCTCGTTCACATCACAGCTGAAACAAAATTGAGTCAGTTGTTGCTAAGCGAGAGTTTTTAAATCAATTTACCTAACGTTTCCTTGCTGAATTTCACTGTTAAATATTCAAATAAACGCTGATGCACTAACGACGTTCTGTATCAAGGTGTGAGGTTATGAATAATTGGAGCGTGTAGATCGAATGTACTAAAATCGCGCATGTGAGCTACTTTGAATCAAATTTTCTAAACATAATTTCAAAAGCTCAGATTTGAACCCACCTGAGGAGTTTTGTGTTTTGCTGGAGCTAGCCTAAATTATTATTGCGTTCAATAAAATATAGAAAATGGCAATTAAAATTTTTATTTGAAAAGTAATAAATGCATTTCATTTTAATAAGTCTAAAATACTGACAGGCAAAGTTTAACACAATAAAAATACGCTGAGCATTGTGGTGATTTACCCTTATTTAATTATTTAATATTTGCATTAAACCCTTTATTAATACAAGGCATCATTCCATTTCAATATATTAGCCCGTTATTGTTTATCGTACTTCTGGAATACAGCAAACTTCAAGTATGCGTCTGCTCTGCAGATGAGTAGTCTTGGGAGCGAGTTCAGAAAACGCTTCTTCAGAGACGCATGCAAAAATGAAGGCATCAAAAGCAAAGAAAATGAAAAACAATTTAAATAGAACAAAAGTCACTGAATGTCAGGTTAAATATTGAGATAGAGCAGGTGAACATCTTTAACTATCTAGGTTCACGGATCGAAGAAGAGGCGGAGACGATATTGGAGGCTTTACAGGTCGGAGGAAGCGCAACTCCTGGAGGTAATCCGTCAGTAGGGAATCTTTCCAGGCTAACAGGTCCACGAAAGAGACAATGCGTTACGCGAAAAGGAAGCGCAATGCTGGCAAGATGCGTAAATAATTGGCATATCATTGATGAAGGAAACATGAACTATCGCAGATACATTTACGTGGACGTGACGGGCACGAAGACAGGTAGATTGTGCCTTTAGATTTTAGCTTTTGCATCTCTAAATTATTAGTACAGGGCTCGCATCTTGCATTTTCCTAGCATTGCTGTGACGGAATTTCAATTTTCGAATGCGCAAACCTGGGGATAACACCAGTAGCCGAATTTGAGAACGCGAGCGTCCTTCTTCCGCCAGAAAAGAACTGCGTGGGATAATAAATTAGCCCAAGCGGCAGCATCGGAAAGACGGTGTGTGGAATTCAGAGCAATGACCCGTCGGGTTATGGACATAAGATTGCTATGAGAAGTCTGAGAGGACTAACCCTAGAGAAAAAAAGGAGATAGCCAAAGCACTCTTCCCTCATATGATGGATAGATGGCGCACCCCAGGAATAACCAGAGAGGCAATGGTGTTTACCCTCGATGCTGGATTCCGTGAGAGGCATAAGGTGTGGTAGTATGCCATACAGTGGCCTTCAAGGAAGCAGTAAAGGCTAGACCGGAGTTGCTATTGGAGGTTATGAATGATCAACTGAAGTCACAGAGCTCTCCAAAGGAATGGAAGGTAGCCAGGCTGGTACTTATATTGAAACCGGGGGAAACACCCGAGAACCTGACATCGTACAGACCGATATAGCTGATCAACTCCTGTAATGAACTATATAAACAGCTAATAAGGGAGGGGGAGAGGATAAGATGGAAATTGGGGAAAAGGGCGGACTGTATAGGAACCAATATAGATTTCGAAAAGTGGAATCAACGATCCACGCGTTGGAAAAAGTGAGCAATATAGTAAGAGGCAGTGCATAACAGTTAGGTGTACTTGTAACGCTAGACGTTTGAAATGCGTTCAACACTGCATGTCCCAGTACAATAATTCAGAGACTATGTAGTAGAGGGATATCCCAGCATTTATTACGGTTTGTAACTAGTTACTTTAGAGGGAGGCAACTACATATAATCTGTAATGAGATACTGCGGTACGAAGGGATCCGTTCTGAAGCCTCTAATTTGGAATGTCCTCTATAACGGAGCCTTGGAATTGGAGCTGGGACAGGGCATAGCACTCACGGACGACCTGGATCTAATGGGGACAACGGATAATAAGGAGGCCTTAATACAAAAGACAATCCACTGCCTATGGCAGATTAACACATGCAGGTAAGGACAGAAGCTAAATCTGGCTCCTAGCAAAACAGAAACTATTATCCTTAAGGGGGAAAAGAAGTGTGGGGACATTTGTTTTAAGGTACTAGAGGCGTAGGTACCTATAATGAAGGAGGTAGGGTACTTGCGGATAATACTTGACGAGAGAGGAAGTTTTGGGATCACATAAGGGAGATCTTACACAAGACCAAGGACCGAATGGCCAAGCTCAGCAAACTAATGCTAAACATCGGCGGCCCGAGCTGCGAGAAGAGACAGATATTATCCACTCGATCCTACCCTACGGAGCCCCTATCTGGTATAGAGCCTGCAACATAGAATTTGGAACGAGGAGTTGCAGAAGTATTGAAGATCTAGGACAAAACATGGCAGTAGGAAAAATGACACGATTAATCGGAAAAGAATCGCCTTCAGGTTCAAGAAGAGCTGACTATATATGACTGTAATTATGTAGAATCAATTCAACTGTTAACGCCAGTGAATCTTTCGGTATATGTACGATAGTTCTAAATAACACATTTAATTCTACTATGGGAGAGATGACTCATTTAGATAGTCTTCATTGTGGACATGTCAAAATAAAGAGACTCTTATGTAGCCAAGATATATTTTATTTATTTTGTGCAGAATAAATTTTAGAATTGCACTCAGTTTGATTCACGCTGTCTTTTCATATCGGGCCTCTTCTTTACCCGATAGAGAAGATGAACTTATGTGTACAATTTTACCAACCAAGCGATTTACGATTAAATCAGTAATTGTGGTTGCAAACGCTCCAACAATGTGAGCAAATAATGTAGCGACGATGTGTCTAGTTTTCCGGTATACGTACAATCCAGCCTGTTCCCACACAACCACATTGGGCATTAACTGTTCACTTAATAAGATCTCGGCTGCGAAGCGCATAGCTGAAATTGCAAGTGGCGTTTGTGGATACATATGTGTTGCATTAGGTGTGCATTTCAAAATAACTGTTTCGCACTTCCGCGAGATTTATACGGTTAGTCAATCAGAGGTGAGAACTTCATACGAGATTATGGGTAAGTGGATTTGAGTTATGGCAGCGCTTGGAGGTGGGCGTTGAGTCGCTCATTTTCATGCAGGTGGGCGGCTGCAATTAGCGAATGCTGCACAAGCTGAAATGCACGGCCGAAAACGAAAGCCGCTGAAAACGGAGTTTCTCGGGGAACGCCGCATGGAGACGGCAATACGCAATCGATAATAATTATTTACCTTATCTAATCGTGCATGTGTACTTTGGTAAGCATATAATTACACCGAGGAAAACGAGATGCTCGTTACCTTAATCAAACCGCAAATAGCCTATGAAGTGCAGGAGATACGATATTTTAATTTTTCCAATTAAGAAAAACCAGGAATGTATGAGCGCAGTTAAAGTTAACTGCTTAAAACTCGCGAGTTTATCTGCCCTCAGCTTCCTATAACGGTGGATGGTTTCATTTTCAGTATTTAAACTATTAGAGGGACGTTATGTAAATAACAGCCATCAACTGGTAATACGTCGTATAATTAATGTAACTAGCTATAATCTGATGTATATTAATCTGTAACGTTGTGGGTAATGGTTATTAGACAGCTAATATTATTTAATTGATATCGCCGGCTAGGAACTTCACTTGCAGTTTATTAAATAGTCGAAAAATGTATCGCATTAATATCCTAGAGCTTTACTGATGTAAAAGCAATTTAAATTTATGGCCTAAATTTTTAAAATCGGTCAGCTATTAATTTCCTTGATTACTTTGCATACTTCCGCAAGTTTTAATCGCCCAGTATTGTTCACAGGTAGTAAAAATATTCAGTTGATTCAGTAATTTAAAATAGTTTTAATTGTTCTTGTTTGTTTGTTTGTAAAATGCAAGTATTTCGAAAAATGCAAAGGTTCTACAGAAAAATAAACTCAAGTCTGTTCAAGAAACCAAATCCTGATTACAGGAAAACCCCTTTTGCTGAATAGTTATACATATAAAGGAAAGTTTGGAAATGTAACTATTTAAGTTATGTTTGAAGATTCAATCCAAAACTATTTAATTTGCTGGCCTTTTATTTGGGTACTATTGCCTTGTTTTACTTGGTCTTAGATGAATAATTTGTCATAGTTGGAACCCGTTTACGACATCTATGTACAGCGACGCCTATAATTGGCCTAACGGCTGTTGGCTGAGTACAGAACAAATTAAAAAAATCTAAGCCTAACAGTTGCTCGAACTAGCTCGGTGGGAAGGGATGGGTCGTAGGTTGAGTGAAGAGGATATCGCTCGCGATAGTCAAACATTCGTACCTGGAAAGATACGCGGGGGCCACCTTGCGTGTGTAGGTCCAAGATACAATCCTACCTTCGTGATCCCTGAATAGCTTATATTACTTCCAGAATATGCGAACTTTACAAAATGAAATCACGCAGTAAAATCGAGAATTGTATTAACTCAATAAAAGTACATTTTAGCGGGCTCCAGCTGAAAGTCAACATCGCAACGAAACAATCCCTACGTATTCTATCTGCTCGTGGCGTCACGACACGCGATAAGGAAACCTTAACATTAGTTCGCCTGGGAAACAATTCCACAGGGGAAAGGAATATTGATACTTGGCGGGATATAATAACAAAACTGAGACCAATAAAATTACACTACTAGCATGTCTTCAATACTAATAAAGAATGCTGAAGAATGATCCTTGATTAATAAGTTTTGCAAAAATTAATTTAGTCGTGAACCAAAATTGCTTAAAAATAGAACTTAAAACGTACAGTGGTGTTCAAATAAATCTGGGACAATGTTTTTTTCATATTTAGGTTGAATTAAGAATTGAAGATTATCTCGATGGATTTCCTGCCACCAGAAAGTCCCAGATTTATTTAAACACGTTGAACTTCTCGGAAAAGGTCTATTCTTGACGCACCCCAGTTTCTACGAGGCTGCACGAACTCCTTGCTGTGAAATTTAACCCTTTGAAGAGGTGCTCCGCTGTTGGTTGGCACATTGGAAGGACGCCACGGCAAATACTCGCTTGGAAATGGGTTGCTGGTCCTAACTATTTTACCCACGGGTTGCTAAAGCTTTCTTCTCCACGTAGCAGCAAAAAGATCTGTCTTCCAATGTCTGGAACTGCCTCAAAATCGTCACCCAAGTTGGCTCACACTCAACGCCGCACCAGGTGGAAACTTGCTGGCCTAATTGCACTACCTTTGGAACTCCTGCACTAGTCAAAACTACACCCATAGATACCCAGCAACACTGATAAAAACTCCAACACAAATGTGACTCAACAAAATGACTTTTTATTATTAATTTCTGTACAAAAAGTGGAGCTTAACTTACACCCAACATGACATTTTTCAGCTTGTTTTATTAATAATAATAATCGACCGTCTCGTAACTTAGCAACTAGATTTTCATATTTTTAAAAGAAATTAGGTTTGATTACATGTTTTAACTTATTGACTACAGTGTTGATGTCATTGCTTTGCCTAACTACTAAAATTGTCTTTTTCTTGAAATAAATGTCGCCACACTTTGGTTTATAATGCACTGATACAATTGAGTTCCTTTAGAATATCACTAATTGTCTTTCAATTGGTTGCCTTACATTTTTCCATTGCTCTATTGCAATTATTGCGTTCACTGTTTTTCGCTTACCTTTCAGTCAACTTGCCGTATGCTGGCTTATAAACTTTTAGTACATAACGCTCATACATTTTGTGTATTTAAAAAATCATTTTGTATCATTTTATTCACATTATGTTTGACGTTACTAAGCTCAAATCCGTCGGTTAAAAATTAAATTGCATTGACCCTTCCGGACATTTATCATATCTTAAAAGTTAGTTAAGAAAATAGGTTTATTCAGTAGAATTTCTAACAACCTTAATATACAGTCTAAAATTATGATTTACAAAACAATCATCGCACTGCATTTCGATTACTGTTCGAGTATATTATTTTTATGTCAAGAACAAGAATTGGCTAGAATGCAAAAACAGCAGGACAGAGTAATGCCTATTATATTACGCTGTTCGAAATATACAAGAATTTCTGCGATGCTAGAGTGTTTACAATGGTTAAGTATGAAGCAACATATTTATTTTAATTCTTTGTTATTAGTTTTTAAAGCAGTCAATAACCTGTCTCCAGAATATATGACCCAAAACTTAGTTTATGGTTGTGATATTCATACTTATAGTACTAGAAATAGGCACAATGATAGATTACCTAAACCTACAAAAGCAGTTCCCAAAATTGTTTCTTTTTTAGAAAGGCTTCAAAATTTATAATGACCTTCCAATTGAAGTTAAAGGAACTAAACATTTCTATGAGTTTAAAAAAAACTAAGCGACTATGTTAAGAAAAATTATTAGTTAAGTAAATATGTAAACAATTGTAATCTTAAAATAGTTTATTAACTAAATAAAGATTATTATTATTATGGATATTTCAGAATTTTGTATTTGAATACGTTTGGAATATTAAATTAGTTTGTTAATTTACTTATTTTATTTATTTACCTGTGAAGGCAACACGCACATGTGGGAACAATAACGGTACTAATATTTCTGATGGCGAACGACTGCAAGAGGATAGAATCTGGGAATAGTCAGTATCTAATCAGTTAAATTTTAATATAAATAAATGCCAATGGAAACAACTCTCGTAAATCCAATTCCATTTTGATTCAGTACACAATGAATAATATTAATTGAGATCGTGTTACAGTTTTTCATGACCTTGGCGTTACCTTTGATCAATCTTTAAGATTTAATCAGCGCATTGAAACCTTATTAAATTCTGCATCGAAACAATTAGGCTTTTTAATTCGCAATTCTCATTCATTCCATTGTATTGACACTTTAATAACTGTTTTTAACTCATTTGTACGTACCAAATTGGAATATGCGGATATAATTTGGAATTCATGCTATACTTATTACACAATTAGAATCGAAAGAATACAGTAAACATTGTCTTTATAGGTCCGGTGTTAGTGACCTCAGTACTATTTTTTTTGTGTCGTCATTTTAATTTGAGTGACCCATCCAATCGTAGAACGTTACAATTCTAAATTTTCCAATTTAATTTAATTAATTATCGTGTTGGCGCCTCTACACTTTTATCACAATAACAATTCCGATTGCCTGATTTTACGATCAGATCTCAATTTTTTTCATACCCGTTATCTAAAACTACTGTGCATTTCAAATCGCCTATTCTGGCAATGCCTAATGCGTACAGTAAGATTAACGTAAATATTGATATATTTTCGCTCACAAGTAGTCAGTTTCGTGCTGCAATATCCGGATTGAAGTAATGTTGTACTCGTGAATTTTTGATGATTGCATTATATGTTATTTAGGAGCTGCATTTCATTTCATTATTATATTGTTTCATTGCTGTGGTGTAATGTCATAGTTTAATTTAGAAGATAGTCAGTTCTCTTGTTTTCTTTGATTCAAGTCTTGTTAACACTAGTTTGGTTATTAATCTGTTTATGTTTCCTGTAATTAGGAATAATAATAGTAAATTAAAATGAGCCTTTTTAATATAGTGAGTGCTTTCGTTAGTGTCTGGTGGTGTGTGTGTGTGGCTGATTTACCATCAGTAATGTAGAAGTAAATACGTAAATAACCATTGCAGATGGTTGTGAAATAAATGCATTGTTACCGCATGGAGATTTGCTAGCGTTTCAAAACGGTTGCCGGCGAACAAAAATTTTCGGTGTATACAATATGTGTGCAAGTGTTTGTATTTTTATCAGTATGCCGAACGAGTCTTCAATTTCTAGGTGTCCAGGAAACTAAACAAACATGGTGGTGCATTTGTTTAGTTCACTAAAGATGAATCATACAAAAAATAGATTACTGCTATATCAAAGGCAGACTTTATTCCACCTAAATATACCAACGTATGCAAATTATATTTTCTAAAAGGAAATGTCACATGAACTATCACGGAACTGGTGTTGAAATTTATTATATTTGAGGTGGTACGTCTCGGCAATTTGGTTTCAAACAAAATTAAATTATTTTTTAAATCAAATTACAGGAACGCGACAGTAGGCTTATTTATTGAATATGTTTGAGTGACATTGTGATAACGGGGACAGAATAGCGAACATTCTACACTCTACAATCAATACCTTGATTAGAAATGATTGTGGTGAAGTGACTAATAATCGATTGAGCAAAAGGGAAAGGGTATCATACTGAGTACGTTAATATAGAAATAAAGAAAATTTGGAGCGAAATTTTGAAGTGTGGGATTGGTTTTTGGTTTGAAACGTTGTTTTTACATTATAAACAAATCGAAGAGGACAAGACACCCTTATCTTTAAGTTATAAACACATATAAACACTGCGCCTATGCAATTTAACGCTAAATTCTATCGATGGGTGGCCTTCCTGTGCTGATGTCTTGTCAGAAAGCTGCGGCCTTTATTCTTTAGGTAGTACTGACTACTGACATATATTGAAATGGATGTTGTTAAAATGACTTTTTGAAAAAGCAACTGAATAACTTCTTATACGCATAATAGTTTACAGTATACTTTTTTGATGGTTCGACATAAACATCCAGCATTATATTAAAATGTTCAAAACGAGCACACAAAGAAATAAATTGCTACGAACAAAGTTAATTTAAACCCTAGATGCACTTTTTGTTCTTTTTAAAGTTAATCACCTAAAAACCTACCTTGTTGTACAATGTACTTCAAAACAATAAAACAAGATATAATTAATCAGATAATATCCATATTTTATTAATACATAATTTTGTACTTAAATCCAATCTTATTTCATAAAATATTTAAGTAATTGTTTATGTTTATTGTTAAAGTTGCTGGTCCTTATGACAATTCAAACAAATTTTTGTTAATGACAAATGTATAAATTTAGGTTTACAAACCAATATTAATTTTAAATATAAATTTTTACGAATTTAGAAATTTGATAGGCCTTTTAATTTCTTGGATTATTATTGTTTGTGGCTCAATACTGAGAATTAATTTAAAAACGGACTCACTTTGCGTTTTCACTTTTTTGTGAAGTCTGCAAATGCTCGCTGCTAGAAATTGCTTCTGGGACTGCTGTTGGCTCTGTGGCTTCTGTGGCGATATCTTCAAAGTCTCATGAAAGTTTATTTATGTAGTAGATAACGTACACTAGTAATCACTTTTAACTATGTTTATCTACGACCACTACTAAAAGTAGGCCTTTTAGCGCTAGCTTGTTCCACTAAAAATGACGTTTTATAGTTTACCGTGGTTAAAGAAATCAGCTGTTTACTTTTAGCACATGAGCTAAAAGTGAAGTGAGGTTATAAAACTACAATTCAGAACTGGAAGTGAAGTTGTAAAGTTATTCTAGTTGCTTCTTGCGTTACAGGTAAAGCGTTTTTGAAATAATTAAAGCATTATGTAATGAATACAGTCAGATGTGGAGTATCAATAATTACATTTCGTAACTCACCTTGACAGCACTGGCGTGGCAAACAATCGCCCGCGCGACGTGGCTTACTGTTTATTATGACATAAATTAAAAGTGTCGCAGATGCAAACCTTTGTTAAATCGATATTTATGGATTAATAATGGTAAAAATAAGGTCGTAGATAAAATATTGTATGCAACGCGTGCTAAAAGTCGTTTATGCACGAGACATGTTATAAAACTCAACCTTCGGCTTCGTTTCATAATTTTCATGTCTCGTGGATAAACGTCGACTTTTAGCACGCGTTGCATAAATAGCTATTGTGGTGAATTTTACCCGAAATTAATAATTTTACTTGGATTTCTGGAAGAAAGAACATTTTTAATAGCCGTCAAATTAATATTTTTTTTCTTTCCCCGCCGGCTTATATTTCTTAAAACAAAAACAATTGATTATCCACTGTCCTGGCACTATTTTACAGAAAGAGCATTTATTAATTACCAGCTTAAATCAATTTAGTTAAAATTCTGACAGAAGTCATTTTTTTAGGTTAGCAATATTTATCTATCATTTCCAAACGCATTCGACACCTTCCCTGATTATAAACAAACCGCCACACTAACAATGGTAAGTCATAACTTAATCCTATGTAATGTAAGCTTTCTTTTTTACTTTAAAATTCTATTTTAGGTTAAAACGAAATCACAAACTTGGAACATGGTTATTATTGAAATCTTGTATACTTCAGCACACTGCAACATTCCATTGTCATTCGAGCTTCGTAAACATTGCATTAAATGAACATTGATATAATATTCATGTCGATACTGATTTATATTACTTTAATTAGCTTTCTCTCATTTTTGCAGGTACAGCTGCAAGCATATTGTAATTCACCTTGGCCAGTTTTAAGTGATTTAGTTTTATTAGAATATTTTTTTAACCATGCTAATGTCATAGCAATATATTGAGTTGTCCATAACAACGGCATTTTCTGAACGGCTGTAAGAGTTGCCCATTCTGTAAACTGAGATTTTATGCAAGACAGTACATTATAATGTATATGTGAAAAAAATTAATATTAAAAAAGATTGCGACACTTTCAAAAATGGATAATGGGAATGCATTAAACTACTTCATTTTCATCTACTGTGTAAAAATAATTTTGGCCTTATTTGTGAATAATGTTAATAATTGAAAATACTAAGTACCTGGAAAATAGTTCTAAAATGTGTATTTCTGGATAACAATATAATATTAATAATTAAGAAGAAAGAAATAAATATCTTAGAGGACAAACAGTAGAACATGTTAAATTCCATGAAGAAAAAGTAATTTGCATATTGCACCAACGCATTAATTTTAATTTCGCAATGTTTGCAAAAAGTGGTATCGCAATAAAAATTAAAGTAATATAGAAATTTCTATTGTTGCCTACCTGTGCAACAAACAGCAGGCCCAAATATTATTTAACGAAGCGAAAATAAGGTATTCACGCGTAACAATGAACTTAAATTGAGTGTATGAGCCAGAGCAACTGCAAATCAGCAATTGCTTAATGACATGGAAACCTAGTCGAGATTCTGAAAGTTGTAAGGCACGAAAAATAAACAACCAGGAAGCACCAATTTAACAATATGGCGAAATAATAGTGGGCATCTTCTCTGTTATGGCATTTTTAAAACATCGATGGCAGGTAACTCATTACAGCAAAATCTGTGCTCTACATCGACGTTATTCCGCTCACGACTTCCCCGGTAGTGTTCCTAAAGCATGAGCATGTATTCTCCTTAAGGAAAATTATCTAACGGGCCACTGTGTACCGTAAATCGCCAAGAATCCCGCAGCCAGCGATTATTATGAAAAGTTAAAAATGCGGAATGCCACGGATTCTATTCTGAATAGCAATAAGCCTTTGAAAAACTTAAATTACCTTCGTCTATAAGTCGGGGACACGAGCTCCTGGTCGTGAAAAGAATGCCTACGGTAGTCCTTGCGTTTCTTCCTGCGAGATCCCTTGCCTTCACTCTGATAAGAGGGATTGCTTCTGGAAATGGCAGCTTCTGGATTCACTTTAGCCAAACCGGGCGCAGGACTGGCCCGACATCCTGCCCTTAGCTCCCGTAGCCATTTTGTCAACACTCCCCCAGTGCTGGTAGATGGGTTGTCAGGTCTGCAAAAAAATATTATATCAGAAATTACATCAACTGAAGGTCGTCTAACGCTTCACAAGTTGGCGGTTCTGTGGCAATGAATAATTCCAAGTCATGCTCAAATTAATAGAATTGCAAGAAAAACTCGCGATGTTGCGATATATGGAAAGCGTTGTAGGAGGAGCACGGCGTTGTTCTCGATGTACGAATCGGTGATAAATCAAATGGCGTAAGTATCCTCGGAGGTTTGGAAGTTAATTTGTTTTAAACCAAATTAGCATTTAAGCGCGATGTTAGCTGTAAGTACATGCCATTTGGCCTTGTCAAATCGTGTTGCATTCGTCATTTCCATATTAGCATTTCAATCATATTTTGTATGCCAGTTGTTCTTTGTAAATATTAAGATCCTTAAAGCACTAAAAATTATATTTCTTGTTTAATTTATGGCGCACATATTTTATAAAATTAAACGTTTGTCTGGTGCAAAGTCATTAATTATTCTTATAATAACTATACAAGAATATAAATTTTCAAAAGAAAAACGGAATTCAATTCCCCCAACTGGGGCGGGCTGTCATAGACACCTTGAGCCTCTCTTCAGCCAAGAATAGGAAGTTCAAGAAGGGCTAGAGAAAGCAGGGGTGGAGAAAGGAAGAAGGACTAAGCAAGGTGGAGAAATACTGCTCAGGAATTTGCCTCAGAGACTCACAAAACCCACCTAAAAACCTGAATCAGAGCAGGTGGCTGTGGGGATTGAACCCACGACCTCCCGAATGCGTTGCCGCGAACCTACAGAGTTCAATTTTTCAAAAGAAAAATATAATGAAGCGTGCGAAGAATCAAGAAAGTTGACGAAGACGTGTTTGATGATTAACATGTGTTGTTACTGTAGCAGCCAACATTGGAAATACGAAAATCGTGCAAAGCTAAACAAAACGAAGAACTTCTGGGCACTTGAGACTGAACAAAAATATGCATGGGATGGGGCTAGTTGATGACACAATCTGTCGGGGATGCAACTTTGAGGAAGAGACGGCAATATCTTCAACTTCTAATCTAACGAGGCCGGGAGGGGTGCTGTAGCCCCTTTGGCTAGCATCTTCTGGTTCACCAAAAGAGGCAGATGACTTGAATGAGGCAGATAAGGAGGTAGTACAATATTTTTATTTCCTATTACACATAGAACCTATAAATAAGGGCAGGCCACCTTGTTGAGTAGGATCCAGCGTAGCAAACGGGTGGACGCGGGTTCAAATTTGGCCGTGGCCGAAATTTTTCTAGCAGCGACGATAGATTTTAACTCATTAGTTAACTTCGCTGTACGTTTAAGGTTTGTTGAATGCGTGGTATATTTGGTTGCGGGGGAGCGCAATATAAGTCGCATGCCACCAATCACCTTCTTTGCACTTCGACACCGAACGGTAAAGGAGGCTAAAGATTGTGAATGATTCGATGAGAGTAGGTAACGGTTTTTTAACATTTGCAAAATACCAGTAGCCACCAAAGATTACCGAATGCAATACGAGGGTACTTAATTTACAAGATTTTGATACACTTTTGCTTCATTTGTAACACATTTCAAACCTGTCACTGGTTAGATTTACTACTAATGATCGAATTCAAGTTAGGATCTAGGCGAATTAAAAGTCGCATTGTTCTGGTTGCAACATATAAATTCCGTGGTGTTGTATGCATCTAGATACGTCGCCCATAATCGAACTAATGCAATTATATAAGCGCAATAAATTTTCACCAGTGGAAGCTATTTATTCAGTTTGTTAGTATGAGCGCAAGACATAAATCAGTGTAAGGCTAGAACTATAATGCTTTATATAATGATTCCGTGAGTGTATTCTTTGCGCTACAAGCAAACGCTTGTTTTAACCAGAAGAATGTAACCCGGGGAAAATTACGTAAATAGATATAGCAGAAAATCGACAGTCAGCGTTGCTGCAATAAACTATATGTGCATCCCGCTCACGACACTTACATCAATACCTTGTCAAAACAGACGCGCGCAATGCAAAAATTTTGCGCAAGGATTTGAGATGCATAAAGCTAGAAGCGATGAAGTGAATGCAGCTGGGGCAGCAGCTATTATGTAAAGTAGAGAGAGTTTGGGCACGATACACAAATCGACTACATATCAATGCAGGCTTGCAAATTTCTCCCTCGTATAATCTGATAATCGCGTTGGTATCGGTACTTTGCTTAATCTTTGTTCTAATCAGCTGCAATTACAACTAGAACCATCATCTAACCACACAGGCTTTCTAAGAAGCATGTATTCAGTGAAAAGATTTGACTATTTGCATTCTTGTATTAAGTTTACTCTCACTTTATAATTTTTACACTGAACTATTGCATTAATTCGTACATCAGTTGCTGAACCTAGTGCTTATTGGTTTGCTACTCCTTATGACGATTAGATAGATTTATTGCGTGTTCTCTATGCCCACGGATCAATCTAATTAATGCAACAAGTTCTCTACATAACAATGTACATATATACTGCTCCACAAATGAACTGGACCATTAACATCATTAACATATATTGGTGCAATTTAAAAAAATATTTTCCAAAAGGAGAGATGCAATTTTCGGAACCTTCCAGGATTGTGTCACTATAAGAAGCATTTATTTTCATAATTTGGTTTATATTATTACCAAATTATGAAAAGAAATGCTTCATATAGTAACACAATCCTGGAATTTGGTTTATATAAGAAAGCGTGTGGCCGGCTGGTACAGTGCTTGCGCCAGGTAGTGGGTTCAAGCCCCACACCCGTACATTGGAGACATCGAACCCTCTCCGGCCATCATACGAACATCTTTGGTGGTCGTGACCCCTGTGAGGGCATTCTTCCCTAATTCAAGGGGTTAGGCTAGCCACCTAACCCGGCCGCGGCTTAAGATGGCTTATAAAATCGCGCTCAATGTGTGGAAATAACAGGCTCTCAACCTATATTAGGAGGAAGAGGAAGAAGGTTTATGTAAAACTAAGTCCATTAATAAAATATTATCATTTAAAAATTTTGAATTTTGCCCAAATGTTGATAGCACATTGCATAAAAAGTATGCCAAATCGTTGCCAAAATTTTTTAAACGTTATGAGGAGACTCAAAAAACCATTAATTTCCTTTTTTCGTTCTTCCTTTTATTTTTGTTAAATAAAGTTTTTTTATATATTTTTATTTTATTAATATGATTTTGTTAATGCGTCAGTTAACTCTTGAGAATAGTGAAATTAAATATGCTTAATATGAGTATACTATAAAACAAAAACTATTATATATATTTTTTTGTGACGTAATGTAACAAATAAAATTCTTATGAGTGGTCCAGTTCATTTGTGGAGCAGTATATAATTGTAATGATATCCATTCATGGTATGATCGTCATCTCTTCATATTAGTCCATATCTGTAACTAAAACTTCTATTCTTTTTTTTCCTCCGCCCCCTTTTCTGCTTCTTCTTTAGAACGGCTTCCATCGTTTCAAACGCTAGATACTATAATGTTGAAATTACATTGGAATTTGTTATGACCGCCAGCTGAACTCCTTTACATTGAAATACATCCGTTGTCTAATGTTATGAAGCCATGATATCCGCTTACGTCTAAACAGTACTTTTCCTTTGACCTTTCTTCGAAAACGAGGCGGAGACGATAAAATCAAAGAACCAAATGGAATGGCTACCAATGATGTGTAAGATTATGTATTGAATATAGTCGGAGATAACTATAAGGTGGAAGGACTGGTATTTTGTTACCGCACAAACATGACTTTATGAAATAGTCGAGAAATATACATAGAATACACGGCCCTAACTCTGTTAAGATGGCGGTAACAAAAAGGTTTGCTCCAGCTAAAACCCAGTCACGAGGGCGGGTACGAGAGGTCAAAGATGTTTAATAATTAAAGCACTACCACATGCAGAATAGATTGGGACAACAAAATCAACACAGGTGAACGCACTCTTGAATGTGGAAGTGAATGCGTCACCTTTCTAGTTCTAGCTTGGCAGAGTTTGGTCGACGATCCACGTAGGTACAACACTGACTTACCTTACAAAAATAACTCATTGATGCAGCTGCTAAACTCCTTTTACAACAGAACAATACACACATAACGCATGCAATTATTGTAAACAACAAATACTTAACAATAGCTCTATTAAAATAATCAATTATGTAAATGACAATGAACAAGAATTAGAGTAAATATAACAACACCGACATGGGTTAGTGAGGGTTACATTAAATTGCGTAACACCTTAACTTAGTTAATAGCGGTAAACTTGACTGCAAATACATAATGTGGCTCAAAAACGAAACTGACAAAACGTTACGTTAAACAGTAACAATAAACTAATACAATTCATTCAATTTGGCAAATCAGCAACTAACAGTTCTGACAGTAAATACAATATTACGCAAAATTGTTCACCACTTGGCGGGATGTTCACTGTATGCTATGCATCATAAAATTAATACAATAACTATGTTACCTGAAGGAGTGTAGTTTACTGCGGCAGACGTGCGGCAGAATTGTAGGTGATCGCTTTTCCCACATAAACTGCCCCAAAATGCCTGAAGGAACTGCACAAAAGCAACACGAAGCTGCGGAATGAAGCAGTCTGAGTGTAACATCCCCGAAGAGGGTGAAATTGAAGTCCGTGACGGCAAGCCAGGTCTCGAAACAGTACGGAACTTTGATGCACAAGTAAGCCTTCTTAAGGGGATCCCCACGACAATAATCCGTCCAATGACGTATTTAAAGATGCCACTTTACGATAAACGGGAATTTCCAGGCTTACAACGATATGTGGTATTCAATGACACTTAGCAACAACCCCCAGGCACAAGACGTGCAGTTCCAAATACAATAGGCGGTGAAAAGTGGCTGTTACTCCAAACGTTCATTTTACGATCTCTGATGGACGGAAAAGCACACCGGTAGGTTCAACAGTTCTTCAGAAGGCATACAAAATTAACGAAAGCACACCGGTAGTTTGAAATTACAAGGGCACCCTGGTCACAAAGCGATGCGAACCGGGGTGCTAATCGGCACACACGTGTTTTGTCAACCAAAGCCAGGACGGTAATGAATTTAGAAGCGCGGCCAAATTCAACGGCTATTTCCGCGTCCTACAATGCATCTCCCTTCTACAACGACAGGCTACATACTCCCTTGCTCAATTTCAAAATATTGCAACACCAAATGCAACATATGATCAGATATCTCGGGAAAGCAACGAGCCTTTCATGCCGGCTTCTTGTCGCCGCGGAAGTAATAAAGAAGGCGATAGCGGGCTACGTCTTTTTCAACCGGTGCAGAAAACATATCTAACTTTAGAACACGGATAAATACAATTAAATCGATGCCCCTGAACAGCCTGTGAACTGAGAATTGAATTGAAGGTCCTAAAATAACCTGCGAAGTGTCAATGTTTCAGCGAGCGGAAGAAAGTATCGAGCAGAGTTATGGTCTGATAACATCAATGAAGGACGAATGTAACTTACGTAAATCGGGAAAATGCTAATATTTGGGCTAAAAATACGAACAGTTCTAGCTCCGGGAAATTGTTGTAATAATTTGCAACTGAAGAATATACTATGTACTGGAAATGAGCCAACAATTTTTGAAAGGATGGGAGTCTACTACTGTATTTTTGCGGCATTAAGGAAAATCTGAACCCACAGATTGAGAAATTGACTGTCCTAATTACTAATGCCTTAAAATTTTTTACCAAAGAAAATAGTAAATAGCTAAGAGCAACTGAAAAAAAGTTGGGTTGCAATCATATTTATGCAACTGCAGATTATAGATATTCTAGAGATAGGTATTACAAGAAAATCGACATGGACATCATCTATTATGCTAACGAAGAAACAAAAATCGTGGAAATGACAACGTTGTTCAGTATCTTTAGTTACGTTTTCTCGAGCAAGCACAATCAAAATACACATTTTAAACACTTCTGAATTATAACACATTGCAGAAACACCAGCTGAAGCAATAGAGGTACTACCTGTAATGGAAGAGTTGCTATGCCATCCTAGAACTATGTAAGACTAAGGAGAGTAACAGCGCAAAGGACGCAATACTGAGGATGTGTACATAGGAAAGCATATAATAGGTCAATAAACTATCACCGATAGAATAACTTTTCCCTATAAGATCACCAGGACGACTATCAGGCAGAATTTGTGGAACCCCAACATTCTTATTGCAATATAATAATTAAGAAGAAATAAAAGATACGCTGAAGCAAAATGCATTTAACCAACTCTTTTTTCAGGACAAAAAGAGGAAAAGACATAATTTAGAGTAGAGCTATTATTCGCTTTGGATTTGGATGAAACAGGTAGGAACTTGCTGTATGGAGTAAAAGATAGTAGTGGAAGAGAAATAAATTATTAAGTATTTGTAACTTACAATTGTACGTACAAAGTAAACAGTGAGACTGAGGCTTCTCCAAAACAGCGAATTTTATCAACACTTCTAGGAATCAAAATATTACAGTACATATAATAAGTAAAACCTCTTGCGTGGTTCAGTGGGTTAGCAGCCTGCTTAGCACCCGGGCGGACGTGGGATGCAGAATGTTTGAATGCGAGGGAGCAGGGAGCGCACGGCATGAATGGCCCTCGACACCGAAACGTAAAAGAAGCTAAAAATTATGAAGGCAAGAATGAATATAAGAAGTAAATCTATAGATTTTCTTCAATAGCAGCTGCAGTACCCATACACATATATCGCAAAAACACGTAACGATCAAACAACGTAAAAATAATTGTCAAGATTGTAACGCCCCGTTTCAATTTAATTTCAAAGGCGCGTTAATACCATATTTCGGACCACCTTATATCTAATTATTGTAGCAAAAGAATTCAAGTTTATCCCAGCAGACGTGTGTGAGAAGTGATAAACGCTGCGTTTTGCGTGTTGGAGCTTGTCTGGCATTTCGATTTTAGTAGGCCGCTAAAACAGCCGAATAGCTGACAAAGTATTGATTTTTCGGAGGCACGCTGTGGCGGATGTTAATTTCTGGGCTAACTGAAGCCGTTTTTGTTGCTTATCAAGTAAAGCCGCAAGGCGTTGTTCTTCTTAAGGAGCATTCAGCATACGTAAGAAAGCTCATCTAAATCTTTTCATTCAAGCTGGATTCCTTGCTCTGCCAATAATTGAACCGCTGTGGTTTCGTTTCTACGCAATTAGGTCGATACAGCTTCGGTAAGAATGCTCCGCTTAGTTTATTTCGTCTTCTAATTTTCAAATATTTAGGCCGTTTAGTATCGGCTAGTTTGGGCTAGAAGCCGCTAGTATTGGTTCAGAAATCAAGCACCTATTTGGGCTCCAACGAAGTCTTAAATTCAGCATCCCGGAGCTAACATTTTGGCTCTTCCTTGAGCTAACCAGTTTCCCGAATTCTCGCCTGTACATAGCTATCAATTTCTTTCCTTTTGATGCTAGTTCTTTCTTCGAGCGTTGACCGTGGGATTCTGAGAATCATGCAGTCAGTTGGCTTTGAGTCTTCATAGAAAAATGCAACGAACAGGACTCCCCTGCCGATCGCTGGAGTTCATCATTAATTAAACTGTAAGTACATGCCATTAGTAGTTCTGTTTTTTATCGACAAAGGCATGCTTATGTCAGTTCTTACTAAGATCTTATCAACTCAAACTGAGCGTGTCAAATCAATCTTTGGCTGAATTGTTATTACCGCAAAAGTCCAAGTATTTAAATTGCTATGGTATATAGAGGCCATGTATTACATTAAATACGGTTATTTATTTACATGAATCTAAAATGAAAAGTTCAATACAGTAATTATACTGAAATGATAAAATGTGGAAAATTGTGTTAATGATTGCTTATTTAATTGAATAATAATTGAAACTCAAAGATTCAAAGTACATTTTAAAAGAAAGTTATTACATAATGAGTACTAATTGATGATGGTAACAAGAATTAACGATAAATACAAAGTTGAATGTTGCATATGACAGAATAAAATTCTATTTGTAACAATTTATAAAGTGAGCACCATTCAAATTTATTTATAACATGTAGCAGGCAGGAATAATGGTAGTCTAGGATAGCAATAAAAATTGGATCATTATTAAAATAACAACTTTGAAAACAAGCTGTAAAAAATTGTGTTTTGGTAAAATAAACCAGAAATTTGCCCTTAATTTATTTCAATTAAAATACAATATAATAAAAGGGTTTACTAAGTATATGCAAAGTGATAAGCAATTGAATTAAGTGAAGAAAATAATATTATTTGAAAAAAATTAAGATATGGTATTATGGATCTAAATAAGAAGACATAGAAGCAAGAAGAATAGATTTGAATAATTTAATTGGAGTTACATTACAATTTATCGTTAGTAACATAAAATGGAGTATCATTGCTGTTTGGAGTTTAGAGGACTGCACCAGAGGAACGAGGGACCAGTTGGACAAGGAATCTACTTGCTTACAGCGTAGAGAGGAATTGTTGGAGGCAGCGGCAAGGTACCAAGGACTAGTGGACAGGAACTGGTTTACTTGCAGCAGAAGGAAGGACAGTTAGAAGTTTGCAGTATACTGGATGCTGATGACGTGCATGGAGATGCTAGGACCTGAGGAAGGACAGAGTTAAGTTACCATCTTGACAGGAAGTCTACTTACCAAGGAGGAATTGGACACAGGAAGGATCCAGGACTGACAGCTGTGTAGGAGGTCAAGTAGGAGTGGATGTCTTGCAGCTTCTTGGAGGAGTAACGAGGTGGAGGTAGCTTATTGTTGACCAGTGTGTGTGTGTGAGCAGAGGTGTGCAGCAGTTTGGATGGAAAAGAGAGGTGTATCTGGGTGAGTTGAAGCAGGTCTGCTGGATAAGGAACTCAGGTGGGTGAAAGCAGGTATTTCTGAAGTTATCTAAAATAAAAGACAGTTAATAAGGTTATTTACAATATCATTGAATTGACTTACATGTCGTGTCGTTGGTTGAATCGTGAGGGCTTTGTAAAGAAGTTTTTTCTGTCATATTGATTTAAAGTGTCATTGAACACTGTGTTTGCATAATAGTTGACAGCAAACGACTTGCATAAAATAATCAATACTAGTAAATAAAATAGCAACAAACAACTAACTATATTTTGGCGAACCATACCCTGAGCAAAGAGTACTCATGCATTTTGAAATATAATTCAATTGATTTATAATAAAGTTAAAGTTTTGACATTTGAATTAAATAAGCATACAATAATAATATCATATTTGAGCTTTGGTATAATTACTAATAGGTATTGGAACGTGAAGCAAAAGTAAATATAAAATCATACACACGTATCCAGTACAAAATATTCGAAATTGCTGAAATAGCATGTATACTATATCTCAGATAGCGCCCTTAGCGTTATATGTTTATGTAATTTGCGATTGCACAGGTGTTAGCCTGAAGTTGTAATTTAAGCTATAACTACCGAGTTCTGAAATGCTACTTCGATTTGAAGTTTTTTTAAATGTTGTTTTGTCTGTTTTGTCCAGTTATACAATTACATATGTGTGTGTAAGTTGGGTGACGCCAACCTTGATTTGTTTGTGCTGGATATTAAATATTCTTTTGATTGTTACAGTTTGTATTTGTTGTTGCTACCATTACTACATTTATATTGAGGTATGCAGCGAAGCTTACAAGGCAGGTGTTGATTTATTTTGCTAGCGAGGTTCTTTTTTTGTTGTTGTGAATAACGACATGGCGCCCAATTCTTTTATTAATCTACTGTTTAATTGTAAACGCCCGAAGCATTGCTTAGCCTGATTCTTACACCACGCCATATTCTGCGAGAGATAAAAGAGCTAGCCGAGGTCTTGTCAACTACTTCGTTTAAAGGTGGTACAAGACCTACATAGTAATTGTAAATAAGAACTTTTGGTACAAGAAATTTTTATGGTATATTCAATGAAAGTATTAACCAGCCAATATTTATTTGAAATAATGAAAAAGAAGATAAAGTACATATAATGGTTTTGCATATTTTGAAATCGTAGTACGTACCTTCTGTTACATATAATAATTCCAACAAAATATCGAAAGCTGTAAATCTTGCATTTATATGACAACTGGTGTATCAAAGGGCATATGGCTGGTTCGTAAAGCGTTTGCGTTTCAAGTCGGCAGGAAATGAGTTCTAACCGCACACCTGGACACTCGGTTACATCGAATGCTCTTCGGCTATCATACCAAAACCTTTGGTAGTCATTGCTCCTGTGAAAGAGAATTCTTTGCTTTATTCAACGTGTTAGGCTAGTCACCTACCCGGATCGCGGTCGAAGATGGCTTACAAAATACTCTTAGTGCGATAGTAACAGGCTCTCAGTCATGTTAAGGGAGGAAGAAGAAGAAGAAGAAGAAGATTGGCATATTAAAAAATGGTGCCCTGACAAGAAGGTCGTTTAGGTGTCTTATTAATATGCGTTGATTAAACGGAACTGTTGCAGAAAATTTGCTAATGATAAAAATGTGATTGCATCACCCGTAGAAGACGAAATTATATACGTTCTATTTTTTCTACATGATTGTAATTTTGTTGATTGTAATATTATATATAAACGTTTACTCGCTAGCTTTAGTTATTCATTATAGCATTGATGAAAAGGGATCGTAGAACCTGTAAAAGGCTTTACCTGGATCGCCTGGGCGCGTTTAGAGCAGCATCTCAATACACAGCCGATGATCACATCTGTGTTCATTGTTGTTTGTTGATATGTGTACTTATAAAGGGATTTAGTTAGTTTTAAAATCGCACCAATGAATTTGTACATCCGGCCCAGTATTTTCTGGCATCCTGCGCTAATACAAGTGAGCGTGTCTGACACGAGGAGTTTTTTAGCGAAAAACGCCAGTCTTTGCTGGGTGCTTAACAGGGAAAGCCGTGTGAAGTACTTTCTTTTGTAGGCCCAAGAGTATCGCCGAAGCGAAATAGCTTTCTAGGTGCGATCCCAAGCTAAGTGAAGGCGGAATTCCTTCATCTTCAACGGAACTGCAAGCGAGAATAAGGGGTAAAATAGAGGTCCGTGAGCTGTACTGTCGACAAAGGGAGCGACAGCGACCAACAGTGGCGCAATAGCAAAGGTATGGCCGTGGAGAGCTGTGAAATTCGGGTTCAGGTGTCATGTAACCGGTATTCATTAGTTATCACTGCATGTGGGGGATTTTATACTGTAATTAGCAGCCCAAGAGTCGTAATTGGGCTGCATACAGTGAGTCACCGTAGCGCACTAAGGAACATCATTATTGTTTAATATAAAATCGTATTAGAGATAGTTTGTAGCATTAGTACTATTTAGCGTTGTTTCTTTAGTAGCCAATATATGATTGTCGTTTATAGATGTGTATGCAAATTGGCTACTGTTTGGGTTAACTTCGACAGTAACTATCTTTAACCACGACTGGGGTAAGTAAAGTAACAGAGACTCATTGCTAGCTAGCCAAATATGCGTATGAAGCAATCGCGAAAATGATCTAAAATTGTTTTGTATCTGTTTCCCTTTGTTATTAGAAGAGAACGGTCTAGATTATTTGCGTATTTGCTCCATACGCACATGACGTCAAACAAGGGATTCCTGAGGCAAACTGTAGTTCCATTCTCGACAATAAAATAGAAATTGGTTTTTAGCTTCTGCTCCTGTTCGTTATTTATCTTTAGACTCCTATTAGTAGAAAAAAATACTTGAGTATTTCGTACCTCATTAGGTATTATTCGTATATTGTAGTTGTTATGTATATATAGAAGAATATAGAATGTCCTGTAGTATTTAGTAACTATAATTGGATTGTAGAACCTGGCAGTCCATTTTTAAGGTTGTCACTGTGGAAAAATCATAAAGCAACAACCGCTGAAAAACATCTGTCCGTATTAACTTGACGCTAGAAGCAACTGCAGTAACATTCAATGCGATTTCAGTTTTTTATTTTCATTTTTTTAATAGCTAATTCGTTTCCTTGATATTTCGTATTGACAAAATTATTCGAAAGTATGTAAATTGAGATCAATGAGATATACTTACTAAGATTTAGTTGTTCAACATATTGATACTTCTGAAACCTCAATTGTCAGCAAAATAGGTGCACCAAATCCTCTCAAAATACTATAAAAATATTGCACGGCATAATAGAGTGGTTTTTATACCGATTTTTGGTTCGTTGTATGCAATTCGATAGAAATGTATTGTACATTCAGCACCTAAACAGTTTAGGAATTTGTTGTGTTTACTCACCAGGTATAAGTAAGACTGCTATTTGTTTTCTTTTGACATCCTTCTATTGATGGATTTAATACGATTGTATTCTGACCTGACCTACGAATTTAGACGAATCTGGTTTGAATGAAAATCGTAAAATACTGAATGAAATCAGTTCCTTTTGGAAATAGCTGTTGGTAAATAAAATCCTTATGCAAATAGATGATGCAAGAGTCTTAAAATCGTTTCCTCCACATATGCCACTTTAAACGTCATTGTGTGTATCAGGTTGTCTAGACAGATTTCTTTGGAGTCTTGAATTAACTCGAATGCTGCCAGCTGTATTTTTTGTGGCTCCTTATGCTTCCGCTTTAGAAGCGAAATTATCGCGAAGAATCGCCCATAATCTGGTGCAGGTTTGGTTTTCTTAGTTTGTTGGAACACTGTACCCGCCTGTTAAATAAGGATTTAATAGTATTTCGAAATAAACACCCATTGGCTGCTCGAAATCTCAAGGTATGCGCTTTTTGGTCGAATTTATTTCTAGGCTTTCTTTTTTATTTTCTCGTTTCCCGGGTAACCCCGACGTTGTATTTTGACTCATAATAGACTGCAAAATACGGAAGGAGCTGTACAATGGAATTCCGTCTGGAGCTGCGCGTCGTTCGAGAGCAAAATAATAGCATCAAAAGATTCCGTTACAGTTTATTTCAGATATTTATGATAGCAAACGGTCTACGATTGAAGGTAATGTTTTTTTTTAAATTCCGCCCTATGAATTGATTCCAAACGCCCTAGTCACTCAAATCATTTTTGTGCTTGCGTACCATTTATTAATTTTATTTAAAGGTGTATTTACAAGGAAAATTCAAAATTATGAATCGGAAAAAATCTGCAAAATTTGAGGAATTCTGTGGGATAGATAAATATGTAAATAAACTAGTATTTTTGTTGCTGCTGGTCCATGGGTGTTGATTGTTCATCTTGAGTATTTCGAAATAATAACGCCTAATGGAAAACGACAACCATGGTTTATTTAAACAAACATACATGTAGCACGATATATAAATATACCTATAGAGTGCGCGATTAAAACAACTGTATGCTCTAGCAGTTACCGCGCTCTAATATTTCGACAGGGCTATATTAATGAGCAAATTTAAAGTGACGCAGGTTCGACACGTGCCAGAGAACGTCTAGACGCGGTAATGCTGAAAGTCATAAATCAAATGAATGACTGGAACGATCTGGTGTGAACTGACCCCTAGCGCTTCTCTGTCTGTATTTAAATAGCTTCTCCAGTTGCGTCAGTAGAGGGTCGTATACTGCTTGTCGGTAGCTAGATAGACTCTGAGTTTTCTCGCAAATGCAATTAGGCACTCTGCTCCATTTTCTGGTGCCGGAGAATTAGAATAAATGGTTCTCGATTTTTGAGCAGCCGCTCTTTCAACTGCTACCTGTTGTTTGCTCCCGGATCCGCCGTCATTCGCATATAGAGTAAGTTGCCGAGATCTAAGTTTTAAATTGCCTGCTTTTTAGATTGGAATTGCGAACGCAATTTGTTACTCCCGACACTAATTACTCAGTAATTAGAAGTCACGTTCTTGCGTGTAGAGTTACATCCAAACTTAGTTACCTGCTGATTTAGATTGCAAAGCTTGTCGATCTAAAGTTTTCACATTTTATGATTCACTGTGCTGATTTTGTAAGTTTTGCGCGGGTTGATTTATGGATGCTACACGTGGGCATGTGTCCCATATAGTATAAACAGGTTATACTAATTTTGTAAGGACAATTATTCGAAATTAATAGGTTCCTGTATTTCCCGCATAAGTCCATCCCAAATTCGTAGTGTAGTGGTGTAATGCTAACTGGGGCTTCGTAACAATATCAGGTTTATATTTAATTTGGAAAATGCCCTTGTAGCATTATCACATATGCCCTTGTAAATGGTAGCCGCTTATATTGGGTCCAGGGCCTGATTACTCTGACTGACTCAAAAGAACAAGTTTTAACAGAAACATTTTATTACCTATTATGTACATGTAATAACTTAAAAATAAATTATATATTGAATTAGGTACAAAATAATTTGTTTTGTGTGAATCCTTGGTTAATTATTGGATGTGTAGGCTGCCCTTCATACACCGGTGTAGGATCGTGGTGTTCACGACGTCAGGTTGTTGGAAAATCAAGGGTTCTCACGTTTACGTTGGCAGTCCTGTAATCCCAAAACAAATTAAAAATAACAGTTTAGTACTCATGTAAATAAACGGGAGCTTGGTAATTATTTCAACTATAAAGTGACTTGATTAAAACTACGAGTTGTTTAATCTGTGTTAATATCTATGCAAGTGCACGTTTTAGTGATAACCAGGAAGTGCATTTAGCCTTTGACCTGAGGTCGAATTCTTTCTACTGTTATCTGCGCTCCGGCACGTGCGGAGGTCATATACACAACGAAGATATTTTAACAAGGTCGGTGACTCTTGAATTCTGCAATACTTTAATTAACCCCGCGTAAAATAATGGACTGGTTTTGTAATTTTCAATTCTGTGATTCAAAAATGATTTTTACTTTAATGTACTCGGATGTACCCTTGAAATTAACTGTACTTTGACAGGTCTTTCGTGACTTTACTAGATTCGAGTTTATTGCTATTTCAGTGCTCTCAGTTGTTATACTGAATGTTAGTTTTATTCTTACGGAATAAACCCAATTGAAACTCGCCGACATTCCAGCCAAGTTTAATTGTGATTTATTTGTTCTGTGAGATCGCCTGGATCGCTCGCCCACGAAACTAAGTTATTTCGATAACCAAATATAATCTTAATTTCGTATGCGAACACTCGTGACAAACGCGACGGAATTGTAAGAATAAAACTTGCACAATCCGATACCAGATTTGTGCGAAATAAACTTGTTATTTTCAATTTACAAATCAATCCTAATAAACGCAGTCCGAGTCCAGAAATACTTTTATATAGGCAGGTACCTGGGGGAGATCGAGTTAATATTTTCGAAATCTTCCGGTCGGTTTCTGGTGTCGGAGACGCGGAATCTTCGCGGCCGAAGCCGCTGAAGGCGGCTGGAAGCCGGGTTAGTTTCTGGTGACCATCTTTCGAGCTCGCTACGCGATCTGGTTTTATAGCTTATCGCGTTCCCTCCTCTCGTATCAACGTGCGCGTTCGTTTCGTTTGCGCACAGCGAGGAGCTGGTGCAACTCGAGCGCGAGCTGAAACTTTCGATTGTTGCAAACCTATTGTTGCGGCGTTTTAAATGCTCTAATATTATATATTATACCAAAAATGCATTTAAAACCAGAGCGAAACGTTACAGTGGTGTAATCAAACCTTTACTCTGCCCGATATTTTCTTCCGCCCGTTGAAACACTAATGCTTTTCAGTTTATTTTAGGATCAATTCAAGTTTATTCCGGCGTGGTATGAATTGAACTTTGTTCCTGCTTGGGCGACGTAAGCTGTTCTCGCATATTGCATTCTCAGAATTTCGTCGTTCAGACAATCTAAAACTTCCCCCGAGTTTTCTTGCGAACCGTTGAGTCAAAAGTTGCAGCGCTCGTTGGAATTTGCGCCCCGAGTGCTGTTGGTTGAGCATTGTGAAGTTTTCCGTACGAATGCTGGGACGCGCTGTGAAGTTTTTCGTTGTAAATAACTGTGTGCTTCTTGTCGGCTTCTGTGCCTATGAAACTGTTTGGTGTTTCGTCAAGATGTGCGTACTAGCTGTCGGGGGTAAAGTGAAACAATCGAGTTAGTGGAGTCAAGAGTTCGTACCGTGGGGTTGCGAGACCCTTAATTATCGCTACGGCCGATCATTTACCCATTTACCGGACTCTGAAAGGTACCAGCTGTAGCTTAACTAAGACGTCATGTTGTATCTCGCACGTTCAGGGTTCATTCCGTTGTTCCTTTATTGGAAGTTTCGTTACGTCTTTTCACCTGTTGAGTGGATTATCGCCCTGCCAGCCCTTGGCTGTAGTAAACATCATCGAGGCCCGGTTACCTCATCCCGAAAACCCCCTATGGTTTCCTTGTCGTTATTTTCGAGGCATAGTTGA
>OW679199.1:39439380-39545288 GCA_940337035.1 Agriotes lineatus | reverse complement strand
TTTTCCCGAAATGTTGGTTAAATTTTGAAATAGGTTTATAGTATGATGAAATTAATTGTGCTACAGCAGTTTCACTGCAAATAATACGAGTATCTGCATACATCCTGATGAATCGGGAATCCTTTCTCTACAGCACTTTTTTTCGCCTTTAAAATTATTGCCTGGATTACATTCGTTGATTTGTTAAGAAACTCCTATCTCTCTTGTTTTTTTAAGAAAGTATAATCCAAAAATTTTTTTTGGGTGCAATTGCTGTTGCATCTACAAGTAATCTATGAAATTACTTGTATGTCACTGACATCTGTCAAAATGGTGGCTATTTATGCTCCATGTATTGTAATAGTAGCCTCACTTAATAATGGAGTTTTAATTACAATATAAAATTTATAATTAGGGCAACTACACTTTATAAATTGTTAAATTTCATTTAAGAACTTGCCTGCCAAACTCGGAGAAAATTAAAAGAATGTAATACTTATTACCACAATTACATGGTTTAGTACTCTTTCCTTATTTTATTTATTTGCAATAAATTAGGGCTTAACTGCGGTGAACATGAAATAATTCTTAACTCAGGGGGTCGGTTCATAAAATTAAGTAGAAAACTTTGTATGACAATTAATTCGTTGTATGACAATTACTTTCTGATATTAGAACAAATGCACTGTTCTCAACTGACATTTAAATAACCTCTCAATTTAATGCAGTAAACAAGATGAACCGTCAGTGCAAAAATAGCGTAACAGTTAACTTTAAACGCCAAAATGGCAAGAATGCAACAGGTAAGTACGATTAATTTTGTTTCGAGTGTGACGTAAACCCACGCGTGATTCGTTCAATTTCCCGCGAAAACTACAAATTCCGCGTCAACTCGCACTGGATGCCAGCTAAATTACTCGAAGTTCAATAAACCTGGGACTCTGGAAACACGTTGAACTTCTCGGCAAAGGTCTATTCTTGACGAACCTCAATTTGTATGAGGCTGCTACTCCTAGTATTTATGGAATCCTACCTTTTTGAAGAGGTGCTCCGCTGTTGGTTGGCACACTGGACGGACGACACGAAAAATATTCGCTTGGAAATGGCTTGCTGGTTCTAATTCTTCTACCCAGGGATAGCTGTAGGTCTCCTCTCCATGCAGCACAAAAATATCTGCCTTCCGATGTCTGGACAAAATTCTTGATGGCCCATTCTTCCAACTAATCGTAAAAGGACCTCGATGTTGATCGCACTTGGACGAATCTTGCAGCCTGCTTTCCCTCTTCACCGCGATCACTTATCAAGACGAAATTTACACTCACAGGTGCTCTTTAGACTGGTGAATAACTTTAACACGTAAGTGGTATCACAACAGACTTTTTATTCACAATTTTATACAATCAATGTGGTGCTCAATTCCCCCCCCCCCCCCCAACATGAAAATTGTAAGCTTGTTTTTTTTAAATTTTTGATCATTGACCGTCTCAAAACTTAGCAACTAGATTTTCATATGTTTAAAAGAAATAAGGTTTGATCACATGTTTGAACCTATGGAGTACAGTTTTGATGTCATGTATTTGCCTAACTACTAAAATTGTCTTTTTCTTGGAATAGATGTCACTACACTTTGCTCTGCTTTAAAATCACTTTAGTTTATAATGCACTGGTACACTTGAGTTCCTTTAGCGTCTCACTAATTGTCTTTTGGTCGATTACCTTACATTTTTCCATTGCTCTATTGCAATTATTATTTTGCTCGCACTGTTTCGTTTACCTTTCAGATAACTTGCCGTTTGCTGGCTTATAAACTTTTAATACATAATGCTCATATAATTTCTGTATTTAACAAATCATTCTGTATCATTTTATTCATATTATGTTGGCGTTACTAAGCTCAAATCCATCAGTTACAAATTAAATTGCATTGGCCCTTCTGCACATTTATCATATCTGAAACTCTGAACGTAACCCTTCTGAAACGTACCTTAACTCATGCTAACTTTTATCCCTCAAATTATTAATTGTTGCTGCTCATATCAAGTGCATTTATTAATGTAAAGTACTGATTATCTTGCAATAAATAAAATATTTAATTCTGTGCTCATTTTGACGTTATTCGTTTAGTTAATTAGGCAATCAGAATTGCTGTGGGCAGTAAACCATTACAGTATGCATTATTTGCCAGTTAACGTATTTAGAGGGGGGAAACCAACAATCTTCAATAAAAGGTATTAGATCGAGGGCATCACCATTCATGTTGTCATTAAACGAGATACAGCACGATACTCTCTTCAGAGACTAATCCGGTGGTAGCAACTCTTGATACAACTGCATTTTGTAAGGAAACGTGTTCAAGTCACTTTTAATAATAGTTTGACAATTCCCAATCTTAAGTGCTTTTCCTGTCATAATTTACGCAAAGATAGCGAAAATTTTTCATCCATTGGTTAACGCATTTTCTTGCAAATCTAGTTCTCTCACTTAAATCGCTCTTCTGTTCAAATGAAGTTACCGAAAAAAACCCTGCTGGATTAATGAATTGGGAAATCGTTCACTGAATTAATAAACGACGTAAATAAACCCACTGAGCTTTTTCCCCACGATTTTCATCCGGTAATATGATTTGATTTGTAACAATTTTATGTTCTCTTTGAGACATTTTTAATTGCAATCTACTAACTTTTGAAAAATCTCAATATATAAAAATAATAGAAGTAAATAATTGCATAGACGAGTTTTAAAATCCACAGAAACCGCAAAGAATTTTTGATACTTTATTGTTATTTTAATAAATTCACATATATACGTTTTAATTAGGTGTCCTCACGACATCTGGCTTTCAATAAAACGATATATTACCGGTTGCATTATGACTAAGTTGACACTTTCCACCTGTGATCTAAAGTGGTTCGTGCTTAGAATATTCCTTTAGCTTTCATCCAACTGCAGGAAATGAAACAAATCAAAACCTTATTAATATTTGCAGCCGTCCGCTCTTCACCAACAGAATAGAAAACGAAATTTCCTAAGAAACAAAAATAACGCGCCGTGAATGTAGAAAACGAAAGTCGTGGCGAGATTGATCGCCGATATCTCCTAATCGACGCAGTGCGTACTCGCATAATTAAATGAGCAAGTGTTCAGCAACAATGGCTCTCAATCCGTTTTGTAACGGAAGTGATCCTAGAGCCGATTGCTGACCTTCCGGGCGGATTTCCTCCAAGAAAGATAGACGGTGACTGCGCCATTTCTTGGGCCTTATCGGAGAACTGAACCATAAAAGTTTATTATTCGTATTCAAGCACGTTTTAATCCTGACAGATCGAAAGTCGTCCAAAATAAAATTCACGTCCTGCGTCTTTGACGTAGGCTTTCTCTACGTTTGTCAACCGGAGCGGTGTTTAAGAGGTCGCAGGTCCTACATGTCCGCCGAAAATGCTGAATAATTTTCTTTTCTAAAGGAAAATGGCCGACTCGGACATATCACTCTTAATTCTTTCCTTTTCCTTTAGATAAAAGATTACTCCCGTTGCTTTAATATTCCAAACAGCTCTCATAACTTTCCCTAGAAATCCTATCAACTTTAATTAGAAACCAAACTTAGATCTTCTATTACAAAAAGCCAAACACGCGAAACTATTTGAATTACTTTTTATTACACATTTTAATTAAATTTAAAGAATACGCTGGGTTGATAGCTTCCATCAAATGTGTCTCTCTAATTCCGGTTGTTTTACTTCGTCCTCCTCTTCCATAGCTTCATTGTACTTTTATTAAGTAAACTCTCTGGATAAGTCTCTGCATTCTGTTTATGTGATTCAACCATCCCAGTTATCCTTCTTGTATATTTTTTATCACCGGTTTCATGTTTAACTGTTCTCTCAATATCTATTTCGCCTCTGATTTCATCATTACTTATCTTTAGCTCTATTTTTGTTACACATCTCATTTCGGCTGCATTTATTCGGCGTCTATTCCTTTATGGGAACATACATTAGCGCCGGAGTTGGTACCTTCTTCACTCCTTCTACTTCTCCTTGTCGCTTCTCTTTTACTAAAAATCTTGTTTTGCAGAGTGCTGACCAGCTGTAGTGAAGACAGGCGCCAAAGGGTTTTTCAATGCAACCAACATGTCTATTAGTTTATGAGAACTCTTAAACTTATTAAACTTTGCTTAGCCGAATTAGCTACGACCTCAAAGCGACTCAAACAGGTTTTCCATATAAATTATTTGAATAAAACCAATAATAATAAACATGATTATATTAGAGGCAGTCGCCTAATTCACATTATTTCTCTTAGAAGTAAGCGAGCACAAAAGTTACACAAACAATTAAATTAGCGCAGCACTCACGCATATAGTGAAACACTTAATCTGCGAACAAGTCCCTTAGTAACTTCGATAACAAATTACTTAGTGTATAATTACAAGTCACGCTGGCGCCGCCAAGCCAAACATAGAGGGAGTTAATGAAATACTACCGCGATAGGCCATATTTTAGTTCAATAAATGCACAGGTAAAACTAGTACAAAATATCAAGCATGATTGAGCTTTAGCTGGAGAGTTCAGGCTTTAGATTGTGCAATACACACAGGCTGGTATTTACCTTAAACGCTGTGTGTAGATACTCGTAGGATGAAGTAAGACTGCATCAGGAAGAGGCGGGATAAGCAGCAAACAGCAACAAAGGCTTCTCATACAACAAGTGGCAAACTAGTAGTTTAATTTTAGTCACTCCGGGGGGGGGGGGGCTGCTTGGCTCTATTTGTAACCTAAATGCCTAATTACAATCGTGAACAAAAACATACCTTAATCAATGCAGAAGTCAGTTCACAGCGCGATACACTACGCGTAACGTAAAATTGCATAACAAGGACGAAATAGCAGAAACCCACAATCTGCGAAATTACGCGATTGAACCCAGAGCACTACTACACCCATACAAACACTATCAAACAACCCCAATCTAGGGCAAAGGGCACAATGAAAACCCATGTGCGTTCGGTACGAGAGACACTAGCAAAGGGGGACGGACGGTCTTTGAAACAAACTCAACGCCGTGTACACCTGCAAATGAAAAACAATAACAAAATGACATCGTGACCTAGCTACCGACTTGAAGATGAATCCAGTTTGCTTCTCAAGAACTGAGGGTCACCAAGCCACTTTAGTGACCTCAAAATGTAAACAACCAAGGCGCTAGGACGAGGTAAGCCAGAATGGCGCCCGATGAATGGCAAAAATAATAAAAAATCGAAGCATGACCTTTTTCAACCGTAATAACTCATTAATGTTATGCCTCTTAATTTACATAGTCTCTTGTGTATCCGTTTTTGTGTAGGGGCAAAGTAGTTCCCATGCCTTAGTCCCTATAGTAAATTTCTTAAGGTTTCTTTTCCTGTTTCCTCCATACATTTGATCATTTCTGGTGTGATATCATCAATATCTGGGGATTTATGTTTACAGTAGCTCCATCCAGTTCTCTGTTACGATTAGTGCACTCTTGTGGTACTTATTACTCTCTTCCTTATTTTACTTTATCGTCGTTATATTTTATGTTTCTAATGCTATAGTATTCTTTCTTTCCCAGTTGTCTAAGTGTACCAATTTGTTTATTATTAATTACATCCATAGTTCTAATTCATTTTGTTTAAGATTTTACCACAACACTTAATAAAATCTCGTTAATTAATATTGGTTGGTTTTAAACTGATTTATTAATCCGGAAAATGAACCAGGCATTCTATAACGTTGCAGCCCATATCATAACATTGTTATTTATTTCTTCTTGTTTTAGCTTTACGCTTGCAACTGAGCATAGGAGCTGCAAAACAAACGTGTGCAGTTACATTACCTAGTGGTAGCTAACTAGAAAATGAAGATATTGGTAACGAAGAACTTGATTGAATATAAGAGGAAACGTTAGGACATCGACAACTTAAATCAAAATAGTGAAACTAATGACGATCGACCTGCAGAATAGGTCAAAGCTATCTTAACAGGCACGACTGAAGCAATCCTGAATTTCAAGAAGCAGGGGCAAAATTAGTGGATATTGGAACACACTTGGGCGAAAGTAAAACAACGACAAGAAACCAAGACTCCTATGAACGCGAGAAAAAGAACGGAAGTTGACAGAAGAGTTTACACGGCGAATGGAGGAACATCTCAAGAAGTAGAGAGAACACTTGTTCTTGCGTACGTTAATATGTTCTAGAAAAACTTATTAGCATCCATTTTCTTGAGTACGCGTATATTCTTCTTGCTGTAATTTGATTTATTTACAATATTTACAATTGCCTCTAAAATTATTACCAAATACCTTCCCGTACAAATATCCAAAAATAGGTTCCTTGTTTTTTTCTCTTACCTTCCTTTGCTATTTATATCCTTTGCGAACCTTCAGGAATTTCTCTTAATACTTGCACTGGTCACTAGAAATTCTGATATAGGCTCACAGCTACAGTTTAAATATGGAAGAACGAATTAATATTTTTGCAAGTAGTTGTTCTGTTTTCATCTTTTCTCTTGTCTCCATTGTTACGTACACATTTATTAACACAGTCGTTCTTACTGACAATTATACTGGCAAATGCGTACTACCAACAGATACTGAAGCAAAACCTTTAAATTTCGTTCTTCATTTGTTATATTTAGGTACTGGCTAATCTGAAGCGTTCCCAGCTCCTACATAAAATAGTAGTGAAACCTATATGGTCATACGGGAAGCAACTATGGGGTTGCGCAAAGGCATCACACACGAAGATCTTGCAGAGATTCCAATCGAAGACTCTACGCAATATAGCAAACCCCCCATGATACATTACAAACGAAACGCTCCGCAAAGATTTAGGAATTCCTTATATCGCCGCGGTAATTCAAAGGTTTGAAAGTGTTTATCAGCGCAATTTAGTAGGACACCCAATAATCCAACAGTTAGAAGACTGAAGTGCCAATAGCCACAGGACTTAGTCAAGGACTAAAGTAATATTCTCCTGCGAATCAGCAATGGCTGGATCCCCACTCATGTCACATTTACTTATTACTCAAATGTACATTGTAAATTTGCAAAATAAATTTGGAAAAATTATATTTGTAAAACTCTTTTGCAAGTGTTGTTTTACTTTCTCCTCCTTCACACTCGTTCAAATTTAAGGTTTTGTTTCAAAAACAGTGGTTATGCTACTACTGCATTATAATTTAATAATTGGTTACATGTTTTGTCCTCACATCTTTTAGCACTTTTTATATGGAAAAAAGGACAAAAACTCATAGATAACAAAGAAATCAGCCTATTGTGATAAAACTACTAAAAACATTAATATTAGCATCAAGTGCTTCTAATGTATGACGTATGTATGTTGTTCATAGAAAGGAAACGAATGTACTATAAAAAATATGTTGACACTAATGAAGAACTTGGTGATTATGAAATAAAGAACATCTCAAAAAAGTCATTTTAGTACATTCATCAAAAAAAGATACAACTACTGCTACTTTAATAACAGGAAGGGTCTAGCAGCAGTTTCATCTTTCTTTATTGAATGTGATGATATCTGTGATGATACAATCCAAAGAAATGTCGTTCTCTAACAAAATAAGGAAAGTATATGGAAGTAGTAAGGAAGTGAGAGAAGAAGAATAATATAGAGATACGGAAATATAAGAAATTAATAAAAACCACTAACGCACGCAATAGTTTTTAAGTAATGAAATATATTGATCGGCAGCTGAAAACTCTTAGAATTGTTCAAGGTTGTGGACCAATGAGTCGTTGTCAAAAATTTAGATTCTATTGCTTATCAATTTGAGGAAATTGTCACGGATAAACTTGACTAAATGGGAAACAGACAACGGCAGAAAAACAAGGCACTAAAAACGAATAAATTGATAACACAGAGATGGCTATAAATCATATCCTAGAACAATACGTCTCTTTTCAAATGAAGAAGAAGTGAAGAATGGGAATGAGAAAGAAAAAGATGGTAGACCAATGTGTCGTTGTCGAACATTTAGACCCCACTGCTTACCAATTTGCTGTAATTGACACCAACAATCTCATATAAATAGTGTACCAGATAACAACTCATTAGAAGAACACGATAATAGAGACGAGGAAATTGATAACACAGAGATGGGCTATAGATCATATCCTGGGGCAACACATTTCTCCTCAATAAAATTAAGAAGAAGATGAAAGAATGGAAGCCGAAAGTGAAAGGTGGTAGACCAATCTGTTGTTGTCGAACATTTAGACTCCACTTCTTACCAATTTGCGGTAACTCACACCTAAAATCTCATATAAATAGTGTACCAAATAACAACTCATCAGAAGAACACGACAATAGAGACGAGAAAATTGATAACATAGAGATGGGATATAGATTATGTTCTCGAACAACACATTTATTTTCAATAAAAAGAAGGGAAATGAGAAAGAAAAAGGTTGTGGACCGATGTGCCGTTGTCAAACATTTAGATTCCACTTCTTACCAATTTGCGGTAACTCACACCTAAAATCTCATATACATATATAGTGTACCAAATAACAACTCATCAGAAGAACACGACAGTAGAGACGAGAACATTGATAACATAGAGGTGGGATATAGATTATGTTCTCGAACAACACATTTATTTTCAATAAAAAGAAGGGAAATGAGAAAGAAAAAGGTTGTGGACCGATGTGTCGTTTTCGAACATTTAGACTCCACTGCTTACTAATTTGCGATAATTGACACCGACAATCTCGTCTGAATAGCGTACCAGATAACAATTCATCAGAAGAACACGATAATCGAGATGAGGAAATTGCTAACACAGAGATGGGCTATAGATCATATTCTGGAACAACACATTTCTCCTCAATAAAATGAAGAAGAAGATGAAGGAAGGAACGCCGAAAGAGAAAGGTATAGGAATAGTAGACTTAAAAATTCTACGGTCAATCAACTATATTTGTTGTTGTTCTTCTTCTTCGTGTGGAATAGTTATAATGTCCTTACGACTTTGTTTTCCGTAAAGTTTGAGAAATTGCTAAGAATGGCTACTTATTTGTAGTGCTCACTTCTCTTCTGATTTTCTTGTGAAGTATTATTATCTTATATTACATATATTACATCGTTGCATAATAATAGTATATTATACATCAAGGTAGCGAAGCTCAGTATTATAACCTGAGCGCATATTAGATACTGAGCGCGCAGCGCGAAGTATCTAAAGCGCGAAGGTTATAAGACGATTCGCTACCGTGGTGTATATACTATTTTTTGCACTACTAGCTACTAGTTTTATTAAAACACTTAATAATTTTATATTCAGAACCGTCAGTCTCGTTTTAAATTTTATTATCCCATGTACAATCTAGAATGTACTGTATTGTGTTGCTAGGCAATGTTTGTGTTGATTAAAAATTAGTTCAACTTGGTTTGACATCTCAGTTAAATGAATATGAATCCAAACATGAATCAAGAAGAGATGAGGTGCTCTACACCGCCAGAGATTCTCGAGATTGCTGCCAAGATGACCAATGGACTTCTACCAGATAAATCCAAAAATTTCTACATGAAAGCGTACAGCAAGTTCAAAGATTGGTGTAGAGCTAAAAACGTTACTCTTGTATCTGAAAATATACTTTTGTGGCTGAAGGATATGTGGAAGACTCATTAGCAGCTAAAAAAAATATAGCACGTATGTTACAAGGGCTACCAACGTCATCTTTTATAGATATTCCCGTTTAAACACCTAACCCAAGCATTGTTCCAATTCCGTCGACATCTGCACTGCAGAGTCCAATTATGAAAGAAACGGACAGTTGTAGCAACTCTACAATTAATATACCTAGAAGTAACTTGACACATTCGTTAAATATGAATGGACCTGGGATAAACATGACATGTCACAACTGCACTGTAAATTATTATTTCAATAAATAAATTAGTAATTATTGTCTTGTAATAATATTGACGAGTTCACGTAAAAACGCCTCAGCCCCAAAAATAGAGACTGAGTTGTATACGCCATCTGTTATAGTACACACTGACAGATGCTGTCACATACGCCGTTTAAATATTTCTTAAATTATTTGGTTTAAATGACGATTATAATGCACAAAGTACCATTAATTACGATCTCTTGGTCCAATTATGTATTATTGCAATAATTGTTTACATAAAACTCTGGCAGAAGTCTAAAAAAGTATGAATATGTACATTCGCTACCTTGGTAAAAAATAGAAAAATTATTTACTGGTCACTATCCCTAGGTAGTGAATTTCAACTTCACAGTGCTTGATTACATGTCAAAATGGTACGTCATATTACTAGTAGTGCAAAAAAGTATTTCCAATAATTTATTGGTCTTCTTATGCCACTTTTCTTAGTGTTTAGATGGTAACGATGTTGAAGGTATACGCTTTATGAGAATAACATCTATTCACATTTCTTTGGGATCTTCTCTCCTTTAATTTCCTGGGGTATCTTATTTTCAGTGTGAGATTTGTCTTTCATTTTGCGGTTTGATTTTTACTGCACACATGATGTGTTTTGAGGCTTTGACAGTGCTGTTGTTTGAGTATTGCTTCGGCATCGTGTTGGTGACTCAACATTAGAGGGAATGCTTGAGGGATGTGGTCTTGCGTTAGGGATTTACGCCATTCTAGTCACTGTCGCGCGTCTAAATTTCTGTTGGTGGTTTTTAGGGATTGTGTCCTGGGAATGACGTCTTCTCTTTTGTATCTAAACTGTGTTTGTAGTTATTGATAACTAGCCGTAGCCCGCGGCGCATGCCGCATTTAAAATTTCGCGCATTAGTGTGAGATGCGTGCAGATCTTCCTGGCACGAATGCCACCTGAAGTTTCATAGGGCGGTGACCTCGGAAAATTTCTAGGGGTACCTTAAACCAATTGCGTAGCGTTTGGTCTCATTCAGCAGGGCAATAATAAATCCTCCTTATTATTAAATGAAATGTACTTGTGTTCGTAGTTTTAAAAAACACAACCAATAGGCATAATAAGTAATTGTTTTCTGTGTTAATATTGCTATTAAAAGTAATGGGAAGTTTGTTTACAAAACCCCGAAAATAGTAACCGTCGAATGCAACCATGGTACTTTTGCCCGTTTAACACGGCATGTAGTGTTGTGCATTATTATATAGGGATGATTATTGAGTATGTTGGTTTCCCTACTCTTTTACTATAACTGTACGAATTTTTGGAGTTCATTGAGTATGCGCTGGTGGTAGTTGATTTACGATTGGTATCTTTCTTTTGATAATTGCCACTTCACACAATTAGGGGAGCTTATACTTCGTGCTCCCGTTTTTGGAGAATTAATTCGTCATTATAGTTTTGATACCTTAAGACACTTTTTAGGGTTTCACGCTTTGGAAGCGGATTTGTTCCCTAAAATTACTGGAAATCAGGATGAGATTTTGTATTTCCTACAACTTATCTGATTAATCCAGGAAAGGGTAGTATTTTAGAAAAAACTTATCTTTTGGTAGCGTAACATTTCAGTATAGAATCGTTTATCGCCCTACTTTCACGTTATTTCACATTTTGTTTAATTTATTTTAATTAATCGACAATTAATATTTAATTCATCATAAATCCATTAACGCACTCATTGAACTCAGTTCTTTGCACCTTTCTTCTGATCGATTACGTATAGACGCTGCGAATGAACTTTGCCACATTTTCTGTATCGAATATATTCTGACGCCCGAGCAAGGCCCTATTTGTGCGTCCATTCCAGAGGCGTCCAGTCTTCGACAGCAATGGTTAACAGGTTTCTATAGGTCAGAGATTTTATGCCGAACTTCGTGCATGTGTAATCTTTGTTAACTACCATATGTCCGCGATGCTCCTTGAACTTATGCAAGCCTTCGATTTGTGTAGTTCCGGGAATTACTGCACTCGTACAGGGCGCACTTCGGAACATAAATTGTATAATGTTACATAACCAGGTTGTTTACCGAAAGCGGTTTACACTTAATAGAAGGAGAGGAAGGATTTTTATAAAATGTGACTGGAGTAGCCAAGCCTAACTACCCTTTAGACATTCTTAGCCTGCGTCGGTCACAAGTGAATACACATCATAGTTTAGAAATATATTAAAAATTATTAAAAAAACACAGTATTTATATATAATTGCATGTTTGCCGTGTTGCTGCTTTTTTAAACTCAAAACCCAGTATGGGTATAGGCACAAAAACATGGCATTCGCATAATAACACGCCGGTCAACAATGTGTGTAAATCTGACCTAGTGATAGAATTAAATATATAGCAGTCGGCATAAAACTTCCTTATCGTAACGTAACTCGACCCAGTAAGCCAATGCTAGCTGAGTCGTATATACAAATATTGTAATTGGCACCATGCCGTGATTTAGTTTTTATATTGTAATTGACGCACTTTTGTGTCCGTATAATTTACTTAATTTCACTTATCCCATCTTCAAGCATTAGTTTGAACACCATATGGTTCTCTTTTAAACAGATTTTTTTTTAATGGAATTTACCTACTGTTCTACTTTAATTCACTGTAATTTCTCACTAGTAAACAATCGTCCGTTGTTTACAAATTGTCTCTTGTTAGGTTTTTAATTTGCTAATACTGGTTGTCTGTGGCAGTGTTTAACTCATTTACTTTCTACATGATATGCTGTATTTCCTGTTTGATAAAATAGGAGATGAGGTTGTTTAACAGTAAATTTACTTGTTGCACGTCATTTTAGGAGTTAATGCGAAGTCGGCTGCGTTTACTATTCTTTTAGTTATTAATCAGATTGATGTAATAGAATTTTACCCTTTCTACCTTACTTTTTCAATCGTCGATACCTTTCTTCAGTTCTCTCCGATTGTGCTTCCACTTTTTAGCCATTGCCATTAGTTGTCATATCTGGGTGTCTTCATAGTGTTCTTATCAACTCTCGGACACCTTCCTTCAGCAAGACATAGGCTTGATTATTTTGGTACGAATATTTTTATAAGAATCGCTGTATAAAATCTTACAACTGCCAAGTTCATTTACATCTTCTGCTTCTCTCTCCTATGGTCCCATGGATTCTATATTTTTATTCATATTCCCACCGTCTCTAAAAACTTAAAATATTAATTTTGGCTACAGAATGTACGCAGGTAAAACTCCCAAATAATTCAATTAAGCACTGCAAGTAGAGTTCTCGTTGCCCGCAGAGCAAATTGCGGCCTGAAAAAGTTCCTGTAGAGTAGAATGGAGCTGCGTTCATTGATCAGATTTTCAATTATGAGGAACAGTTACTCGGATCGGAGCAAGCAGCCACGCCGCGGCGCGGCATTTACATGTGTGTCGTATATTATGTTCCGTCCTAATTTATTTGCAATATGCGGCAATAAACGCCACGAAATCTTCAGCTCCGCAGAAAGATTAGACAGGAAGGCATTAGCCGGAGACCACCTGCGTCAGGCGCAGTTTACGACGGCCCCTCCGCCATTTCCAGCAAATTAGACAATATTTGAATAATCCTCCGTCGACGTAAATCACTCAGAAACAAAAAGCATGCCCGAGTACAGTCCAAGAATTTTAATTGAGCCCGCGCAAATTCAGGCTGATCTCGGAAGACGTGGGATACTTTTTGCAGGCCGCCAAGTCGAGCGAACTGCATGACATGCAAAATAAATTAAGTACAAATATAAATCAGGAAAAATTCCTGCTATCCAGCGATCTGGGATTGGACGTTTTAACAACGTAAACGAGCCTGCGAACAACTAACAAGCGAAATGGTTGACAAATGAAGCTTGAACTGCTCGGAAACGACAGTCACTGCAGTTTTTTGCCCGAATAATTCAGACGTTTGGACACATAATGTGCAGCTCCGAAAAGGCATTGGAACATATTGAACCTAGCGGTTCTCTGAAAAAGAGCTGGCTAGGAGACGCTTATGAGGATTGGATATAGTATATCGTAGTCACTTCCTGTATGGTTCCTTTGCTTTTCTCAATTAGCTGGGACTGCGTGTGGCCCTGGCTGAATAATGCACTTTTAGTATTCGCCAAGAATGATTTCAGCCAGGTCGTAGAACCTTGTTACTCTAACGGTTATCAAAGTTTAAAATTTTAAATGAAAAACTGCCGAAGGACCCAGTAATTTTATTCGCTTGATAATCGAAACATTACAAAATCACAGTAATGTTCAAATTGTGAAAACGCAATGGTTACACACAAGCTATTGAAGATAAGTACTGACCCTTTGGTGGTTCTGACTCAGCCCTCAGCCTGACTTAGGAAATTTAAGAGAAGTGAATTTTGCTATTGTAACATTTTGCACCAAATACGATAGTTGTAAAATTAAAATCTGACATCTGACGAAATACAACGATTTATTAACGGCAATAGCATTACCGTTGTGTTACTACTACAGTGTAATTTCGAAATCAACACCATACACTATTTGGGCTTTTAAATATCTAACTAAATAAATGTGATTCCATTAGTGAAAATAAATCATATTTTCTTAAAATCAACATCTAACTTGTTCTGTGAATGATATCATTTTTGACATGTTTTATCGGACTTTTTCCGTTGTCGCGGGTGTTTATCACAAGACGTTTCTGGGGTTTTTGATTTACTCCCGTCCTGGTTAGTTCTGAGAAGGACTGTACTTCTTTTCACGTACACTCGTGCCTACCCCGGGGTTTGAACCCGGGACCGCCGATCGATGTGATTACGAGTCTGTCATTCTTACCACTAGGCCACCAGCGCAGTGATAAATACCCGAGATAGTAAAAAAAGTCCGATAAAACATATCACAACATATAACTATTGAAAACTGTTTAAGATCCACAAGTTTTAAAAATATTCTAATCGGTTATATCCGAAGGAAAATTTATAACAAAAGGAGCACCAAATATTACAATTAGAAAAAAAAATCCGAAGTCGACTAATATTACCAGATATTATCTACGATTTTCCAAGATTATCTAAAATTACAAAAAATTGCCAAAGATTACCATAACTTTGTTTAAAATTACCAAAGACTTTCAGAAGGTTAAAGGTTATCCAATACCGCAAGAGAGTGAAGAATGGCCAGAAATTACCAAAAGTTTCCTATATTAACAGAGAATTTATAAATGGTTTTCAAGATTACCGGATATATTCTAAGATTATCAAAGGCTACTAAACATTACGAGAGGTTATCAATGATTACCAGAAATTACAAAAGTTACCAATGATTAACAAAAATGTATTTGAATTTAAAAGAGACTATGGAAGATTACCTAGCATATATTACCAAACATTGCAAGCTTGTGAAAAGTGACTCGAGATTATCAAAAGATTACAAGAATTCTCAAAAATATCAATAATTGACAAAAGATCAACGACTTTTAAAAATACTGAGCGATTATAAATAATTTCTAATGATCACGAAAAATTATCAAAAAATTTCGACAATTACCAGAGACAACCAATAAATTTTGAATAAAGTTTATTTCAGTTAATTTTACAATAACAAATTAAAATCAAGCTAACCTACTGCGATTTAGGGGACTACCCCTTTTCGGCTTGATAAACATATTTCGGAATAAAATAAATTTATTATAATATGCTGTTTAAACCAAGATATTGCATGACACAAAAAAATAAATGATGTTGACTGAGGAAAATTTCTTCTTTGTCTTGGGGTTCCTGGTCTCGAAAACGGAGACCCTGAGGGTGGTTACGATGTGTTTTGATAATTTGCACGAATCGAATAGCAAACAAACACTATTCGAGATTATCACTGATTATTATAAGAAATTACTAAACATTATCAAAGATTTGTTTGAAATTACCAGATACTATCAAAGATAAACAAAGCTTACTAAAGAATGTAAGAGAATGGGCAAAATCAAAAATTACAAAAAAGCAAGAAAACAATACGATTTTGTTCAATGTTTACAAAAGGTTTTTAAAGATTATAGCAGATTACCAAAGATTTTGTGTGTTACCAAACATTAGGAGAGCTTTTTAATAACCAATGACTATCAGACACTACTAAAAAAATATCAACAACTGCCAAAGATGTCGTTTAAATTACTACAGACTATCAAAGGGTGCAAAAGATTGTACAAAATGATTAGCAATTACCATAAATTCTCAATAATATCGGAGATTATCAAATACTACCAAAAGATTAATAACGATTTTTTTAAATGTTCAGAGATTACAAATTCACCAAAAACTACCAACTATTACCAAGACTGCCGAGACTATCAAGGATTGATAGAAATTACAAAATCTTGAAATATATTCTGGGAAATTACTAAAAGCTATCAAAAACTACAAATATTAACAGAGATTACTAAAAGATTACAAAGACTATCATAAATTACCAAAAAACCAACAAAAGATTCCTAACGAATTTTTAAAATGTTCAGAGATTACAAATGGTTGTTACAGATTACGGGAAGTTACCAAAGATTTTGTAAGATTACCATAGACTACCAAAAATTATGAAAGTTTGTTAATAATTACCAGAATTCACCAAAAACTATACCAACGATTATCAAGACTACCGAGGCTATCAAGGATTAATAGAAATTACAAAATATTGAAATATATTCTAGGAAATTACTAAACGTTTTCAAAAACTACCCATAGTAACAGAAATTACTAAAAGATTACAAAGACTATCATAAATTACCAAAAAACCAACAAAAGATTCATAACGATTTTTAAAAATCATCGGGCATTACAAATAGCGTTTAAAGATTGCGACAGACTGCCATAGATGTTCTAAGCTTACCAGAGATTACCAAACATTAACAGAGGCTACCAAAGGCTAACACATATTATTAAAAATTACTAATGATTACCAATCACTTATTTAAAATTATCAGCGGCTATCGAAGATTAATGGAGATCACCAAAAATTGTAACATTTGCAAAACATTTTGAAAAATGACTAGAGATTACTAAAAGACCATATGTATTCTCAAAAATTAACAAAAGGTTGATAACGATTTAACAATGATCAAATATTAAAAATTGTTTTTAACGATTACGAGAAATTACGACAGATTTTATAAACTTCCAAACACTACTATAGCTTATCAATAACCACTGATTATCCGAAGTTACCAAAATTTATCAACCATTACCAAAAATTTGTTTAAAATTACCAGATACTATCACATATTAGTACAGATTACGAAAGACTCCGACATGTTAGGAGATTGTGAAAAATGATTAAAAATTAGTAAAACAAGGATTCTTAAAAATTACCAAAACTCAACAAAAGTTTTAAAATTGCCACTGGTATTTTAAATTTATCGGAAATTATTCATTTTGCAAAAATTGCGACGCTTATCGGAAATTATTAAAGATGATCAAAAATATCTGAGAGGAAGACCAGAGACTACCAACGGTATAGGTATTCACAACGCTTTTTAAAGACATTTCAAAGATTTCTATTTTGTCATATTGAATTCAGCAGTAGCAAATACCAAGTAATTTTCCGTGATCTTCAACAAATTGTATGCAAATGAAGCTTCACCTCTTAAACATAAATTGATACTGTTTGATGATCACATTAGCGACATTAAGGCAACTTAAACCTTGCCGTAGATAATGAAAAATAACAAAATCAAACGTAGATGTTTATTGAAAGACTACAAATAATAAAATGACAAGTAAGAAGTTTATAGCAGGAATTTCATCAAAATTATATCATGATTTAATGATGAAAAGTAATCTAGATGTGTCTCTTGACCCACACTTTAATTTTAAAATGTCGCGACATGGCAATACGTTTCAGCATATTAATAATAACAATTTTTCTACCCTAAGACGTGAAAACTACTAAATATGACTATCGAGAAAGCACGTTAAACTGAGGTTAAATACTTTATTTCACAAAAACAACTACATGTACATCGGGGTTTCTGATAAATCCATTGATTCATAACTGATAAGACAATAAAATCAATTTTTTATTCTGACATTCTCACTAAAATTGATATAAATCTTAAATATCTGACATGCATCTGTTAAAACCAATTTTGCGTAATAGAACATATAAATGAATTGCAAATGCTTAGATCAATGGCTCGTAAAAACATATTAAATTAACCGATTGGGCAAAACCAACCTCAAGAATCCTACGAGTTTGTACAAAAACATCATAATTGATACTGTCGATTCCAGGAAGTCCCATGCGCTGATTGAGTACCTTTTTAACACTCCAGCACCTTATCAAAAATAATCCAGCATTTAACTGTAACCCAGCCGGAAACCGCAGTTCTTAAGAAGTACACGTTGGTCGTGAAAATTCCTTTCAATTATCGTAATTACCAAGTCCCTCGTTTCCTCCTAAAGCATTTTCAAAACAATTTGCTTAAAAAGCGGCGTCCTCTAATTTACATAATCAGTCGATGACGTGTTGGCTTTTTACGGCCTCCAGGGAGCGGAAAAGGAAACTGAAATCGAAATTGCAATTTGCGAGTATAGCCGCAAACTAGACCATGTGCTCCTTCCCGAGTGTTCTGGCCGCTCAAAAAACCTCTTATTAAAACTTTTTGCACATGCAGCCGGTGTGGTGTAGTTTATGTCAGCTGGAAAAGCCAATTTAGCGGACGTTCTATTCCCAGTCAGCCTTGCAGAAAAAATGTGTCCAATGCATTATAAACGGTCAATAATTGCCTTCAGCAAAAAACTTCATAACAACGAAAATTTGTCGAAGAGTTATTCCAATTATGTCAGTGCTCTAGAAAGCTCCCAATACATAAACGAGCATAGTTTAACATCCTATTGTATAAAACAAATCAACGTAGTATCAAAGTGTCAGAATCATCGTTTTCAAAAATGTGGTCTTAAAATTCCAGTTTTAATGGGGTAAAAATGTTGCTAGCAAAAGCGGTTCTGCGTTATTTTATTGTTGGAAGGCAGATTCTTGTAGATTTTCCATGCACAGTCACGTAGTTAACTTTAAGAGTTTAGCAATGCAATGTTGAGGGTTTGTATTCCTCCTCAATAACAATAGATGTGATCTGGGATATCAGTCTCTTCCTATACAAAACTGTAGAGTACATTTTTCATACATCATGGATATATAAACAAAATCGAGCGTCATCGCTAAAAACTGTCCTGCTGCGCTCCTCGTCCCAGTTGATTTGTTCTTAAGGGGCGGGTAAAGTCTATCTCAAATGTATCCAACTCAATAGGTGGCGTGGGCAGCTGCTCAGTTTATAATTTTGTTACGATAAGAGAGAAAGAGACAACCGACTAGCCGGATTCAGTAGCCGCTTCCACCTGACCTGGCATTTCTGCGAAAGGCTAATCCCTTTTGTAATTATTCTTTTACGTACCCTATACAACCAATATGTACGAAAACGAAGTTGGGTGCTTTAAAAGATGTCGAACATTTGGAAAATTTGATTGCGCTCCTTTGCCGCACATATTTTTTTTTTCGAATTTCATTCTCAAATGCTAAAGCTTCATTTCGCAATCCAGAATTAAAATTAACTATTGATAAATGGTTCCACTGATTCGTGTACCTACCTGTAAAAATAGCATTATGCGATAAGCGGGGTCCATTAGCTAATGATTACGGTAATCCTTTTTTCGAAGGTCAGGTAGGTATGAACATTATATGGCCGGCTACCCTTTATTTCATTCATTTTGTGTAAGCAAATTGAGCAAGTGGTTTGAATCAGAGTGTTCAGTTTAGGTGCGATGGGTAATAAGAGAAAATTTGGACAGTTCAAAAGAAGCAAACACGCCAAAAGTGCTAGAGCTATTGCGGCAAAAAGGTATGTTACCATCTGTTGGTAATTACAAATAAGATTTTGGATTTATTATACATATGTTTATACATATATTTATTTGTATATTATAGGAAGCAAGAGCACGAAGCTCTTAATGGTTCAAACGCAGAAGAAGTTGCTGAAACAAGAAAAATTTGGAAAGAAGAGGAGGACATAAATAACCACCAAATAACAATTGAATATGAGCCTCCAAGTGATGATATGGAAAAAAATCATTCCTGGTTATCGAATTGTTAACATCGCCTTTTTGTTAAATAGGGCCCTGTCTTTACAAAATGACCATAACCGGTATTGTACCTGTGGAAATCTTTATTTGGCAGAAGAAAGACGAGTGAATTTAATAAGTTACTTTGATTTTCGTTGCACGATGTGTAATATTTGCATAATGAAGGCCAGCGAAAATCCTTCAAATAAAGGAAATTCTAATAGTAGTGCCGTTTGGGGTATTCTTGTCTCTGGAAGTACTTACACGGCAACGAAAGAATTGTTTTCTGCAATGGACATACCATTCATGACCTTTCCAACATTTTCAAAAATTGAAGGAGAACTCGGTGAATTTTGGGCGAAAACATTGGATAAAGAAATTGCATCGGCAGCTCGAGAAGAATACGAAATGGCGAAAAAAAATGGTGACATGGACGCAAATGGTTTTGCTAGAACCGGTGTCTACTTGGACGGTGGATGGGCAAAAAGATCAGTTGGACATAACTTTAATTCTCTATCTGGAGTGGTTAGTAGATATAACTCTTACACTTACGAAATTCACAATTTTTGTTTATGAAAGAAATAGAGAAAGAAAAAGAATATTGTTCCTGGGAATTAGGAATAAATATTATAGCATTTGCAGTATGGCAGAAGCAAAAAATAAATTGGCGAAAGAACAGGTATGTTATAAAAATTGGTCCGGATCTTCTTCGGCTATGGAAGCCAATATTATCGTTGAGGGATTTGAATAAAGCAAAAACCATCGCCTTCTGTACACAAACTTTATCGCAGATGGAGATTCTAGTGTGTACGCCAGAATAAAAGAGAAGGTGTCTTATGGAAACCAAGTTAAAAAACGGAATGCGCGAACCATGTTATAAAAAATTATAACAACATGCTTTACAAGGTAACAAGTTCAGATCTGACCAAATAAATGTTTTATTACACTGTAAATAATATTCTAGATCATAGGCAATACTAAACTGCCCCTTCGAAGTAGAGACTAATCAAACAAAACAAACCGAGGTTGACTAGGGCTGTCAGAGGGGCTATAAACCACAATTATGAAAATCAAAAAATGAATGTGACAGGTTTAATGGAAGACTTACGAAATGGACCTTTCCATGTATTTGGTGTTCACACGAAATGTAAAAACTATTACAAGTGTAATTCGGAAGATCGCCAAATGGTTGAAATAATGAAACTAATAGAAGACGGAATAAATAACATAATAAAAAAGTCCGACCGAATAATTCCAAATGAGACCAACAATCGTTCTGAACTTTTTATGAGTCTTGTTGCTAAATTTAATTGTGGTAAACGAAAAAATTTAGTTCAACGAGGGTCATATCAACGCCGATGCGTTCTTGCCGCTTTGCACTATAAAAGCGGTGCAATGTGGCAAAAGCATTCTTGGGAAGGTTACACTGGCCAGGCACCTAGAGAATATTTCAATAAATATATAACCAGCAAAAAGAAACATACAATGAAAAAAAAATGGGGAAGACAAAGGCAGCGCCCTCAACAATTGGTGTTGATGATCATTACGGTCCTACGGCTGACGATTACGTCCCTGACGAACAATTAGAAAAATTGTGTCAAGCAGAATTGAAAACCTTTTTGGTAAGATCAAAGAGTAACTACTAGGTTACGAAACTTTTCATTTTTTTTTAGGTGAATGAAAAAGATATCAAACACATAGAACAGCAAACCGTTGGACAACATAAAAATAATGTGTACAAATTTTATCGGAAAAATCGAGTAACAGCTTCGGTTTTTGGACAAATTTGCCACAAATTGCCACAAACGTCGTGTCATAATTTGGTTAGTAAAATTTTATATGATCCTCCCATAAATGGGAATCGTTACGTAGATTATGGCATAAACAACGAAGAAGTTGTCAAAACTTTATTTACAAAGGAAACTGGGCTTGAAGTGTCAGATTGTGGGATTTTTATATATAAAAATCATAACTTTTTAGCAGCGTATCCCGATGGTAAGCTAAGCGTGGAGATGCCATTATACGAGTATTAGCTAATGTTATACAAAATTATTATTATTTTTCAGGAATAATCCAGTTAAACGACAGCTTGGTAGAAATAAAGTGTTTTCCGTCCCTTGCCGAGAAGAAAGTTACAATGAAAGATGTTGCAGAGACAGCGAAGCTTTTGTTTAGGTATTGAAGACGGACGGTTGTGTTTAAAGCATAGCCATAATTATTATTTTCAAGTGCAGGGTCAATTAAATATTGCCGAAAAACAGAAATGTTACTTCGTTGGGTACAATGAAAATGAACCACTGCACATTGAAATTATCGAACGTGATGAACAGTTCTGGAAAACAAAAATGGAAAAAAAACTAATTGAATTTTTTAAAGAATGCATTTTGCCAGAAATGGTTTTAAAAAGAATTGAAGCCGGAAAAAAATGTAAAGAGCCCAACTCAATTATTCTGGCACAATATAAAATAAAAAATAAAAAAAAAACTGTATCTGTATAATAGAGGCAGGTACCTACTTATACCTAGTTTAGTTAGTTTATATAATTTATGTACTGTGGGTGAATAAAATACTTGTAAATATATGTGAACACCTACATGTTTAAGTGATATAATTATGCAGTAATGATACCTAATTGTTTGTATATACTTATAAATATAACATGCATATAGCAATTATCTATAATACATTTATGTCTCTTATATGAATAAAATGTATATACCTACAGAAGTTTCTATAAATTACTCATGCACTCACAAAATTGCATACCTATTACCGCATATTTTGAAGTTTTACCTGCCGTGCTAATCGGATTAGTAGTTTACGACCTTCGATGAAATTGACGGACCCACCGGACTACCTGCTCATCACTTTGACAACTAAAATTTCGTGCGACACCAAGTGGCCAACTCTAGAACTAACATTTTTCATTTTAAGGCGTTTTTCACAAAAACGAAACATAAATTTCAAATTCTGTTTACGCCAATGTCCTAGACTTCTTAATATCTAGTGAATGAGATAATTTTATAAAAATCGTACAAAGGGAACTTGACTTTTTCAAAGTTATTTTTTAATTTTGTTCAGTAATTAGTATATTTTTTATCTCATACACTAGAACTGTGAAAAAGAATAATTCGGATATAAAAAAGACTAAGATTGGAGAAGCCGTTTGGGAGAAAAACTCTTTGAAGGTAAATTGCAAGATGTTCTTAAAATATTTTTTAATGACCATCCTACCAAAAATTTTCCATGAAATCTATGTCGTTTGACAGATAAAACTACAGGCTATCATACAAAAAAAAGTTGATAGGATTGGCCCACATACGTAGTAGATATGACGCTTGAAACAATGGCTATTTTGAGCGGTTTTACCTTTACCCGTCTCAACCCCTGTTGACCCCTGAAAGCATAAAATATATAAGATTTGAGCTCACAAAATGATTTAGAAACAATCCAATCTCATTGATGCGTACTGGATTTTCTTCTACCAACATAAAGATACCCATAAAGTAGCCTGATGGAAATATGAACAAGCAAATTCACCAAATCTAATATGTTGCTTTCCTAAACTCAGCCCAGGTGAGAGAAAGAATATCAAGGGTATACGAGGCGAAAGGTGAAATCAGCCAAGGGTGGAATATAGATAAACTAAAGATGGAAGAAGATAGGAGACCATATAAACGATCCAGCTGCAAACGGCTTGATGAGAGTATACCAGAAGAAATCAGTGAATGAATCAGACCACTAGAACCAATAGAATCTGCCAACAAGCTATTGGCATTAGTTTAATGCAGAATGCAGAGAGGCAATTACAAAGAATAACAAGTATACAAAAAAGAACGAGAAACAATGTAATCAGCTATGTCCAAAAAAGGAAAAAAATCCATAGGATATGTAAAAGCAGAAAGGGGAATACATAGGTAAAATTTACAAAGGCATAACTATATACGAAATGCCTATACTGTGTATGCAGACATAAGATGGACAAATTGTATGATCCAAAAGCGAATAGTTTCAGTGTAGGCGATAGAAGATGAAATAGAAGAGAATCGCAATAAAAGAGATGACATATAATCTGTAGAGAATGAAAGTAGTAGAAGAGAATGCCATGAAGAAACAAGATAACAATGAAGTTGGAGAATCTCCCTCATTAACAGAGGTACATAAGGCACTGGAACAACTAAGACATAATATATCACCAGGAGTTGGGATTCCGGCAGAATTGATCCAAACAAGGGAAGAAGGCTTAGTAAACGCGATAAACTAATTATTCGTTGAAATGCGAAAGACTACTATTCAGATAATGGAAATTCAGAGTTATATCACCATTCGCCCATTCATAGAAAATATCATAGGAGAGTATCAGGCAGGCTTTAATCGAAATAAATCATCGATCAAATATTCACTATATAATACATGCTAGAGAAATGTGTTGGAAATTTAATATCGATATACACCAACTGTGTTTTGACGATAGAAAAACTAAGAAGGCTTAGCAGAATCACAACTGAAATAACTAAACGTCAATGTGTCTTCTCTCAGAAGAATTTGAAATAAACAAGAAGACAAACAGGGATATGTTATATCACTGTTACCATTCAAACTCGTATTAGAAAAGTCTATATAAGAAATTAGAGTAAATCCGGGAGGAACAAAATACAGTCGGTAACTCTGTCACCATATGTGGACGACATTATTTTGATCGGAGGAAACCAAGTACCGATAGAAATTGTCCCCATACAGCTAATCTTCTTCAGCAGAATGTGGCGTAAGTAGAGATAGCAGACAAAACGTTTGAAATGGTGAACTTTGGGTCTTGCAAAAATAATTAGAACATCGATAATGAAATGATTTCCCGAATAATGGCAGGTAATAGAATAATGTAATGTACGCGATGAATGGGCTGATATTGGATAAAAGCTGTTAAACACACAATGAAAGAGAGATTACAGCTGGGAAACTAAGACGTTTAACAAAAAAAATCAAAAACTACTCAACAGCTTCGGAATTTGGATGAAGACAACTGAATTTTGAAATCAGGGAAATTGATGAAGGACCACAATTGTCAGGGAAGATCAAATCACAAAGGTTATGATGGCTAACCACGTTTGAAGAATGTCAAATGAAAGAGTGCTACGGAAGGCGGCGACTCAAAAAGATCAACTGGAACACCGTGGGGGTGATTGAATGGCAGTTTTAAAGAGAACTTAACGAAAACTAAAAATGGGAAATCGCTCTATATAAAGGTCTTTTCTCCCTTGGTTTTGTTGCGAAGCTTGCTAATTTAACGGAGTGTGAAGCATTTTTGCAAATTTGTCTTTCACTGTTGTTTTTGGACGCTACTCTTCTGGCGTGTATTTTTCTTGTGGCACTCATAGGTCGTTGCATTCCTAGCGCGATTCCACGTAGAATAAGCCCAAACACGGGTATGCTGTGGTTAGTATTAATCGAGTTACACAGGGCGCGCATTTTTTCGCACTGGCCGCATGCCTCTTATATACAGAAGTGAGAAGAGAAGCAGCGTATGGAGCAAGAGCGTCTGGATATATGAGAGATGCGACATGGAGGAATAAATATTTAACGTTGGACAGTAAAGTGGAAGTATATAAAACGCATTACCTTAGTATATGGCGTGGAAACACTCACAAAAACTATGCAAATGCAAAAAGCAGCCGAAATGAATCCATTAAAGGCAATATTATAAAAAGCCACAATAGGAAGGATGAGAAACCAAGATATAGGGAAACAATATACCGGGTGAGTTTTTCAAAGTGTTACAATGCGATATCTCGAAAACCGTTTACAATATTTTCATGAAACTTTTGTGAGGTAATAGGGAGATGGGGGACATATTTAAACATATTTTTGACATTTACCTCCTATCTGTGTTTTGAGGGGTGGGGGGTAACTTTGGAATTTTAAATAGGATGATGTACTTTTGTTTATAAAATTCGAATCTACGTAACAAACTACGTATGTCTACAAAATATTTTTTGATTCGCTTTTGTTTACCGAATTATGATTTATTAGGTTATAAAATTCAAAAAATGTGAAATTTTCGTTAAAACGTCAAAATTCTCAACTTACTTACTAGTAAACTAACGCATTTCTATGGAAACGAATTCTAATTTTGGAATAAGTGAACTTGATTTATTGGTAAAATGTATTTATTTTTTTATTTCTATCAAAATTTAGTCACCATAATTCCGTAACCGAAAGAGCAAATCAAAAAATGTTTTGTACATATACGTAGTTTTTTAGACTGCAAATGGGCAGAAAGCTGGCTGCCATAAAAGCGTGAAGAAAAAAAACAGACAGCTTCAGTTTTGAACTTACTGGAAAGGCATATACGGATGTAATAGTTCCAACCATATAAATAGTGTTAAAAATGAAATATGTAATTTTGCTGAAGAAGAAACAAATTAAAACTACGGCCGAGAAAGTAAAAAACATAAAATTCGTTAAACCTAAAAAATCTGGCGATCTTTTTATTTTAGCCAAATATACATATGCAATTTCATTCTAGGTGATAAAACATACATTTAATCATCTCACACAAACGTATGTTTTTAATTTCTATATTTTTGGAATCCCATTAATAGAAAACTTAGGTGAGTATTTCGGTATCCATTAAATACTATTCATCTACTGTAGATGTTACATATACAGGATGTCCTCGTTTTTTTTGTAGATAGTAAATGTTATTCTGATCAAAAAATGTTTTATATCGACTTATACTTTTTTTCGACTTCTTAGCAAGTTATAGCAATTTTAAAATATTAAAATAATATGTAAATAGATCAATAATGTGCCCAGTTATCATCGTCAACATGGATGGTTTTTATTAGATGATGCTCCAGCTCATTATGACAGCAAATTGGTATGAGACTGGCTAAACATCCATTAAAACCAGCATCGGATTGGCTGTGATAGACCTATTCAATAGCCACCTCGCTCGCTAGATACTACACTTTTGCATTTTCATATTTGGGGCTATCTGAAATCAGAAGTGTACAAAACACTGGTAGGAACCTGATACGAATTATTAGAACGTATTGAAAATGCTTGTAATATGTTAAAGAATAACGTCGTAATGCGCCATCGTAACGCGCTGCCAGAAATGCGTAAAAGTTGGTAGATCTCATTTTGGATATTTAGTATAATGTGTTTGTTTTTCTTTTACGTTCTCATTACAGTAATTACTCCGCTTTTTTTATATTTTTTGTTGTTACATCAATAAATGTTTGTATGTATTTTGTAACACACTGTAACTTGTTTAGGGGTCGAAAAAAGTTAAACATTTGTTGATCAGAATAACATTTACTATCTATAAAAAAAATTTGACGGTAGATAACCAGGACACCCTGTACACACAGCGTATGATCTACGTTGAATATATGTGTTTTTGTATTTAGTAACCATAATTAAGGTTGGTATCTGCTGAAAGCTTTCTAGTTGGATTGTAGAACCTAGCTGACTGTTTTCATGGTTGTTAGTGTGGAAAAATTATAAAGCAACAACTGCCGAACCTGTCAATAAAATCTGTTGAACTCAAATGTTACCCACCTAAATTATAAATAAACAATAACTCAGTAACGGTTACGTGTAGGACGGTTCGGTGACACTTAATCACGCGACACATAATCATAGGACATTTAAGCACGGACAGTTAAACACGCCGACAGTTAAACACGCCGACAGTTAATCACACCGACATTTAAACACATAGACATTTAAACACGCCGACAGTTAATCACACCGACATTTAAACACATGGACAAATAAACACATTGCGTTTGAAGTGAATTCGGAATAGTTGTCAGGTCATTTTGTATTTTAATTAGCCACCTAGGCTTTAGGGCAGCGTGCCCGTATGTTAAACCGTTTGAGTTACTTATTTGGATTCATCGCCTAATTCCATAATAATGATTTTGCACATGTTTGGCCTCAAGCGCAGTATTTCTCGTCATCCGGGGCACCCCTTTGTTGGTACTTTGACAGTCGGGTGTTAACGCTCGCAGGATTTCCGAACCTTCTAGAATTTACGCTGTTGGTGTGACTGCGAGGCCTCGCGCTGTCTTTGTCACCGGAACTTATTTGTTTTATTGGGCGCATCGCCATTGGCTGTCGAGAGTCACGTGGTAACGCCGTTTTGGCTCACGCCACTGCGGGGGTCGTAACGCTGCTTGCTTGGGCAGTTCAGCTCACGCCGTTGATCAAGGAAGTCGCAGAGTGTGCCGTTTCGCGGCGTTCCCGCGATTGGCGGGGACGCCAGCCTTTTTCCCGTCTCGTGCTGCTTCAGCAAGTGTTTGATAAATTGTTTCGCCTTAAGCGAGAGTGGGAGTTCAACTCAGGCGATTGAACAAGGGAGGTGTGTGTGTGTCGTTAGCGGCGATCTTATTACGCCAAGGCGTAGGTGTGATGGAATTCCATGCCCAGTTCTACGTCGTCACGTAAGGGAGTGTTCCCTTTAGCTCGTTCTGCGGGGATTCCGTTGAGGTAGGACATCACTTGGGCTAGTTTGGCCGTCGTAGCGGCGTTTGTTGAAGCGCCAGCCTTTGTCGCCATTTTGGGCGCATCCAGACCATTCACACGTCGGCGCCCATCAGCTGATGCTTATTTATAAGAATTAACGCAATGTTTGCGGCACGCTTTGCTGCCCCAATGTAAGACTGGACTAATAGACGCTTATCTAATTAAGAGAGGCTTTATTCTTGGTCGCTTTGTGCATGTTCTGTTTCAGCGTGCGCCCATCATTGAGGAGATAAATGTACGGTGGAGCCAGTGAGATCAGAGCGTGCAGGTAAGCTTGGTGGTGACATTGCCGTGGCTGAAAAAGCCCCACTTCATGATCTAAGTATTTTTGCCATCACGAAATCGTTGTGTGAGTTTATAATTCCCGAGTACCCCTATCGACGGAGTGTCTTGAATACTTCACCCCAGTCTAACCGCCCAGGCCCGGTTATTCGGGTTAAGACAGGCTTGGTGGCGCCCTCTTTATTTTACCGTTATTTACCAACCCTCTGGCCGTTACCCTTAGATAATCTCGTTAAGAAGCCGCCCAACTCCACTGAAAGTCTAGCCGGCCTATCTTGTTGCGGCTGGGTAGCGGCCTAGGAGAACTTTCGTCCCGATTTCGTCCATTACGGCGCGCGCCGGCCGTTTCGTTTATGTATGAGCCGGTGCGGTGTCGTAAAGTCAGTTCAAGACCGTAACATAGTAATAGCGTGTTAAGTAATGCACAGAAACATAACTTAATGTTACGTTCGCGGACGGCAAAAGCGAAATGGTCGCCGTCGGAATTTACTTTTCAGTCCAGAAATTTGGAATCACCATACATCTGTCACAGAAGGATTAGCAAGAACGACTAATTCAATAGAAGGTTGGCATTTTGGATTGCAATCGTTATTTCAATGCAGTCATTCTACCGTTTGGCGATTTCTCGGTGGACTACAAAAAGAAATTGTATTGCAACACACATATTATTTACAGCATATAAGTGGTCAACGCATTCCGGAGAAGAAAAAGTACAGAGACCTTAACACCAGAGTCGAACGAATAGTTGCAAGCTACGATCCGGATAATAAAATCGAATATTTGCGAACCCTTGCCCATATATTTTAATATATATATATATATATATATATATATATATATATATGCATGTATAAATAATATTATGTATAATAATCAATAAAGCTCCATATTTTTTTATATTTTAGTTTTACTGCAGTCTTGGGTAACATTAAGTTATGTTTCTGTACATTACTTAATACGCTATTACTATTCCGAATTCACTTCAAACGCAATGTGTTTATTTGTCCATGTGTTTAAACGTCGGTGTGATTAACTGTCGGCGTGTTTAAATGTCTATGTGTTTAAATGTCGGTGTGATCAACTGTCGGCGTGTTTAAATGTCGGCGTGTTTAACTGTCCGTGCTTAAATGTCCTATGATTATGTGTCGCGTGATTAAGTGTCGGGTCACGGTGTAGGACATATGTCTATATAGAATTTGCGACTGGAAGTAACCTCCTGAATTCATTCTCGAAATATTGCGGGTATTGGGACATCCTATATAGAGTGATTGTGATAAGGAACACCCTTGCCATACTTCGCGGTTTATTGGTTCTCTGTTTTCGTTCCCACTAGCTTTCTTTGTTTCAATTATGATTTACCTTGACGAAAGCTTTTTTAAAGTCAATCAAAGCTTTGAACACTCTGAGTTTGAATTCTCGGCGTTTTTTAAAAGATTGGGTCTAAACAAAACCTCCCTTTGATAAATCGATGTTGGGATTCTGGAAGTATACTTCCTAACATAATATTCAGGCATTGTGTTATGATAAATACGTGCATACATTTTGCAACACGTATTCTATAGGCTAATACCTCTATAGTTGTTACAGCCATTGCGATCTCTATTTTTAACCATTGGGATTGCTTTTGTCACATTCCATTTTTCGGATGTATGACCGTATTTCCAACATGTGTTTATCAAGTCCAGCAGCCGTTATACATTAATGCTTCCGGTTCTTCATCTGTCTTTTAGGCACCCACATTTGCTGAGAACGTTAAGCTGTAAATTATATTTTCTGCTCTATTGAGATGTTCCAAAATTTTATATGCTTTATGCTCTTTCGTGACTATCATATCTAATATCAGCATAGAAAATTCAAGCAGTGGAGAATTGACAGAAAACGGCTCAAAAGAGAGAACGATGGAAAGGTATTGTGCAGGAGGTCAAGTATCTACAGGAGCGATACGGCCAGAATAGTTATGCTATTTTCTCATTCCATATCGTTACACCTTTTAGCCCAGATATAACAGCTACCTACCTAAGAAAATGTAGTTTTGATTCTCCTTGGTACTCTAGAAGTGACCCTTTGAAAGGCGTCTGGGGTGCCGGCTTCATATGAAGGAGACCTTGGGTTGGGAGTAGTTAGAAAAACATCTTTTGTTTAAGCAAAGTACCTTTTTTTGCTTTGAATACAGAAAAATGTATTAAGAAAAGTTGTTCTGGACCTAAAATTATGGCCCCATACAAAATTTCAGAAATATGGAATAATGTTTCTGAAATTTTGCAACGGGCTACAATTTTCCATTCTCAACAACTCTTCTAATAATATTTTTTTCTGTAATATGAACGCATAAGGTACTTTATCGTGATTCTTTCTATTAAAACCTCGATATCTTCTTCTGCTTCTTGCTCCAAAAAGTATGACGCCGGCTCACAATCATGAATCCGCAAAATCAGAGTTCTTTTAATCGCTGTGTAAATCAATAGAGAATTTTTAACAGGTTATGCTAATTACTGGAATAATACAATTTTGTTACTTGCTACGCTCTCGTCAGTATCTTCAGATTCTACCATAATTGGCTTGCATATTGAATTTTAACAAGTCGCTCTTCCAAGCCGTGGGTGATTTATGGGAAGCGTTTATTTTCCGTCAATTCCAATACATTTCCTCATCATTGTTATTACTTTTTTGTTGAGAATAATCAGAAACCCAATGTCATATAGCACGCTGATGCGAACAATAAATCAGACTAATTTAAACATTGCGGGGAATTATTTCGATCTCGTATTACGCTCGAGTGATTTATGTAGAAAGGTTTATGAAGCCTGAATTGTGGATGCTCGCTGCAAGTTCCTCTCCTTCCTAGCTGTAACCGTGAACCCGATTTTTCCCGAGGATAAGGTCAAACTACGTTATTAGTTTCATAAGGTAACCCGCGTGGAAATATAAAGCAAACCGCATATTGCCAAGAATTTCGCTTGTAATATGCAATACGTCTTGTTAAGCATCGATATTGTGTTCGGAAACCTGTAACTCATCAAGTTCATTACCTAAGTTCAAGGCGTTCAGGGAAGGTAATTTGTTTGCTTTAAAAGCTAAATGAGATAACTTCGAGTGCAACTATTTAGTCTTGCTCGCGTTCGCGCTTCTTTTGCTCGCTTTAGCAGCTCGCGTTGTCACATCGCTTAACATAAATCATTTTCTGCGCACCTACATTAATTATTGCGATGCAAGTTTCAAAATAATGGCACGAAGAAGAATAATTAGGAATGAATGACGTCAAAGTGTTTTGGCATACACGACAAAATTCAAAATTATGATGACATTATAAACTCTTCACATTTAATTTGGGATGAGATTGGGCATGGCTTATTTTTTAAGGTTGTTACTTGCGTTTTTCAATTTATTAATAGTTTGTAGACCAGATTCAGTTGTGTCGCATTGAAAATGTACGCACATATCAATTAGGCAAAACCTTGTTGTCTAATTGTTATTTGGGTCTTTTCAAAGTAGTTGTCTTTTATACCATAGACTTAACTATGATTCATAATAATCACAACATTAAAATACTATAACACCGATTAAAAAGTTAAATTCACACACGAACAGACCCAACTTACATATAGAAAACAGTCAAATTTACATGACCAAGCCCCATCTAAAATAATCTGGAGTAGATTATAACAAATAATATATGTAAAATTTATAAAAGAAATGATTTGTGCTTTTACACGTAATTGTGTATTTGTATTAATAATTTTGTGTATTATATACTGTTGAAAGGACAATTAAATGTACTAACAATATAAAAAGTTTGTATTATAGGATTTGAAAAGGTTGACTACGGTATCTCAGATGTTAGAGATCTGAGATAACACTTGTAAATTCGGTACAATATCTTACACTTATTTGTAAAAATTCAGTCCATTTGAGATATAAATAGAGAAGCCATACACAAACAGATTTCAAATTGTGACATCTTTATTATTGACTGTTCCGAAACGTAGCCTAATAATTGTACTATTCGAAAAATTGTTACGCACAAAAAACGACTTTAACTATATAAAAACGACACAATCCGGAACTTTTACCGGATACTTAGCCCCAACTCCGTTACGATGGACGATAACAAAAGGTTGCTCCGGCTTGGAAACGCTCAGCGAGAGGGCAGGTTCTTTACTACCTTACAATTAGGGCTACAATCCATTGAACGAAATAAAAGATGTTAAATACTGATGCGCCACCACATTCGGACTAAATCGGGAAAAACAAAATCAACAACACAGGTGAAACGCACTCTGAATGTGAAAGCGAGTGATTCACCTTTCTACCTCTACCTTGACACAGCCTGAGGTGGCGGCTGCAACAGCTGAATCGAACCTACCTTTCGTTACATTCACTTCCACTCATCTCGATTCCTGTACATCGAAACAAAACACAAAAAGGCATGCAAACACCAATGAAAAACGTTGATAATTAACAATAAACTCTATTAAAGTAATAAATTATGTGAATAACAATGAACATGAAAATGTTTGCTCGTTACAGTTAAAAATAATAGGCAAAAGGGGTTAGTTATGTTAAATTGCGACGTTTTAACTAAACACAGCGGTACAATGACTAACAAACGATATAGCTACATTTCAAACAGTAGTAACGTTAAATTTAACACAAAAGAGCTACGTTACATGATCGAAAATGTGCAACAATTACTCCAATAGTGGCACAACAACGTTAACTTGAACTTAAAGCACAAAACATGTAGACCATAATACTAGACGGTATTGTTCAACATCTCACGATTTAGATCAAGCAATGGCAATATCTGCCAAAACAATACGTCACTATAAATTTCTAGGCGTTACAAACACTGTTAAATCAACAAATACCTTGATTGAAGAAATGTAGACGTTACATATTGGTGTCCAATTCCAGCTGCGTGTCCCACCTCAACTATGCCTCGAAAATAACGACAAGGAAACCATAGGGGGTTTTCGGGATGAGGTAACCGGGCCTCGATGATGTTTACTACAGCCAAGGGCTGGCAGGGCGATAATCCACTCAACAGGTGAAAAGACGTAACGAAACTTCCAATAAATGAACAACGGAATGAACCCTGAACGTGCGAGATACAACATGACGTCTTAGTTAAGCTACAGCTGGTACCTTTCAGAGTCCGGTAAATGGGTAAATGATCGGCCGTAGCGATAATTAAGGGTCTCGCAACCCCACGGTACGAACTCTTGACTCCACTAACTCGATTGTTTCACTTTACCCCCGACAGCTAGTACGCACATCTTGACGAAACACCAAACAGTTTCATAGGCACAGAAGCCGACAAGAAGCACACAGTTATTTACAACGAAAAACTTCACAGCGCGTCCCAGCATTCGTACGGAAAACTTCACAATGCTCAACCAACAGCACTCGGGGCGCAAATTCCAACGAGCGCTGCAACTTTTGACTCAACGGTTCGCAAGAAAACTCGGGGGAAGTTTTAGATTGTCTGAACGACGAAATTCTGAGAATGCAATATGCGAGAACAGCTTACGTCGCCCAAGCAGGAACAAAGTTCAATTCATACCACGCCGGAATAAACTTGAATTGATCCTAAAATAAACTGAAAAGCATTAGTGTTTCAACGGGCGGAAGAAAATATCGGGCAGAGTAAAGGTTTGATTACACCACTGTAACGTTTCGCTCTGGTTTTAAATGCATTTTTGGTATAATATATAATATTAGAGCATTTAAAACGCCGCAACAATAGGTTTGCAACAATCGGAAAGTTTCAGCTCGCGCTCGAGTTGCACCAGCTCCTCGCTGTGCGCAAACGAAACGAACGCGCACGTTGATACGAGAGGAGGGAACGCGATAAGCTATAAAACCAGATCGCGTAGCGAGCTCGAAAGATGGTCACCAGAAACTAACCCGGCTTCCAGCCGCCTTCAGCGGCTTCGGCCGCGGAAGATTCCGCGTCTCCGACACCAGAAACCGACCGGAAGATTTCGAAAATATTAACTCGATCTCCCCCAGGTACCTGCCTATATAAACGTATTTCTGGACTCGGACTGCGTTTATTAGGATTGATTTGTAAATTGAAAATAACAAGTTTATTTCGCACAAATCTGGTATCGGATTGTGCAAGTTTTATTCTTACAATTCCGTCGCGTTTGTCACGAGTGTTCGCATACGAAATTAAGATTATATTTGGTTATCGAAATAACTTAGTTTCGTGGGCGAGCGATCCAGGCGATCTCACAGAACAAATAAATCACAATTAAACTTGGCTGGAATGTCGGCGAGTTTCAATTGGGTTTATTCCGTAAGAATAAAACTAACATTCCAGTATAACAACTGAGAGCACTGAAATAGCAATAAACTCGAATCTAGTAAAGTCACGAAAGACCTGTCAAAGTACAGTTAATTTCAAGGGTACATCCGAGTACATTAAAGTAAAAATCATTTTTGAATCACAGAATTGAAAATTACAAAACCAGTCCATTATTTTACGCGGGGTTAATTAAAGTATTGCAGAATTCAAGAGTCACCGACCTTGTTAAAATATCTTCGTTGTGTATATGACCTCCGCACGTGCCGGAGCGCAGATAACAGTAGAAAGAATTCGACCTCAGGTCAAAGGCTAAATGCACTTCCTGGTTATCACTAAAACGTGCACTTGCATAGATATTAACACAGATTAAACTCGTAGTTTCAATCAAGTCACTTTATAGTTGAAATAATTACCAAGCTCCCGTTTATTTACATGAGTACTAAACTGTCATTTTTAATTTGTTTTGGGATTACAGGACTGCCAACGTAAACGTGAGAACCCTTGATTTTCCAACAACCTGACGTCGTGAACACCACGATCCTACACCGGTGTATGAAGGGCAGCCTACACATCCAATAATTAACCAAGGATTCACACAAAACAAATTATTTTGTACCTAATTCAATATATAATTTATTTTTAAGTTATTACATGTACATAATAGGTAATAAAATGTTTCTGTTAAAACTTGTTCTTTTGAGTCAGTCAGAGTAATCAGGCCCTGGACCCAATATAAGCGGCTACTATTTACAAGGGCATATGTGATAATGCTACAAGGGCATTTTCCAAATTAAATATAAACCTGATATTGTTACGAAGCCCCAGTTAGCATTACACCACTACACTACGAATTTGGGATGGACTTATGCGGGAAATACAGGAACCTATTAATTTCGAATAATTGTCCTTACAAAATTAGTATAACCTGTTTATACTATATGGGACACATGCCCACGTGTAGCATCCATAAATCAACCCGCGCAAAACTTACAAAATCAGCACAGTGAATCATAAAATGTGAAAACTTTAGATCGACAAGCTTTGCAATCTAAATCAGCAGGTAACTAAGTTTGGATGTAACTCTACACGCAAGAACGTGACTTCTAATTACTGAGTAATTAGTGTCGGGAGTAACAAATTGCGTTCGCAATTCCAATCTAAAAAGCAGGCAATTTAAAACTTAGATCTCGGCAACTTACTCTATATGCGAATGACGGCGGATCCGGGAGCAAACAACAGGTAGCAGTTGAAAGAGCGGCTGCTCAAAAATCGAGAACCATTTATTCTAATTCTCCGGCACCAGAAAATGGAGCAGAGTGCCTAATTGCATTTGCGAGAAAACTCAGAGTCTATCTAGCTACCGACAAGCAGTATACGACCCTCTACTGACGCAACTGGAGAAGCTATTTAAATACAGACAGAGAAGCGCTAGGGGTCAGTTCACACCAGATCGTTCCAGTCATTCATTTGATTTATGACTTTCAGCATTACCGCGTCTAGACGTTCTCTGGCACGTGTCGAACCTGCGTCACTTTAAATTTGCTCATTAATATAGCCCTGTCGAAATATTAGAGCGCGGTAACTGCTAGAGCATACAGTTGTTTTAATCGCGCACTCTATAGGTATATTTATATATCGTGCTACATGTATGTTTGTTTAAATAAACCATGGTTGTCGTTTTCCATTAGGCGTTATTATTTCGAAATACTCAAGATGAACAATCAACACCCATGGACCAGCAGCAACAAAAATACTAGTTTATTTACATATTTATCTATCCCACAGAATTCCTCAAATTTTGCAGATTTTTTCCGATTCATAATTTTGAATTTTCCTTGTAAATACACCTTTAAATAAAATTAATAAATGGTACGCAAGCACAAAAATGATTTGAGTGACTAGGGCGTTTGGAATCAATTCATAGGGCGGAATTTAAAAAAAACATTACCTTCAATCGTAGACCGTTTGCTATCATAAATATCTGAAATAAACTGTAACGGAATCTTTTGATGCTATTATTTTTGCTCTCGAACGACGCGCAGCTCCAGACGGAATTCCATTGTACAGCTCCTTCCGTATTTTGCAGTCTATTATGAGTCAAAATACAACGTCGGGGTTACCCGGGAAACGAGAAAATAAAAAAGAAAGGCCTAGAAATAAATTCGACCAAAAAGCGCATACCTTGAGATTTCGAGCAGCCAATGGGTGTTTATTTCGAAATACTATTAAATCCTTATTTAACAGGCGGGTACAGTGTTCCAACAAACTAAGAAAACCAAACCTGCACCAGATTATGGGCGATTCTTCGCGATAATTTCGCTTCTAAAGCGGAAGCATAAGGAGCCACAAAAAATACAGCTGGCAGCATTCGAGTTAATTCAAGACTCCAAAGAAATCTGTCTAGACAACCTGATACACACAATGACGTTTAAAGTGGCATATGTGGAGGAAACGATTTTAAGACTCTTGCATCATCTATTTGCATAAGGATTTTATTTACCAACAGCTATTTCCAAAAGGAACTGATTTCATTCAGTATTTTACGATTTTCATTCAAACCAGATTCGTCTAAATTCGTAGGTCAGGTCAGAATACAATCGTATTAAATCCATCAATAGAAGGATGTCAAAAGAAAACAAATAGCAGTCTTACTTATACCTGGTGAGTAAACACAACAAATTCCTAAACTGTTTAGGTGCTGAATGTACAATACATTTCTATCGAATTGCATACAACGAACCAAAAATCGGTATAAAAACCACTCTATTATGCCGTGCAATATTTTTATAGTATTTTGAGAGGATTTGGTGCACCTATTTTGCTGACAATTGAGGTTTCAGAAGTATCAATATGTTGAACAACTAAATCTTAGTAAGTATATCTCATTGATCTCAATTTACATACTTTTCGAATAATTTTGTCAATACGAAATATCAAGGAAACGAATTAGCTATTAAAAAAATGAAAATAAAAAACTGAAATCGCATTGAATGTTACTGCAGTTGCTTCTAGCGTCAAGTTAATACGGACAGATGTTTTTTCAGCGGTTGTTGCTTTATGATTTTTCCACAGTGACAACCTTAAAAATGGACTGCCAGGTTCTACAATCCAATTATAGTTACTAAATACTACAGGACATTCTATATTCTTCTATATATACATAACAACTACAATATACGAATAATACCTAATGAGGTACGAAATACTCAAGTATTTTTTTCTACTAATAGGAGTCTAAAAGATAAATAACGAACAGGAGCAGAAGCTAAAAACCAATTTCTATTTTATTGTCGAGAAATGGAACTACAGTTTGCCTCAGGAATCCCTTGTTTGACGTCATGTGCGTATGGAGCAAATACGCAAATAATCTAGACCGTTCTCTTCTAATAACAAAGGGAAACAGATACAAAAACAATTTTAGATCATTTTCGCGATTGCTTCATACGCATATTTGGCTAGCTAGCAATGAGTCTCTGTTACTTTACTTACCCCAGTCGTGGTTAAAGATAGTTACTGTCGAAGTTAACCCAAACAGTAGCCAATTTGCATACACATCTATAAACGACAATCATATATTGGCTACTAAAGAAACAACGCTAAATAGTACTAATGCTACAAACTATCTCTAATACGATTTTATATTAAACAATAATGATGTTCCTTAGTGCGCTACGGTGACTCACTGTATGCAGCCCAATTACGACTCTTGGGCTGCTAATTACAGTATAAAATCCCCCACATGCAGTGATAACTAATGAATACCGGTTACATGACACCTGAACCCGAATTTCACAGCTCTCCACGGCCATACCTTTGCTATTGCGCCACTGTTGGTCGCTGTCGCTCCCTTTGTCGACAGTACAGCTCACCGACCTCTATTTTACCCCTTATTCTCGCTTGCAGTTCCGTTGAAGATGAAGGAATTCCGCCTTCACTTAGCTTGGGATCGCACCTAGAAAGCTATTTCGCTTCGGCGATACTCTTGGGCCTACAAAAGAAAGTACTTCACACGGCTTTCCCTGTTAAGCACCCAGCAAAGACTGGCGTTTTTCGCTAAAAAACTCCTCGTGTCAGACACGCTCACTTGTATTAGCGCAGGATGCCAGAAAATACTGGGCCGGATGTACAAATTCATTGGTGCGATTTTAAAACTAACTAAATCCCTTTATAAGTACACATATCAACAAACAACAATGAACACAGATGTGATCATCGGCTGTGTATTGAGATGCTGCTCTAAACGCGCCCAGGCGATCCAGGTAAAGCCTTTTACAGGTTCTACGATCCCTTTTCATCAATGCTATAATGAATAACTAAAGCTAGCGAGTAAACGTTTATATATAATATTACAATCAACAAAATTACAATCATGTAGAAAAAATAGAACGTATATAATTTCGTCTTCTACGGGTGATGCAATCACATTTTTATCATTAGCAAATTTTCTGCAACAGTTCCGTTTAATCAACGCATATTAATAAGACACCTAAACGACCTTCTTGTCAGGGCACCATTTATTAATATGCCAATCTTCTTCTTCTTCTTCTTCTTCCTCCCTTAACATGACTGAGAGCCTGTTACTATCGCACTAAGAGTATTTTGTAAGCCATCTTCGACCGCGATCCGGGTAGGTGACTAGCCTAACACGTTGAATAAAGCAAAGAATTCTCTTTCACAGGAGCAATGACTACCAAAGGTTTTGGTATGATAGCCGAAGAGCATTCGATGTAACCGAGTGTCCAGGTGTGCGGTTAGAACTCATTTCCTGCCGACTTGAAACGCAAACGCTTTACGAACCAGCCATATGCCCTTTGATACACCAGTTGTCATATAAAATGCAAGATTTACAGCTTTCGATATTTTGTTGGAATTATTATATGTAACAGAAGGTACGTACTACGATTTCAAAATATGCAAAACCATTATATGTACTTTATCTTCTTTTTCATTATTTCGAATAAATATTGGCTGGTTAATACTTTCATTGAATATACCATAAAAATTTCTTGTACCAAAAGTTCTTATTTACAATTACTATGTAGGTCTTGTACCACCTTTAAACGAAGTAGTTGACAAGACCTCGGCTAGCTCTTTTATCTCTCGGCAGAATATGGCGTGGTGTAAGAATCAGGCTAAGCAATGCTTCGGGCGTTTACAATTAAACAGTAGATTAATAAAAGAATTGGGCGCCATGTCGTTATTCACAACAACAAAAAAAGAAACCTCGCTAGCAAAATAAATCAACACCTGCCTTGTAAGCTTCGCTGCATACCTCAATATAAATGTAGTAATGGTAGCAACAACAAATACAAACTGTAACAATCAAAAGAATATTTAATATCCAGCACAAACAAATCAAGGTTGGCGTCACCCAACTTACACACACATATGTAATTGTATAACTGGACAAAACAGACAAAACAACATTTTAAAAAAACTTCAAATCGAAGTAGCATTTCAGAACTCGGTAGTTATAGCTTAAATTACAACTTCAGGCTAACACCTGTGCAATCGCAAATTACATAAACATATAACGCTAAGGGCGCTATCTGAGATATAGTATACATGCTATTTCAGCAATTTCGAATATTTTGTACTGGATACGTGTGTATGATTTTATATTTACTTTTGCTTCACGTTCCAATACCTATTAGTAATTATACCAAAGCTCAAATATGATATTATTATTGTATGCTTATTTAATTCAAATGTCAAAACTTTAACTTTATTATAAATCAATTGAATTATATTTCAAAATGTATGAGTACTCTTTGCTCAGGGTATGGTTCGCCAAAATATAGTTAGTTGTTTGTTGCTATTTTATTTACTAGTATTGAATTATTTTATGCAAGTCGTTTGCTGTCAACTATTATGCAAACACAGTGTTCAATGAGACTTTTAAATCAATATGACAGAAAAAACTTCTTTACAAAGCCCTCACGATTCAACCAACGACACGACATGTAAGTCAATTCAATGATATTGTAAATAACCTTATTAACTGTCTTTTATTTTAGATAACTTCAGAAAATACCTGCTTTCACCCACCTGAGTTCCTTATCCAGCAGACCTGCTTCAACTCACCCAGATACACCTCTCTTTTCCATCCAAACTGCTGCACACCTCTGCTCACACACACACACTGGTCAACAATAAGCTACCTCCACCTCGTTACTCCTCCAAGAAGCTGCAAGACATCCACTCCTACTTGACCTCCTACACAGCTGTCAGTCCTGGATCCTTCCTGTGTCCAATTCCTCCTTGGTAAGTAGACTTCCTGTCAAGATGGTAACTTAACTCTGTCCTTCCTCAGGTCCTAGCATCTCCATGCACGTCATCAGCATCCAGTATACTGCAAACTTCTAACTGTCCTTCCTTCTGCTGCAAGTAAACCAGTTCCTGTCCACTAGTCCTTGGTACCTTGCCGCTGCCTCCAACAATTCCTCTATACGCTGTAAGCAAGTAGATTCCTTGTCCAACTGGTCCCTCGTTCCTCTGGTGCAGTCCTCTAAACTCCAAACAGCAATGATACTCCATTTTATGTTACTAACGATAAATTGTAATGTAACTCCAATTAAATTATTCAAATCTATTCTTCTTGCTTCTATGTCTTCTTATTTAGATCCATAATACCATATCTTAATTTTTTTCAAATAATATTATTTTCTTCACTTAATTCAATTGCTTATCACTTTGCATATACTTAGTAAACCCTTTTATTATATTGTATTTTAATTGAAATAAATTAAGGGCAAATTTCTGGTTTATTTTACCAAAACACAATTTTTTACAGCTTGTTTTCAAAGTTGTTATTTTAATAATGATCCAATTTTTATTGCTATCCTAGACTACCATTATTCCTGCCTGCTACATGTTATAAATAAATTTGAATGGTGCTCACTTTATAAATTGTTACAAATAGAATTTTATTCTGTCATATGCAACATTCAACTTTGTATTTATCGTTAATTCTTGTTACCATCATCAATTAGTACTCATTATGTAATAACTTTCTTTTAAAATGTACTTTGAATCTTTGAGTTTCAATTATTATTCAATTAAATAAGCAATCATTAACACAATTTTCCACATTTTATCATTTCAGTATAATTACTGTATTGAACTTTTCATTTTAGATTCATGTAAATAAATAACCGTATTTAATGTAATACATGGCCTCTATATACCATAGCAATTTAAATACTTGGACTTTTGCGGTAATAACAATTCAGCCAAAGATTGATTTGACACGCTCAGTTTGAGTTGATAAGATCTTAGTAAGAACTGACATAAGCATGCCTTTGTCGATAAAAAACAGAACTACTAATGGCATGTACTTACAGTTTAATTAATGATGAACTCCAGCGATCGGCAGGGGAGTCCTGTTCGTTGCATTTTTCTATGAAGACTCAAAGCCAACTGACTGCATGATTCTCAGAATCCCACGGTCAACGCTCGAAGAAAGAACTAGCATCAAAAGGAAAGAAATTGATAGCTATGTACAGGCGAGAATTCGGGAAACTGGTTAGCTCAAGGAAGAGCCAAAATGTTAGCTCCGGGATGCTGAATTTAAGACTTCGTTGGAGCCCAAATAGGTGCTTGATTTCTGAACCAATACTAGCGGCTTCTAGACCAAACTAGCCGATACTAAACGGCCTAAATATTTGAAAATTAGAAGACGAAATAAACTAAGCGGAGCATTCTTACCGAAGCTGTATCGACCTAATTGCGTAGAAACGAAACCACAGCGGTTCAATTATTGGCAGAGCAAGGAATCCAGCTTGAATGAAAAGATTTAGATGAGCTTTCTTACGTATGCTGAATGCTCCTTAAGAAGAACAACGCCTTGCGGCTTTACTTGATAAGCAACAAAAACGGCTTCAGTTAGCCCAGAAATTAACATCCGCCACAGCGTGCCTCCGAAAAATCAATACTTTGTCAGCTATTCGGCTGTTTTAGCGGCCTACTAAAATCGAAATGCCAGACAAGCTCCAACACGCAAAACGCAGCGTTTATCACTTCTCACACACGTCTGCTGGGATAAACTTGAATTCTTTTGCTACAATAATTAGATATAAGGTGGTCCGAAATATGGTATTAACGCGCCTTTGAAATTAAATTGAAACGCGGCGTTACAATCTTGACAATTATTTTTACGTTGTTTGATCGTTACGTGTTTTTGCGATATATGTGTATGGGTACTGCAGCTGCTATTGAAGAAAATCTATAGATTTACTTCTTATATTCATTCTTGCCTTCATAATTTTTAGCTTCTTTTACGTTTCGGTGTCGAGGGCCATTCATGCCGTGCGCTCCCTCCAGGGCCGTAGCTACCACCGGGGCAACTGGGGCAGTGCCCCGGGGCCCCCGAACATAGGGGCCCCCGAAGACGGAGAAAGCTTTTTTACGAAATTGTCTTTAAAAATTTTTGAACTAAACTTAGACTGTTTAAACGTTAAATACAGTTTTATATTAAACTCAATGTGAAGTAAATATGTGCTTTGTCTGTTTTAAATACCCATTCTCCTATCTTAACAGAAAAAAACACCAAATAATACCCTATTAAAAAAGTCTTACTAAATGAAAGTGATGTAGAGGTAAAGGGGCCCCATAATTATTTGTTGCCCCAGGGCCCCCAAGCCTGTAGCTACGGCCCTGGCTCCCTCGCATTCAAACATTCTGCATCCCACGTCCGCCCGGGTGCTAAGCAGGCTGCTAACCCACTGAACCACGCAAGAGGTTTTACTTATTATATGTACTGTAATATTTTGATTCCTAGAAGTGTTGATAAAATTCGCTGTTTTGGAGAAGCCTCAGTCTCACTGTTTACTTTGTACGTACAATTGTAAGTTACAAATACTTAATAATTTATTTCTCTTCCACTACTATCTTTTACTCCATACAGCAAGTTCCTACCTGTTTCATCCAAATCCAAAGCGAATAATAGCTCTACTCTAAATTATGTCTTTTCCTCTTTTTGTCCTGAAAAAAGAGTTGGTTAAATGCATTTTGCTTCAGCGTATCTTTTATTTCTTCTTAATTATTATATTGCAATAAGAATGTTGGGGTTCCACAAATTCTGCCTGATAGTCGTCCTGGTGATCTTATAGGGAAAAGTTATTCTATCGGTGATAGTTTATTGACCTATTATATGCTTTCCTATGTACACATCCTCAGTATTGCGTCCTTTGCGCTGTTACTCTCCTTAGTCTTACATAGTTCTAGGATGGCATAGCAACTCTTCCATTACAGGTAGTACCTCTATTGCTTCAGCTGGTGTTTCTGCAATGTGTTATAATTCAGAAGTGTTTAAAATGTGTATTTTGATTGTGCTTGCTCGAGAAAACGTAACTAAAGATACTGAACAACGTTGTCATTTCCACGATTTTTGTTTCTTCGTTAGCATAATAGATGATGTCCATGTCGATTTTCTTGTAATACCTATCTCTAGAATATCTATAATCTGCAGTTGCATAAATATGATTGCAACCCAACTTTTTTTCAGTTGCTCTTAGCTATTTACTATTTTCTTTGGTAAAAAATTTTAAGGCATTAGTAATTAGGACAGTCAATTTCTCAATCTGTGGGTTCAGATTTTCCTTAATGCCGCAAAAATACAGTAGTAGACTCCCATCCTTTCAAAAATTGTTGGCTCATTTCCAGTACATAGTATATTCTTCAGTTGCAAATTATTACAACAATTTCCCGGAGCTAGAACTGTTCGTATTTTTAGCCCAAATATTAGCATTTTCCCGATTTACGTAAGTTACATTCGTCCTTCATTGATGTTATCAGACCATAACTCTGCTCGATACTTTCTTCCGCTCGCTGAAACATTGACACTTCGCAGGTTATTTTAGGACCTTCAATTCAATTCTCAGTTCACAGGCTGTTCAGGGGCATCGATTTAATTGTATTTATCCGTGTTCTAAAGTTAGATATGTTTTCTGCACCGGTTGAAAAAGACGTAGCCCGCTATCGCCTTCTTTATTACTTCCGCGGCGACAAGAAGCCGGCATGAAAGGCTCGTTGCTTTCCCGAGATATCTGATCATATGTTGCATTTGGTGTTGCAATATTTTGAAATTGGGCAAGGGAGTATGTAGCCTGTCGTTGTAGAAGGGAGATGCATTGTAGGACGCGGAAATAGCCGTTGAATTTGGCCGCGCTTCTAAATTCATTACCGTCCTGGCTTTGGTTGACAAAACACGTGTGTGCCGATTAGCGCCCCGGTTCGCATCGCTTTGCGACCAGGGTGGCCTTGCAATTCGGCTTTCCGGCACTGTTAGTGTGCTTTCGTTAATTTTTGGTGCCTTCTGAAGACCTGTTGAAACTACCGGTGTGCTTTTCCGTCCATCAGAGATCGTAAAATGAACGTTCCGAATAACAGCGACTGGGGGTTGTTGCTAAGTGTCATTGAATACCACATATCATTGTAAGCCTGGAAATTCCCGTTTATCGTAAAGTGGCATCTTTAAATACGTCATTGGACGGATTATTGTCGTGGGGATCCCCTTAAGAAGGCTTACTTGTGCATCAAAGTTTCGTACTGTTTCGAGACCTGCCTTGCCGTCACGGACTTCAATTTCACCCTCTTCGGGGATGCTACACTCAGACTGCTTCAGTCCGCAGCTTCGTGTTGCTTTTGTGCAGTTCCTTCAGGAATTTTGGGGCAGTTTATGTGGGAAAAGCGATCACCTACAATTCTGCCGCACGTCGGCCGCAGTAAACTGCACTCCTTCAGGTAACATAGTTATTGTATTAATTTTATGGTGCATAGCATACAGTGAACATCCCGCCAAGTGGTGAACAATTTTGCGTAATATTGTATTTACTGTCAGAACTGTTAGTTTCTGATTTGCCAAATTTAATGAATTGTCATAGTTTCTTGTTACTGTTTAACATAACGTTGTGGCAGTTTTGTTTTTGAGCCACATTATGTATTTGGAGTCAAGTTTACCGCTTTTAACTATGTTAAGGTGTTACGCAATTTAATTTAACCCTCACTAACTCATGTCGGTGTTGTTATCTTTATTCTAATTCTTGTTCATTGTCATTTACATAATTGATTATTTTAATAGAGCTATTGTTAAGTATTTGCTGTTTACAATAATTGAATGCGTTATGTGTGTATTTTTCTGTTGTAAAAGGAGTTTAGCAGCTGCATCAATGAGTTATTTTTGTAAGGTAAGTCAGTGCTGTACCTACGTGGATCTTCGACCAAACTCTGCCAAGCTAGAACTAGAAAGGTGACGCATTCACTTCCACATTCAAGAGTGCGTTCACCTGTGTTGATTTTGTTGTCTCGATCTATTCTGCATGTGGTGGCGCTTTAACCTCTCGTACCCGCCCTCGTGACTGGGTTTTAGCTGGAGCAAACCTTTTTGTTACCGCCATCTTAGCAGAGTTAGGGCCGTGTATTTTATGTGTATTTCCCGATTATGTCGTAAAGTCATGTTTGTTCGGTAACAAAATACCAGTCCTTCCACCTTATAGGTATCTCCGACTATATTCAAAACATAATCTTACACATACTTTGTAGCCATTCCATTTGGTTGTTTGATTTTATCGTCTCCGCCTTGTTTTCGAAGAAAGGACAAAGGAAAAATACTGTTTAGACGTAAGCGGATATCATGGCTTCATAACATTAGACAACGGATGTATTTCAATGTAAAAGAGCTCAGCTGGCGGTCATAACAAATTCCACTGTAATTTCAACATTATAGCATCTAACGTTTGAAACGATGGAAGCCGTTCTAAAGAAGAAGCAGAAAAGGGGGCGGGGAAGAAAAAGAATAGAAGTTTTAGTTACAGATAAGGACTAATAGGAAGAGATGACGATCATACCATGAATGGATATCATTACTATTATATACTGCTCCAAAAATGAACTGGACCACTCATAAGAATTTTATTTGTTACATTACGTCACAAAAAATATATATAATAGTTTTTGTTTTATAGTATACTCACATTAAGCATATTTAATTTCACTATTCTCAAGAGTTAACTGACGCATTAACAAAATCATATTAACAAATAAAAATATATAAAAAAACTTTATATAACAAAAATAAAAGGAAGAACGAAAAAAGGAAATTAATGGTTTTTGAGTCTCCTCATAACGTTTAAAAAATTTTGGCAACGATTTGGCATACTTTCTATGCAATGTGCTATCAACATATGGGCAAAATTCAAAATTTTCAAATGATAATATTTTATTAATGGACTTAGTTTTACATAAACCTTTTTCTTCTTCCTCTTCCTCCTAATATAGGCTGAGAGCCTGTTATTTCCACACATTGAGCGCGATTTTATAAGCCATCTTAAGCCGCGGCCGGGTTAGGTGGCTAGCCTAACCCCTTGAATTAGGGAAGAATGCCGTCACAGGGGTCACGACCACCAAAGATGTTCGTATGATGGCCGGAGAGGGTTCGATGTCTCCAATGTACGGGTGCGGGGCTCGAACCCACTACCTGCCGACTGCTGGCGCAAGCACTCGACCAGCCGGCCACACGCTTTCTTATATAAACCAAATTCCAGGATTGTGTTACTATATGAAGCATTTCTTTTCATAATTTGGTAATAATATAAACCAAATTATGAAAATAAATGCTTCTTATAGTGACACAATCCTGGAAGGTTCCAAAATTCCATGACTCTCCTTTTGGAAAATATTTTTTTAAATTGCACCAATATATGTTAATGGTCCAGTTCATTTGTGGAGCAGTATATATGTACATTGTTATGTAGAGAACTTGTTGCATTAATTAGATTGGTCGTGGGCATAGAGAACACGCAATAAATCTATCTAATCGTCATAAGGAGTAGCAAACCAATAAGCACTAGGTTCAGCAACTGATTTTGTACGAATTAATGCAATAGTTCAGTATAAAAATTATAAAGTGAGAGTAAACTTAATACAAGAATGCAAATAGTCAAAGCTTTTCGCTGAATACATGCTTCTTAGAAAGCCTGTGTGGTTAGATGATGGTTCTAGTTGTAATTGCAGCTGATTAGAAGAAAGATTAAGCAAAGTACCGATACCAACGCGATTATCAGATTATACGAGGGAGAAATTTGCAAGCCTGCATTGATATGTAGTCGATTTGTGTATCGTGCCCAAACTCTCTCTACTTTACATAATAGCTGCTGCCCCAGCTGCCTTCACTTCATCGCTTCTAGCTTTATGCATCTCAAATCCTTGCGCAAAATTTTTGCATTGCGCGCGTCTGTTTTGACAGGGTATTGATGTAAGTGTCGTGAGCGGGATGCACATATAGTTTATTGCAGCAACGCTGACTGTCGATTTTCTGCTATATCTATTTACGTAATTTTCCCCGGGTTACATTCTTCTGGTTAAAACAAGCGTTTGCTTGTAGCGCAAAGAATACACTCACGGAATCATTATATAAAGCATTATAGTTCTAGCCTTACACTGATTTATGTCTTGCGCTCATACTAACAAACTGAATAAATAGCTTCCACTGGTGAAAATTTATTGCGCTTATATAATTGCATTAGTTCGATTATGGGCGACGTATCTAGATGCATACAACACCACGGAATTTATATGTTGCAACCAGAACAATGCGACTTTTAATTCGCCTAGATCCTAACTTTGATTCGATCATTAGTAGTAAATCTAACCAGTGACAGGTTTGAAATGTGTTACAAATGAAGCAAAAATGTATCAAAATCTTGTAAATTAAGTACCTCGTATTGCATTCGGTAATCTTTGGTGGCTACTGGTATTTTGCAAATGTTAAAAACCGTTACCTACTCTCATCGAATCATTCACAATCTTTAGCCTCCTTTACCTTTCGGTGTCGAAGTGCAAAGAAGGTGATTGGTGGCATGCGACTTATATTGCGCTCTCCCGCAACCAAATATACCACGCATTCAACAAACCTTAAACGTACAGCGAAGTTAACTAATGAGTTCAAATCTATCGTCGCTGCTAGAAAAATTTCGGCCACGGCCAAATTTGAACCCGCGTCCACCCGTTTGCTACGCTGGATCCTACTCAACAAGGTGACGTGCCCTTATTTATAGGTTCTATGTGTAATAGGAAATAAAATATTGTACTACCTCCTTAGCTGCCTCATTCAAGTCATCTGCCTCTTTTGATGAACCAGAAGATGCTAGCCAAAGGGGCTACAGCACCCCTCCCGGCCTCGTTAGATTAGAAGTTGAAGATATTGCCGTCTCTTCCTCAAAGTTGCATCCCCGACAGATTGTGTCATCAACTAGCCCCACCCTATGCATATTTTTGTTCAGTCTCAAGTGCCCAGAAGTTCTTCGTTTTGTTTAGCTTTGAACGATTTTCGTATTTCCAATGTTGGCTGCTACAGTAACAACACATGTTAATCATCAAACACGTCTTCGTCAACTTTCTTGATTCTTCGCACGCTTCATTATATTTTCTTTTGAAAAATTGAGCTCTGTAGGTTCGCGGTAACGCGTCTGTTTAGCATTCGGGAGGCCGTGGGTTCGATTCCCACAGCCACCTGCTCTAATTCAGGTTTTTAGGTGGGTTTTGTGAGTCTCTGAGGCAAATTCCGGAGCAGTATTTCTCCACCTTGCTTAGTCCTTCTTTCTTTCTCCACCCCTGCTTTCTCTAGCCCTTCTTGAACTTCCTATTCTTGGCTGAAGAGGGGCTCAAGGTGTCTATGGCAGCCCGCCCCAGTTGGGGGAATTGAATTCCGGTTTTCTTTTGAAATTTTATATTCTTGTATAGTTATTATAAGAATAATTAATGACTTTGCACCAGACAAACGTTTAATTTTATAAAATATGTGCGCCATAAATTAAACAGGAAATATAATTTTTAGTGCTTTAAGGATCTTAATATTTACAAAGAACAACTGGCATACAAAATATGATTGAAATGCTAATATGGAAATGACGAATGCAACACGATTTGACAAGGCCAAATGGCATGTACTTACAGCTAACATCGCGCTTAAATGCTAATTTGGTTTAAAACAAATTAACTTCCAAACCTCCGAGGATACTTACGCCATTTGATTTATCACCGATTCGTACATCGAGAACAACGCCGTGCTCCTCCTACAACGCTTTCCATATATCGCAACATCGCGAGTTTTTCTTGCAATTCTATTAATTTGAGCATGACTTGGAATTATTCATTGCCACAGAACCGCCAACTTGTGAAGCGTTAGACGACCTTCAGTTGATGTAATTTCTGATATAATATTTTTTTGCAGACCTGACAACCCATCTACCAGCACTGGGGGAGTGTTGACAAAATGGCTACGGGAGCTAAGGGCAGGATGTCGGGCCAGTCCTGCGCCCGGTTTGGCTAAAGTGAATCCAGAAGCTGCCATTTCCAGAAGCAATCCCTCTTATCAGAGTGAAGGCAAGGGATCTCGCAGGAAGAAACGCAAGGACTACCGTAGGCATTCTTTTCACGACCAGGAGCTCGTGTCCCCGACTTATAGACGAAGGTAATTTAAGTTTTTCAAAGGCTTATTGCTATTCAGAATAGATTCCGTGGCATTCCGCATTTTTAACTTTTCATAATAATCGCTGGCTGTGGGATTCTTGGCGATTTACGGTACACAGTGGCCCGTTAGATAATTTTCCTTAAGGAGAATACATGCTCATGCTTTAGGAACACTACCGGGGAAGTCGTGAGCGGAATAACGTCGATGTAGAGCACAGATTTTGCTGTAATGAGTTACCTGCCATTGACGTTTTAAAAATGCCATAACAGAGAAGATGCCCACTATTATTTCGCCATATTGTTAAATTGGTGCTTCCTGGTTGTTTATTTTGCGTGCCTTACGTGTAAATAAGAACAGCAACTTTCAGAATCTCGACTAGGTTTCCATGTCATTAAGCAATTGCTGATTTGCAGTTGCTCTGGCTCATACACTCAATTTAAGTTCATTGTTACGCGAGAATGCCTTATTTTCGGTTCGTTAAATAATATTTGGGCCTGCTGTTTGTTGCACAGGTAGGCAACAATAGAAATTTCTATATTACTTTAATTTTTATTGCGATACCACTTTTTGCAAACATTGCGAAATTAAAATTAATGCGTTCGTGCAATATACAAATTACTTTTTATTCTGTATCATGGAATTTAACATGTTCTACTGTTTGTCCTCTAAGATATTTATTTCTTTCTTCTTAATTATTAATATTTTTGTTATCCAGAAATACAAATTTTCGAACATTATTCACAAATAAGGCCAAAATTATTTTTACAAAGTAAATGAAAATGAAGTAGTTTAATGCATTCCCATTATCCATTTTTGAAAGTGTCGCAATCTTTTTTTAATATTGATTTTTTTCACATATACAAATATAATGTACTGTCTTGCATAAAATCTAAGTTTACAGAATGGGCAACCCTTACAGGCGTTCAGAAAATGCCGTTGTTATGGACAACTTAATATATTGCTATGACATTAGCATGGTTAAAAAAATATTCTAATAAAACTAAATCACTTAAAACTGGCCAAGGTGAATTACAATATGCTTGCAGATGTACCTGCAAAAATGAGAGAAAGCTAATTAAAGTAATATGAATCAGTATCGACATGAATATCATATCAATGTTCATTTAATGCAATGTTTACGAAGCTCGAATGACAATGGAATGTTACAGTGTTCTGAAGTATACAAGATTTCAATAATAACCATGTTCCAAGTTTGTGATTTCGTTTTAACCTAAAATGGAATTTTAAAGTAAAAAGAAGGCTTACATTACATAGGATTAAGTTATGACTTACCATTGTTAGTGTAGCGGTTTGTTTATAATCAGGGAAGGTTTCGAATGCGTTTGGAAATGATAGATAAATATTGCTAACCTAAAAAAATGACTTATGTCACAATTTTAACTAAATTGATTGAAGCTGGTAATTAATAAATGCTCTTTCTGTAAAATAGTGCCAGGACAGTGAATAACCAATTGTTTTTGTTTTAAGAAATATAAGCTGGCGGGGAAAAGAAAAAAAATTAATTTGACGGCTATTAAAAATGTTCTTTCTTCCAGAAATCCAAGTAAAATTATTAATTTCGGGTAAAATTCACGATAATAGCTATTTATGCAACAAGTGCTAAAAGTCGACGTTTATGCACGAGAAGGCTGAGTTTCATAACATGTCTCGTGCATAAACGACTTTTAGCACGCGTTGCATACAATATTTTATCTACGACCTTATTTTTACCATTATTATGCCATAAATATCGATTTAACAAAGGTTTGCATCTGCGACACTTTAATTTATGTCATAATAAACAGTAGCCCACGCCGCGCGGGCGATTGTTTGCCACGCCAGTGCTGTCAAGGTGAGTTACGAAATGTAATTATTGATACTCCACATCTGACTGTATTCATTACATAATGCTTTAATTATTATTTCAAAAACACTTTAGCTGTAACGCAAGAAGCAACTAGAATAACTTTACAACTTCACTTCCAGTTCGAAATTGTAGTTTTATAACCTCACTTCACTTTTAGCTCATGTGCTAAAAGTAAACAGCTGATTTCTTTAACCACGGTATACTATAAAACGTAATTTTTAGTGAAACAAACTAGCGCTAAAAGGCCTACTTTTAGTAGTGGTCGTAGATAAACATAATTAAAAGTGATTACTAGTGTACGTTATCTACTACATAAATAAACTTTCATGAGACTTTGAAGATATCGCCACAGAAGCCACAGAGCCAACAGCAGTCCCAAAAGCTATTTCTAGCAGCGAGCATTTGCAGACTCTTCACAAAAAAGTGAAAACGCAAAGTGAGTCCGTTTTTAAATTAATTCTCAGTATTGAGCCACAAACAATAATAATCCAAGAAATTAAAAGGCCTATAAAATTTCTAAATTCGTAAAAATTTATATTTAAAATTAATATTGGTTTGTAAACCTAAATTTATACATTTGCCATTAACAGAAATTTGTTTGAATTGTCATAAGGACCAGCAACTTTAAAAATAAACATAAACAATTACTTAAATATTTAATGAAATAAGATTGGATTTAAGTACAAAATTATATATTAATAAAATATGGATATTATCTGATTAATTATATCTTGTTTAATTGTTTTGAAGTACATTGTACAACAAGGTAGGTTTTTAGGTGATTAACTTTAAAAAGAACAAAAAGTGCATCTAGGGTTTAAATTAACTTTGATACGAACCGATAAACAGATCAGATCAACAAAGAAAATGTACGTCGCCACATAAAGCGGCGACAGTACAAAGGACCCTAAAAACATCTGTTTACCAAGCCGTCGCGATCTTGCACAAACAAAGAGAAAATATATCTATTTTCAAAAACCCTCGTAGAAACATAAAACAATAAAACTAATGGCAACCCCAGCGAAATTTTAAAGTGCAGCAAAGTGGCGTTCATAAACTTTATTGGAACCGTCCGGCAAGGGAAATTAATACCAACGAATGTATCAGCATTGCAGATTGAATTTACTTAAATTAAGAAATTTTCACAAAAGCAATAAACTAAGACAGGGTTGTCTAGTATCAAAATACGGGGAAAAATTAGACGAATTTTTTTGAAGCAAGTATGAAATTTGAGCCTCAAACGGTCAACGAGCGCGCACGCAAAAATAACGTGCGCGATATATGCACGGGCATTGGAAAGATTAATTCATTCGGCTAGTTTAGCGACAAACACTTTCATATCAGGTATCAAAAGGACCGACGTTTCGCGAGCTATGCCATGACACACAAATCAGGTCGATAATTGATCGCGCCGCGCAATTAAACGCGATAATTCGAAATGCATCAAAAACGGGCCAAAACATCCCTTCTACCTCGACCAATGGGCTGCGAGATCGCGTCTGACAAAGGACTGGCCCCTTTAAATAGTCGGACGCTGACAGTAGGAACTCACTCAACCCAGGAGAGTCAGCCAACAGCATCCAGCCTTCCAGGACCAGCTAGCAGCTCCAGCCTTCCAAGGATCTACCAGCCCCAGCCCTCTCCAGAGCCTATCACCTTCGTTGGACATAGCTGGTTGCCGCATCTACTGGACTTAGCTGTCTGCCGCATCAACTGGACTTAGCTGTCTGCCGCATCCACTGGACTTAGCTGTCTACCGCATCTACTGGAAATAGAGCCTGCCGCATCCACTGGACTTAGCTGTCTACCGCATCTACTGGACATAGAGCCTGCCGCATCCACTGGACTTAGCTGTCTGTCGCATCTACTGGACTCAGAGCCAACCGCATTCGTTGGACTTAGAGCCAATCGCCTCCGTTGGACTTAGAGCCAATCGCCTTCGTTGGACTTAGAGCCAATCGCCTCCGCTGGACTTAGAGCCAACCGCCTTCGTTGGACTTAGAGCCAATCGCCTTCGCTGGACAGAAAGCCTGCCGTCTTCGTGGGATTTGGACACGGAGCCACTTTAGCCGCCGGCACCGCCTCCGAAGGACCACACCAGCTTCCAACTGCGGATGCCAATCCGCCATTTTCTTTTTCTGTACATATATGTTACCTAGTTATAAGCTTATCTGTATGTTAGTTAGTAGTGTAAATATAATAAACTTTGTTCCAATCAAATCCAGTGTCTAGTTGAGGGTAACGCCCACCCTCCTCTTCCGAAACCGACGCCATTGAAGTAACCCTACCGCTGAGCTATAAACCGAGGCGTGTTAACTTTGTTCGTAGCAATATATTTCTTTGTGTGCTCGTTTTGAACATTCTAATATAATGCTGGATGTTTATGTCGAACCATCAAAAAATTATGCTGTAAACTATTATGCGTATAAGAAGTTATTCAGTTGCTTTTTCAAAAAGTCATTTTAACAACATCCCTTTCAATATATGTCAGTAGTCAGTACTACCTAAAGAATAAAGGCCGCAGCTTTCCGACAAGACATCAGCACAGAAAGGCCACCCATCGATAGAATTTAGCGTTAAATTGCGTAGGCGCACTGTTTATATGTGTCTTGTCCTTTTCGATTTGTTTATAATGTAAAAACAACATTTCAAACCAAAAACCAATCCCACACTTCAAAATTTCGCTCCAAATTTTCTTTATTTCTATATTAACGTACTCAGTATGATACCCTTTCCCCTTTTGCTCAATCGATTATTAGTCACTTCACCACAATCATTTCTAATCTAGGTATTGACTGTAGAGTGTAGAATGTAGAATGTTCGCTATTCTGTCCCCGTTATCACAATGTCACCCAAACATATTAGCTAAATAAGCCTACCGTTCCGGTAATTTGATTTAAAAAATAATTTAATTTTGTTTGAAACCACATTGCCGAGACGTACCACCTCATCTATAATAAATTTCAACACCAGTTCCGTGATAGTCCATGTGACATTTCTTTTTAGAAAATATGATTTAGATACGTTGATGTATTTAGGTGGAGTAAAGTCTGCCTTTGATATAGCAGTAATCTATTTTTGGTATGATTCATCTTTAGTGAACTAAACAAATGCACCACCATGTTTGTTTAGTTTCCTGGACACCTAGAAATTGAAGACTCGTTCGGCATACTGATGAAAATACAAACACTTGCACACATATTGTATACACCGAAAATTTGTATTCGCCGGCAACCATTTTGAAACGCTAGCAAATCTCCATGCGGTAACAATGCATTTATTTCATAACCATCTGCAATGGTTATTTACGTATTTACTTCTACATTACTGATGGTAAATCAGCCACACACACACACCACCAGACACTAACGAAAGCACTCACTATATTAAAAAGGCTCATTTTAATTTAATATTATTATTCCTAATTTCAGGAAACAAAAAACAGATTAATAACCAAACTAGTGTTAACAAGACTTGAATCAAAGAAAACAAGAGAACTGACTATCTTCTAAATTAAACTATGACATTACACCACAGCAATGAAACAATATAATAATGAAATGAAATGCAGCTCCTAAATAACATATAATGCAATCATCAAAAATTCACGAGTACAACATTACTTCAATCCGGATATTGCAGCACGAAACTGACTACTTGTGAGCGAAAATATATCAATATTTACGTTAATATTACTGTACGCATTAGGCATGGCTAGAATAGGCAATTTGAAATGCACATTAGTCTTAGATAACGGGTATGAAAAAAATTTAGATCTGATCGTAAAATCAGGCAATCGGAATTGTTATTGCGATAAAAGTGTAGAGGCGCCAGCACGATAATTAATTAAATTAAATTGGAAAATTAAGAATTGTAACGTTCTACGATTCGATGGGTCACTCAAATTAAAATGAAGACACAAAAAAATAATGCTGAGGTCACTAACACCGGACCTATAAAGACAATGTTTACTGTATTCTTTCGATTCTAATTGTGTAATACGTATAGTATGAATTCCAAATTATATCCGCATATTCCAATTTGGTACGTACAAATGAGTTAAAAACAGTTATTAAAGTGTCAATACAATGGAATGAATGAGAATTGCGAATTAAAAAGCCTAATTGTTTCGATGCAGAATTTAATAAGGTTTCACTGCGCTGATTAAATCTTAAAGATTGATCAAAGGTAACGCCAAGGTCATGAAAAACTGTAACACGATCTCAATTAATATTATTCATTGTGTACTGAAACAAAATGGAATTGGATTTACGAGAGTAGTTCCCATTGGCATTTATTTATATTAAAATTTAACTGATTAGATACTGACTATTCCCAGATTCTATCATCTTGCAGTCGTTCGCCATCAGAAATATTAGTACCGTTATTGTTCCCACATGTGGGTGTTGCCTTCACAGGTAAATAAATAAAATAATAAGTAAATTAACAAACTAATTTAATATTCCAAACGTATTCAAATACAAAATTCTGAAATATCCATTATACTAATAATAATCTTTATTTAGTTATAAACTATTTTAAGATTACAATTGTTTACATATTTACTTAACTAATAATTTTTCTTAACATAGTCGCTTAGTTTTTTTTAAACTCATAGAAATGTTCAGTTCCTTTAACTTCAATTGGAAGGTCATTATAAATTTTGAAGCCTTTCTAAAAAAGAAACAATTTTGGGAAGTGCTTTTTGTAAGTTTAGGTAATCTATCATTGTGCCTATTTCTAGTACTATAAGTATGAATATCACAACCATAAACTAAGTTTTGGGTCATATATTTTGGGGACAGGTTATTGACTGCTTTAAAAACTAATAACAAAGAATTAAAATAAATACGTTGCTTCATACTTAACCATTGTAAACACTCTAGCATCGCAGAAATTCTTGTATATTTCGAACAGCGTAATATAATAGGCATTACTCTGTCCTGCATTCTAGCCAATTCTTGTTCTTGACATAAAAATAATATACTAGAACAGTAATCGAAATGCAGTGCGATGATTGTTTTGTAAATCATAATTTTAGACTGTATATTAAGGTTGTTAGAAATTCTACTGAATAAGTCTATTTTCTTAACTAACTTTTAAGATATGATAAATGTCCGGAAGGTCCAATGCAATTTAATTTTTAACCGACGGATTTGAGCTTAGTAACGTCAAACATAATGTGAATAAAATGATACAAAATGATTTTTTAAGTACAGAAATTGTATGAGCGTTATGTACTAAAAGTTTATAAGCCAGCAAACGGCAAGTTGACTGAAAGGTAAGCGAAAAACAGTGAACGCAATAATTGCAATAGAGCAATGGAAAAATGTAAGGCAACCAATTGAAAGACAATTAGTGAGATTCTAAAGGAACTCAATTGTATCAGTGCATTATAAAGTGTGGCGACATTTATTTCAAGAAAAAGACAATTTTAGTAGTTAGGTAAAGCAATGACATCAACACTGTAGTCAATAAGTTAAAACATGTAATCAAACCTAATTTCTTTTAAAAATATGAAAATCTAGTTGCTAAGTTACGAGACAGTCGATTATTATTATTAAAACAAGCTGAAAAATGTCATGTTGGGTGTAAGTTAAGCTCCACTTTTTGTACAGAAATTATTAATAAAAAGTCATTTTGTTGAGTCACATTTGTGTTGGAGTTTTTATCAGTGTCGCTGGATATCTATGGGTGTAGTTTTGACAAGTGCAGGAGTTCCAAAGATAGTGCAATTAGGCCAGCAAGTTTCCACCTGGTGCGGCGTTGAGTGTGAGCCAACTTGGGTGACGATTTTGAGGCAGTTCCAGACATTGGAAGACAGATCTTTTTGCTGCTACGTGGAGAAGAAAGCTTTAGCAACCCGTGGGTAAAATAGTTAGGACCAGCAACCCATTTCCAAGCGAGTATTTGCCGTGGCGCCCTTCCAATGTGCCAACCAACAGCGGAGCACCTCTTCAAAGGGTTAAATTTCACAGCAAAGAGTTCGTGCAGCCTCGTAGAAACTGGGGTGCATCAAGAATAGACCTTTTTCGAGAAGTTCAACGTGTTCAAATAAATCTGGGACTTTCTGGTGGCAGGAAATCCATCGAGATAATCTTCAATTCTTAATTCAACCTAAATATGAAAAAACATTGTCCCAGATTTATTTGAACACCGATGTACGTTTTAAGTTCTATTTTTAAGCAATTTTGGTTCACGACTAAATTAATTTTTGCAAAACTTATTAATCCAGGATCATTCTTCAGCATTCTTTATTAGTATTGAAGACATGCTAGTAGTGTAATTTTATTGGTCTCAGTTTTGTTATTATATCCCCACTGTAGCGTCGACGGCCGCTCTTCTTTGGGAAATTTAGGCATTAAAATCACAGAGTTTCGAAGGCTGGATTGGGGAGAATTGGTGGATGCAGGTAGTAGTTTTTTTTCGCCGTTGAGCCCAATGGAAATCCAACGATTTTTCTGCTTGAAAGCTCGATATTCCATGCAGCATTCATGTTAGTGAAAATTAATGTCTATGCTGCTCGCGTTAGTTTGTAACAAATACTAGCAGTTTAAATTTAAAGACTTGAACTGTTTCTTTGCACGCGGTGAAGAGATGAGAAGAACGCGAAACTCGTATCAGGCAATTGACTGCGAAGAAGTTGGGAGTGTTAGTTTCGTGAATGTAGAGGTTGGGAAAGGCCCTATCAGTTTTGACAAATCGAGCCTTTATCTGATGTATGCAGCTTTCAGAAACGCACCCCACTAATCTGAAATTCCGATCTCGTCTCGTTCAGTACCAGGAAATTTCATCTTGATTCCTCTATGGAATATATTCGAAGGAATCGCTATTAGCCGTCCCGCTAACATCCTGCTCCGACGCAATCGGAGGAAAAGTCTTCCATCACATTGCGTGTAGATGAACACAATTTCTTCTGTCGTCATTCCCGAAGCTGCCGATTTTTGGTCCCGTCTCCTAGCCTTAAGCTTCTGACAAACTTTTAGCCGCTAGTGTGGTCTCGTTGCACTCAGCTAGCCTGCTTTTATTGTATGTGTGATTTACCGCCGACTTTGTACGTTGTATGAATCTAGCTAAGTAGGTATGTGTATGTGTTTTATAAGTAATGCATGTTGTGAAATAGGTTTTGGGGCGTATGTTGTTAGAATTATAGTAGCGCCTTAAGCGATTTATGCTGGCTTCCCGCCAAGTATCAATATTCCTTTCCCCTGTGGAATTGTTTCCAAGGCGAACTAATGTTAAGGTTTCCTTATAGCGTGTCGTGACGCCACGAGCAGGTAGAATACGTAGGGATTGTTTTGTTGCGATGTTGACTTTCAGCTGGAGCTGCGTGATTTCATTTTGTAAAGTTCGCAAATTCTGGAAGTAAGATAAGCTATTCAGGGATCACGAAGGTAGGATTGTATCTTGGAGCTAAACACGCAAGGTGGCCCGCGTATCTTTCCAGGTACAAATGTTTGACTATCGCGAGCGATATCCTCTTCACTCACCCTACGACCCATCCCTTCCCACCGAGCTAGTTCGAGCAAGTTTTAGGCTTAGATTTTTTTAATTTGTTCTGTATTCACCCAGCAGCCGTTATGTCAATTATAGGCGTCCCTGTACATAGATGTCGTAAACGGGTTCCAACTATAACAAATTATTCATCTAAGACCAAGTAAAACCAGTCAATAGTACCCAAATAAAAGGTCAGCAAATTAAATAGTTTTGGATTGAATCTTCAAACATAACTTAAATAGTTACATTTCCAAACTTTCCTTTATATGTATAACTATTCAGCAGAAGGAGTTTTCCTGTAATCAGGAACAGACTTGAGTTTATTTTTCTGTAGAACCTTTGCATTTTTCGAAATACTTGCATTTTACAAACAAACAAACAAGAACAATTAAAACTATTTTAAATTACTGAATCAACTGAATATTTTTACTACCTGTGAACAATACTGGGTGATTTAAACTTGCGGAAGTATGCAAAGTAATCAAGGAAATTAATAGCTGGCCGATTTTAAAAATTTAGGCCATAAATTTAAATTGCTTTTACATCAGTAAAGCTCTAGGATATTAATGCGATACATTTTTCGACTATTTAATAAACTGCAAGTGAAGTTCCTAGCCGGCGATATCAATTAAATAATATTAGCTGTCTAATAACCATTACCCACAACGTTACAGATTAATATACATCAGATTATAGCTAGTTACATTAATTATACGACGTATTACCAGTTGATGGCTGATATTTACATAACGTCCCTCTAATAGTTTAAATACTGAAAATGAAACCATCCACCGTTATAGGAAGCTGAGGGCAGATAAACTCGCGAGTTTTAAGCAGTTAACTTTAACTGCGCTCATACATTCCTGGTTTTTCTTAATTGGAAAAATTAAAATATCGTATCTCCTGCACTTCATAGGCTATTTGCTGTTTGATTAAGGTAACGAGCATCTCGTTTTCCTCGGTGTAATTATATGGTTACCAAAGTGCACATGCACGATTAGATAAGGTAAATAATTATTATCGATTGCGTATTGCCGTCTCCATGCGGCGTTCCCCGAGAGACTCCGTTTTCAGCGGCTTTCGTTTTCGGCCGTGCATTTCAGCTTATGCAGCATTCGCTAATTGCAGCCGCCCACCTGTATGAAAATGAGCGACTCAACGCCCACCTCCGAGCGCTGCCATAACTCAAATCCACTTACCCATAATCTCGTATGAAGTTCTCACCTCTGATTGACTAACCGTATAAATCTCGCGGAAGTGCGAATTTTGAAATGCACACCTAATGCAACACATATGTATCCACAAACGCCACTTGCAATTTCAGCTATGCGCTTCGCAGCCGAGATCTTATTAAGTGAACAGTTAATGCCCAATGTGGTTGTGTGGGAACAGGCTGGATTGTACGTATACCGGAAAACTAGACACATCGTCGCTACATTATTTGCTCACATTGTTGGAGCGTTTGCAACCACAATTACTGATTTAATCGTAAATCGCTTGGTTGGTAAAATTGGACACATAAGTTCATCTTCTCTATCGGGTAAAGAAGAGGCCCGAGATGAAAAGACAGCGTGAATCAAACTGAGTGCAATTCTAAAATTTATTCTGCACAAAATAAATAAAAAATACCTTGGCTACATAAGAGTCTCTTTATTTTGACATGTCCACAATGAAGACTATCTAAATGAGTCATCTCTCCCATAGTAGAATTAAATATGTTATTTAGAACTATCGTGCATATACCGAAAGATTCACTGGCGTTAACAGTTGAATTGATTCTACATAATTACAGTCATATATAGTCAGCTCTTCTTGTACCTGAAGGCGATTCTTTTCCGATTAATCGTGTCATTTTACCTACTGCCATGTTTTGTCCTTGTTCTTCAATATTTGTGCAACTCCTCGTTCCAAATTCTATGTTGCAGGCTCCATACCAGATAGGGGCTCCGTAGGGTAGGATCGAGTGGATAATATCTGCCTCTTCTCGCAGCTCGGGCCGCCGATGTTTAGCATTAGTTTGCTGAGCTTGGCCATTCGGTCCTTGGTCTTGTGTAAGATCTCCCCCTACCTCCTTCCTTATAGGTACCTACGCCTCTAGTACCTTAAAACAAATGACCCCACACTTCTTTTCCCCCTTAAGGATAATAGTTTCTGTTTTGCTAGGAGCCAGATTTAGCTTCTGTCCTTACCTGCATGTGTTAATCTGCCATAGGCAGTGGATTGTCTTTTGTATTAAGGCCTCCTTATTATCCGTTGTCCCCATTAGATCCAGGTCGTCCGTGAGTGCTATGCCCTGTCCCAGCTCCAATTCCAAGGCTCCGTTATAGAGGACATTCCAAATTAGAGGCTTCAGAACGGATCCCTTGGTACCGCAGTATCTCATTACAGATTATATGTAGTTGCCTCCCTCTAAAGTAACTAGTTACAAACTGTAATGCTGGGATATCCCTCTACTACATAGTCTCTGAATTATTGGACTGGGACATGTAGTGTTGAACGCATTTCAAACGTCTAGCGTTACAAGTACACCTAACTGTTGTGCACTGCCTCTTACTATATCGCTCACTTTTTCCAACGCGTGGATCGTTTATTCCCCTTTTCGAAATCTATATTGGTTCCTATACAGTCCGCCCTTTTCCCCAATTTCCATCTTATCCTCTCCCCCTCCCTTATCAGCTGTTTACATAGTTCATTAAAGAAGTTGATCAGGTATATCGGTCTGTACCATGTCAGGTTCTCGGGTGTTTCCCCCGGTTTCAATATAAGTACCAGCCTGGCTACCTTCCATTCCTTCGGAGAGCTCTGTGACTTCAGTTGATCATTCATACCCTCCAATAGCAACTCCGGTCTAGGCTTTACTGCTTCCTTGACGGCCACTGTATGGCATACTACCATTCCTCATGCCTCTTACGGAATCCAGCATCGAGGGTAAACACCATTGCCTCTCTGGTTATTCTTGGGGTGCGCCTTCTATCCATCGTATGAGGGAAGAGTGCTTTGGCTATCTCCTTTTTTTCTCTAGTGGAAGCTTATATAGGGTTAGTCCTCTCAGACTTCTCATAGCAATCTTATGTCCATAACCCGACGGATCGTTGCTTTGAATTCCACACACCGTCATTCCGATGCTGACGCTTGGGCTAATTTATTAGCCTACGCAGTTCTTTTCTGGCGGAAGAAGGACGCTCGTGTTCTCAACTTCGGCTACTAGTGTTATCTCCAGGTTTGCGCATTCGAAAATTGAAATGCCGTCACAGCAATGCTAGATGCGAGCCCTGTACTAATAATTTAGAGATGCAAAAGCTATAATCTAAAGGCACACTCTACCTGTCTTCGTGCCCGTCACGTCCACGTAAATGTATCTGTGATAGTTCATGTTTCCTTCATCAATGATATGCCAATTATTTACGCATCTTGCCAGCATTGCTGAAGAGCACGTCATGGCAATTATGAAAGAGCTTGAGTATCCACTCACGAAAGTATCCATATGCGCCGTATTACTTACCACAAAGTTTAGTAATGAAAGCCATTCGGTAAAGTACTCTCCTCTAGTGTCCGTAGTGAGTGATCCCTACTGAGGGGATTTTGAGTTGATATGCTGTATTATTTCTATTAACTCTCACCGTTTTTCTTGTACACCTCAAAGGGGACATTTGGTGAAATGTAGCAACAGAACATGTACTTGTCTTTCTACTGCAAGCACACATATCCTTCCCCTTGTCACACTTCAATTGTTTCGACACCTATGTTCATACACGGGTCGACCTTAATATTTTCACCTCGCTCTCTTGCTCGCTAACGTAGCTGCAGATTTCTCGATTGAATTCCGTCCCTTTAATAACAGCATTTATTTCTCTAGTATGGAGAAGGTCGTCGTTACTTTATACCACAACTTTCTCATTGTCGGTGTTCTTTTTTATCTTCTCTTTGAGGACCATCCCAACACTTTCAACACGAGGCCCACCCCGTTTGTCTGCTTTGGTGCATTGATCTGAATCCCCATTTGGCCAAAATTGATATTGTCCTTAACGTTCTTCAGCAAGTCAGCGTAAGACTTCCCTCCCCATTTGACAATAATTTTCTCCGAAGGTGGGTCCGCCTTTCTTGCGTATCCCCCTTGTATTCCCAATGCTGCGATACGTCTTGCTCGTATCATTTTCACCCTTTTACCAGTACTGTGGAAGGTGAATTTCAGGCACTTCCTCATATAATTCATGTTTCATTTTCCCAATACCTTTATCGTATACCCTGATTCGGGTATTCTGTTTCTCAACCACGTCCTCCATTTCACTGTAAATCTCGTATATGCAAGCCTGCAACCGTTCTCTTCTTTCCTGGACTTCTCCTGCATGTTTGGTCATACGGCTGCCGCGACTCACCTTCTCAATTATTTTAAACTCTTCTACCATGTAATCCACATATTAGAACACGGGGTTTAGTTTCCTTGCATAGCCTCCAACAATTTTTGCCGTTTTCAATCTGTTTTTTAGTATTGGTGTATGAGATCGTTTGCTATGGATATGCTCTAATAATTATTAATTCGCTTTTGGGGTTGTTTATAAAATTAATTTAGACTGATTAAAATATGCTGTCTAGTATTTTTATTTACTTGATCCAAGATAAATGGTAGTATGCCCTTTAAGTATTTTATTTATCTGCAATTTATTATCAAAACGCTAGCTCAGTAGAACAATTAACTCTATTCCCAGGGGTGAATTCCTAATAGATTGTAATTTTTACTTGATGTGGTGCGCCACTGTACACCTGAATTAGTTTCAATACACAGTAGTTATTGTATGCAATATGTCAAAACCTATAAAATGGTTCGTATCGTGCAGTCAGCGTTGTTGATTTTAAAATAATCAAAATTGTGAACATTCGCAGAGGTATTTATTCAAATGGTAGCGCTTCGGCGGTTATTATTATCATTTGTTTCAAGCATTAATTTGTTACATGACGTCAGAAGGGACGCCGACCAAATCTCGCAATTGTTTTTACCTTCGCCTAACCTCAAACTTGGGTAAATGCTTATAATTTGAATTGCGTCTTCGCTGGATGCTAGCATATGCTTGAATCTTGATAAGCAACGTCTGGTCTCGTATGCACACGAATTTCCCGATCCTAACACTGATTCTTTTACGTTAAAACAGTACCTTAAAATTTGGTGTGTTCTTCTCAATGTTCGGAAAGGAGCCCCAGCTGGTATCTTCCTCTGGAACGGTTTCCTCCGGTGGTTTTGCTGTTGGTCAGTCTCCTGCACTCCTGCCTGATGCGTCGCAGTAGAAATCCCTGGCTTTGGACCCTATTTCTGGCCGGAATTCAATATCGGAATCCTGAAGTGATCGGCTGGCAGTAATCGTCGGAGGTGCTCTCGGTGAAAATTTAATTTTATGTTGCGGAAAATTCCAAAAACGTTTCCACCTAAACTTCAACACTTGGTCAACACAATGATACACTTTTTAGCTCGAAATATTTTAATTTATTATATAAAAACTTTAGTTGAAGTGGAGCACCAAACTACATGTCAAGCTTAATTTAATTATTCATTTGTTCTCCCTTATTCGTCCAATGCGCTTAGAGTAGTACGGACGTGCATATTTCGGCTCTGCTGCAACTCGTGAAGTTTTCATTTTAAGTGCTTCTAAGAGTTAATAATTAATTTATTATTACAACTTTCCCTGAAAGTAAATACTTTACTTCGAACAATGCCATTCACGATTTCGCAAACGGCTGATATTACTGGCATCATCGATAAACATACGGCTTCCAAATTTGGCGAGCAATGGACCCAAGACTTGGCAGTGCGTGTGGCTGAATTGGTATCAAAAACACTTGAAACTAAATTTCTTGAACATGATAAAGAAATCTCCTTACTGAAGGGCAGCATTGCTGCACTACAAAAAACAAATGAAGTGCTAATTCAAGACAAGGATGACATCGAACAATATACGAGACGTAACAGCTTACGAATTTTTGGATTACGTGAGATTGAAGAGGAATGCGTCGACACTCGAGTATTGGAGTTATGTAAGAACCAGCTGCGGTTAAGCAATTTTTCTCTGGATTTTATCGATAGATGCCACAGGGTGGGTAAAAAACACCTGAAAAGTGCCGGCCATTAATCGTAAAATTAACCTCGTATCGCTATCGCCAAATGGTCTTCAGTAACAAAAAGTATCTTAAAGGTACAAAAATTTCAATTAAAGGAGATCTAACTAAAGCCAGGATGAATTTGCTCAAGGAAACAGTTGCCCTATCTTCTTTCAAAAACGTTTGGACCCGGGATGGGATCATTTATGCTAATCACAACAACAAGCGCTGTGTGATAAGGAATCACTTGGACCTCGACCAGCTGCGTGAATTGAAGGTAGTGTAGTTCAATCTTGGAAGTTGTTTTGTTTCATTGTAACCGATGTATTAAAATAATTTATTTAATTAGCGAGGTGTGGCAACCGCATTATGCAATTTAATTTTGGCTATAATTGCCTGCAATACTGTTAATTTAATTTTCTTTCCTTACCTATATTTTGTGTGTGTTAGAAACACCTTTTTGATCTCCTTTATTGCTGTACGACGTATTTGCATTTGTTTCAAATTGTAATTAATGAATATAGTTGATGCATTAAATGAGGTTACATCTGCTGAGCCTGAAACTATTGTATTTAGTAGCACTGATCATTATAATACATTTTTGTCGGACTTTAATGGTGGTAAGGGGGGACTTAGTCTATTCCACGCGAATATAAGAAGTATGGTAAAGAATGCAGATTCTCTTTTAGTTTACTTAAGTGACTTGCGTGACTTTGATGTAATTGTTCTTTCGGAGACCTGCAAAATAACTAATATTAATTCAGTCAGGCTACCAAATTACTTAACATACTACACTGAAGGTAACTTTAATCAAAACGATGGTTTAATCATTGACGTTAGTAACAAAATTACTGTTGAGTCAGTTCAGAAACACAAGTTTTCAGATAATACCTTTTTGAGATTGACTCTTCAGCTTAATGGGTGCAGGTATGGCATTACTGGCGTTTATAGGGTTAACGCAAGTAATGAAATCATTTTCACTAATGAGTTGATCAGTTTATTGGAAACTGTTAATGAAAATATTGAAATTTTTATTGGCGATATTAATATCAACATTATTGACCCTAACCAAGCTGGAGCGTATTACTTGAGTGCGTTGGCAGGACAAGGATTCAAATCTTTAATTAATAAGCCTACTCGAGTATCGAACAACTCTAGTACATGCATTGATCATATATTTTTTAAATGTAATAACTATAATACGCGCAAAATGTCCTTTTTTGGAGGCATTTTAGAAGCTAGTATTACTGATCACTATCCAATTGTTTTTCACCTAAATTTGAATGGCAATCTAGTAAATGAAGGTGAGAAAGTGAATTTTATTAAGAAAAATACAATTGATTATCATAAACTTTCCAATATTCTTTCACATATTATATGGGATGACTTTTTTGATTGTGCTGATGACGTTGATTTGTCCACTAATAAATTTTTAGATTTCTTATCAAATTCTATCAACGAATGTACTAATGAAACAAATGTAAAAATTACTTCTAAAAATAGGAAAATTAAGCCATGGATAACATCTGCCTTAGTCATCTCCATTAGAAAGCGTGACTCTCTAAAACAAAAAGTTACCAAAAACCCAAATAACTAAGATTATTTATACTCTTATAGAACTTATAGGAATTCTCTTACTCACCTAATACGCGTTGCCAAAGATAAATATTATTATGACAAAATTAATGATGCCGGATGTAATTCTCAGAAAATTTGGTCTGTTATTAAAGAAGCCACCAACGAACATCCAAATGATACCAGTAATATTATATTAAAAAATGGTGATAATCAAACAATTACTGATCCAAATGCCATTGCTAACGCACTTAACGAGCATTTTAGTACGATTGGTAGCACCCTGGCTTCCAGAATTATCGCAGAAGACAACCTTAGTAAGACTGATCACGATCTACCATTGCCGCATAGTAAAAACTCAATGTTTTTGGAACCAATTTCTGAAGAAGAACTTGACAGATATATCGCTAAAATTAGAAACAGGTCTGCACAAGGTATTGATCATATTCATTCTTACACAATAAAAGCTATCAAACAGTATATTTTACAACCGTTATGTTTCCTATTTAATCTAGTATTTGAAAAAGGTATTTTTCCTAGTAACTTTAAATCATCTATAATTACTCCTATTTTTAAATCTGGAGATAGAACATGTGTTAACAATTACAGACCGATTTCTTTAACTACTCATTTCTCTAAACTTTTGGAAAAATGTATTAAAAAAAGAATTATTGATTTTTTAGAACATAACAAAATAATAAGCGACAGGCAATTTGGTTTTAGAGGGAACCTGAGCACCGATCATGCTCTTTTTGACCTAACCAATAAGATTAATCGTAATCTAGATGGAGGTGTCAAACAGGCTGCTGTCTTCCTGGACTTGTGCAAGGCGTTTGATACGGTCTGCCACAAACGGTTACTAGAGAAGCTTTACAATTATGGGATTAGAGGCGTACCATATCGCTTGCTTCAGACCTATCTTGCTGATAGATGGCAGTGCGTTAAAATTAAAAATGTCATGAGTAGCTTCAAACAAATTGACTACGGAGTCCCCCAAGGAACTGTTTTGGGACCTATCCTATTTTTAGTCTATATCAACGATTTAGTCAACGTTCCTGTACAAGGTGAATTTGTTTTGTTCGCCGATGACACTGTTATTTTGTTTGAAGGTAATGACTGGCACGATGTCCAAATGAAAGTTGAAGGGGGCTTAGCAAGTATTAACAGATGGCTCAGTCAGAATCTACTCACTTTAAATCTAGACAAAACAAAATTTATTACATTTAGTGCCACTGTATCTGGACAACCTAATTTTGTAAATATAGTTTCTCACAAAACAAACTGCGCGAGACGAGATGATTGTGATTGTAAAGTGATAAGCAAAGTTGAAAAAATTAAATACCTAGGTATTATGATCGACCAACATCTCCGATGGCACGACCATGTTAACTTTATCGCTCGTAAAGTGAGATACTGTATTTACAAGTTCTATTTGCTACGAAATGTACTCTCTAGAATTAACTTAAGAATGGTTTACTTTTCTTTTGTAGAATCTATTTTACGATATGGTATCATCGTTTGGGGAGGTACTTTTTACTCTACAATACTGCCTGCTGTAAACGTACAAAAGTTTGTACTTAAAGTGATGCTACGGAAAAGTATGCTATTTCCTTCTGATCGCTTATTTAACGAGGCCAGGGTTCTACCATTACGCCTCCTGTATTCAAAAAGTGTATTATTGTTTTTGTATAAAAATCCTGCAATGAAAACTTGTTTAGAACATGATTACAACACTAGATTTCGTCAGCAACAAAAAGCTGTTTCCATTCGATTTCACTTAACTTTAACCCAAAGATTTATATCTTATTTTGGGCCAAAATTGTATAACTTATTACCTTTAGCATTCAACTCAATCAACAATGTACACCTGTATTCTAAAAGAGTTACTGACTTTTTGTGGCTTAATATGGCGCGCTTTAAAAACATTTTAGACTAAGCCTTTACTCAACCGTCATAAGTATAAACAGTGCTATTGCTAAAATGTATGTGCTCTTGCTCAGAAGTGTATTCTTTTTGTGAGTACAACAACAGGCTCCCATTACACAAGCTGGCTTAGATTGGGAGCCTGTTGTGTCGAAATTCTGCTACTCTCTATTGCTTTTTGTATATTCTTGTTACATTCTCGTAACGTATAACTTTTTTTTTTGTTATCTTTTGTATTATATATCTGTAACATATTATATATTTGTAACATTTGTAACATCTCACAGATAAACAGTTATCTACAATAAATTGAATTGAATTGAATTGAATACAAATGCATCTCTACTTAATTCTGATGTGTGACATGCAGTTTTAATGCTTGCAATCATTTTTAAAAAACCTGGAAAATGCAGCTGTGTAATTTTATCCAGCCATTATAGCAGACAAATTTTTATTTGTTTTATTTTATGTAGTTCTGTGTTTATATCCGAAAATATCTGTGGAATTTTACGTTGATGTTAAAAAATGGTGTGTGAATTATAAATTGAATGCAGTACCTACATAAGCAAACAACATCCCCCAACTCTGACAATGTAGGTACCTACTCATTCACAAATGCACAACTATTTATTTTCTTTTATTTAGCACCTATTCAATCAACAAAAGACGCAAAGGCTAATAAATCAATTTTGTAACAGTTTTTGATATTGCAAGAGTAAATCAAACAAGCATTTGCTTAGTATCTTACACTAAAGATCCAACAGTTAAGATTAACTTGGTGTTAGTTCTTGCCATGAAAGTATTTTTAAGACATTTACAATCTACTTAATAATAAAATTAGTAATTTGTACAGTTTCTTAATTGACAGATTTACACCATTACAAATTGACTTAGCATCTATGCCTTATGTCTAGAGGGTCACAATGCTTAAGACACTATCGAACTTGACTGTTATCTAATAAGTCAATTGCTAAATTACTTCAAAATGTGAGAGATACTTCTTACTCACACATTCAGCTCCTTCTAGAACATAAGGGATTTTTAGACTGCAGTGTATTATGTCATTACCGACAAACCAGGGAGCGCCAGTTATTGTTCGAAGGGCTTTTGTTTCAATTTATTGTTTAATGTAAGTTTGGAATTACTACCAATCAACCAGTATACTCGCAATTTGGAAAATTTCAAGTTAAGTTCTTTCGTCTTCTTAGTCGTTTGTCCAGGTGAATTTTGAGGTATTTTGCATTATCGAATTATGGCAGTTGGTGTTCATTGAGGGTGACTCCTAGACACGTCTCTGTACTTTATTTCTCCAGATCTTTAAAAATCTTTTAAATCTTAGTTACTTACTTAATCTCAACCTCTTATACCCTTCCATGTGTTCAGGTTGTCGCATTGACAAATTTTCGTCATCTATTTTGCCTTTTATCCAAGTTACTTGCCTTTCTTCCAGGGTTTGAGCGATGCTTGCATTCCAACTTTTTGGTGGTCTACTTCTGATTCGTTTTCATGGTAGCTGCATCTTCCAAGTTCTTTTTAGTCCAGTCGTTGAAGGTAAAAATATGCTAACGGGTGTCCCGTGGCAAATTTCATTTTTAAACTTAAAATAAATTTTTTATTTCTTGTAGTAGTAGTATTTTATTGAAAAAAATTACAAAATAGACCTCAATCTTTGGGAAATTATTTGTGAAACAGCACATCCACCAAATAACGCCCCTCACGTTGTACGGCCGCTTCTTCCAAACAAACTTGAAAATTGCGCATCACACGCATAAGCATAGCACGTGTAATTCTACGAATTTTGCAGGTGATGTTCTGCTTTAACACATCCACAGTGGCTGGTACATTCTCGTAGACTTTTGATTTGAGATATCCCCACAACAAAAAGTCCAAAGAAGTTAAATCAGAGCTTCGCGGAGGCCAATTTAGAGTCTCTCTCTTAAAAATTATGCGATTCGAGAAAAGTCAGAACGATACCTGGAAATGATCAGTAACTTTCTGTGGCTGGCCTTCTCTTCGTCGTCGGATAATGTTTAACAGAGGTCAAGATATCTGATTTATGCAAGATAGGGCTACTCCTGATACCGCGAATATCGTAATGGCTTCGATAACTTTTCCCGAATAGCATCATTTCTAAGAGAGGGACTCTAAATCCCCCCCCCCTGGTCCCAAATCGAAAGTCTACGAGAATGCAGCACCCACTGTGGATGTGTTAAAGCGGAACAACACCCGAGAAATTCGTGGAATTACACGTGCTATGCTTATGCGTGTGATGCGCAATTTTCAGGTTTGTTTGGAAGAAGTGGTACGACGTGAGGGGCGTTATTTGGCGGATGTGCTGTTTCACAAATAATTTCCCAAAGATTGAGGTTTATTTTGCAATTTTTTCAATAAAATACTTGAAGAAATAAAAAATTTATTTCAAGTTTAAAAATGAAATTTTGCCGCGGGACACCCGTTATTACCTCAGAATTCTTTGAACCTCCATCGATTTTTATGAAATTTGGAATTGAGCTCATCTTACCCTTAACTTCAAAAGTGACATATGTCCGACTTGCGTTTTTGTTTTTAAGGGTGAAACTACCCCTATGTGAAAAAAAAATAAAAAATAATGCAGGTTTAACCATTTTATGGATTCACATCTTATTTAATTATGTAGAATCAAGCTTATTTCGTGTTTTCGAACATGGTTTAAGATGTATTCAAAATTTTCAACCTTTAAAAACCACCCCCGTATGCCTAAATTAATTTAAAAAAATATATTATATATATGTGTGTCCGCAGATCGAGTTCACATAAGGTGTAAATAACAAATTTTTTTGAGTTAGATGCTAATATTCTCGGAATCATTCCTGCTTGTTCTCAAACTAAGATTTTGAGAAAATCGATCAAATTAATTAATATACAGGGTGTTTTTAGAATTGAGCTTTAAAAAATTGTCAATAGTAAACTACCATTATTAGAAGAGATAAAAAAATAAGTATTAAGGAAAGTTGTTTATAATTAAGAGTGATGGCAGACCTAATTTGATTAAAAATTTTTGTTTTTGATTTTTTATACCAACATACCTTTTATTGTGGCCGCAGGAGGCACTCTATTGTTTTTTTAAACATTTTAGTTCGTGAACCAGTAATAGTATCTCCTACAGCCACGATAAAAAGTATGTTGGTATAAAAAATCCAAAAAAATTTTAAAGTTCAAAGTAGTCCGATTTTTCTGAAAATGTCCTTAATACTTTTATTTGTTATCTCTTCTAATACTAGTAGTCTACTGTTGACAATTTTTTAAAACTCAATTTTGAAAACACCCTCTATATTAATTAATTTGATAAATTTTCTCAAAATCGTAGTTTGAGAACAAGAAAGAGTGATTCACAGAATATTAGCATCTAACTCAAAAACAATTTGCCATTTACACCTTATGTAAACTCAATTCGCGGACACACTGTATATATATATATATATATATATATATATATATATATATATGTGCACGGCTATCTTACTTGCCTTCGAACATATGACAGACACCCACGCCTCCATGTCAAGGAACATGTTTTTCCATGTGTATTCCTCGTCAATCTCTTAAATAAGGTTATCGTAACAGAAGCATCAAGAGAGGGGTAAAGAATTTTGATATTTGAGATATACAAAAAAATGGTGCACACAAAATAGCAGCACAGCTCCGACTACACTGCTACAATGTGGCCTCCCATTGTATATCGCCGTGTTACACAATCGACATACTCACCTCCAGCAGCGTTGCCGCTCTGTTGCACCTTTTGCCGAGGGAATAAAAGTAGAGCGTCGTTTTGTTTTCAGATTTTGGCACGGCGAACGTGATAACGTATCGAAACATCGCGCGCATGGCATTCTGCGTGTGTTAATAAATTCTTGTGGGTACCTAACATAGCTATATTCTACGAGGTACGAAGGCGGTGCACATCACACAGTTTGGATTATAAATGGTAGGTCAAAAGAGTGGCGACCTAAACTTACTTTTTTTAAATAGAAGGCTCGATATTTAGGTAGCTTTACAAGGAGTTTTCCATTGAAATGCTAATAATTTTAATATAAAGTTGTATGGATCTACCGCCAACGGTTCTGGAGATATTAACGATTTTATGCAAAAAAAATGCTGAACTTTAAGAGGCTGTTGTACTAAGTAACAGGAAACAATTCAATGAAAGAGAACGTTATCAAAATATTATGAGGTAAAAGTTTCTTCACGTGTCTAATAATACTGAAACAACAAAAAGAAACATTTGCTAATGCGAATTGCATCAACAGCGGTGATGGGATTCGAACTACATCGCCTGCAAATGCGATTTCAGTTCCACGCGTTTCTTCCACTGATCCGTGAAGGATCTCTCGGATCTGTGCAATGCATGGCTGTATTAAACAGAACACACTATTTGTTGCCCCTTTTTGACTCTTACAACATTTATCTTGTATCTCTTGTGTTCCATCTTCGTCAAGTGTAAAGCCTGAGCTATGTGCAAATTACTGATTTTATCTGCTTCTAAGTTAAAGCAAAATAAGCAACCATTTGTTTAGTGCCCACTCTGCACCTCTATGTTGTGTCCAAATATGCCTTTTTTTCAAGTGTAAAAACCTGAGACTTGTGCAAATTATTACTTTCATTTAAGTAATAGGTCTTGAGTTAAAGCAAAAATAGAAAGAATCTAATTCTTCTTATTTGCTCACCCTTCATATATTTCTCCGAAATTTTTTCGGCTTTATGCCAGGTAGACATAGAATATGTATGCAAAGTATCGTCTTCCTCCAAAAAATAGTTTTAGAGTTATACCGGCAAAATACAGACGGAATTGAAAAAAACGATTCTTTGATATCTAGGGACCCTGGAAGTGAAGATCTGAAGAAATTTAAGAAGGTAATTTTTTATCGATTACAATACGTTCTTCGTCTTTTAGACGAGACAAGTAAAAACTAAAAATTAAGATGCTTTAATTCAAGGGATAACAAAAACCACCGTTAGATTAATAAATTTAAATCTCTCCGAACAGAACAAAGAACCAGATTTAGACAATACAAATCCCGTAATGTAGATACAAGAAATAATAAACACGAAAAAACGAAAATTTCTGAATAAATTGATTCTAGGAGTATTATCAAATGAAATCAGATTTTGAAAAAAAAACAAACGAACACATCAAAATTATACAGTGGCCGCCAAATAGTCGGCATCATATGGGAGTTTTTTATTATTTATTTTTGAAAAGAACTTTTTACGACAATAATTTGTGCTTGTCCAAAAACCTCTTTAGCATCTATCATACATACCGAGTGATTTTAACTTATTTAGAAAATGGCGTATTTCGAAATTGTCAAAATTTAAAAAGTGCTATTTTTCGGAAATTAAGTAAGATTTCAATGAGATTTCTTTAGAGTGTTAGTTTTAGCTAACTGAACAATCTCAAGTCTAGAAAACACACATTTTTCTTTAACTTTAGCTAAACTTTAATTTTTCAATGTTTTAAATATTTTTCAAAACTTCACATACCAACAGCGTATGGCCGGCTGGTGCTTGCGTGGCGCCAGCAGTGAAGTGGGTTCAAGCTAAAGCTAAAGTTTAAAATAAATATGTGTTTTCTGGACTTGAGATTGTTCAGTTAATCAAAACTAACACACTCTAAAACAATCTCATTGCAATCTTACTTAATTTCCGAAAAATAGCACTTTTTAGATTTTGACAATTTCGAAAAACGGAATTTTCTAAATAAGTAAACGTCACTCGGTATGTATGATAGGGGCTAAAAAGGTTTTTAGACAAGCACAAATTATTGACGTGTAAAGTTTTTTGAAAAATCTAAAATTTTTTTTTTTTTGACTTATGTGATGCTGATTTTTGCCGGTCACTGTATATCCAATATCGCTAAATTGTCAACTATTTCTCCTCTTCTTCGATGGGTATTAAAACTAAACAAAGTTCTCGTGATTTGCAAATTTAATGATTTTGCCTTAGTAAATGAAGCACGCTATGTATCTCTGTATTTCTTAAAATCTATTTCAATAAACTTTCGCCTAATAGCTTATTTAACACCCCTAAATTCCACTGGCTTTGAGATTGAATTTATTCCAGCATTTCTCGGTTTTTGTGTCAGCAATGGCTGGATTTTTATTTTCTAAACCTAGTTTGTGATTCCTTTAAATAAAGCATTTTAGGGGCCTTACATTGTTTTCTTATACTCACACTCGCATAGTTGGAAAACAGTTGAATTCAGAGTTATCCAGTAAGATATCAAAATAAATCTTTTTAAAGGGGCATTTTAAAAATACTAAAATGTGTAGTGCGTTTCCTTTAAAAACCTTTGAAATCATGAAATTTGCAGACACCTTGTATAGTATGAATGCCGAGAATCACCATTTTATACTCGAAAGGTAATTCACAAAAAACGTAATGTTTTATTTTTATTTCAGTATCTACAGCAGCTGCCTGAAGTTCAGCATTTTGTGCATAAAATCGGTAACATCTCCAAAACAGTTGATGTTAGACCCATACAAATTTATATTAAAACTATTGGTGTTTCAATGCAAAGCTTTTGACCTTCCTAAATATAGAGTAATAACTTTGGTTCGCCACACTTTTTGAGCCATCCTGTATAATCAGAAATATTTTAGTAATATGCAACACTTTCGTACCTTCATATATATATATGCAAAACGTCAAACTCGCCTCCGAAAGCATACGCCTCATTTTTGGAGGCCAGTACGAAAAATCGGAGGCGACTAGGTATCCCCATGTATAAGTGTTCCATTCAACAGATGGTGCAACAAGCATCGATTTAACAGATTTTTTGGTAGAGGTGAGTTTGACAGTACACATATTCAGTTATACACTTCAGTTGGTAGAGGTTATTCTAGATGGCGCGACCATGTAATACACATATACACCTAACAAGGTGCGCCAGTAGTACTCGCCTCTATCTATGAAACATACTGTTACGCCTCAGAGACTTGGCAAACGCGCACGGGGGCTTATCGCTAATAATGGATTTAAGTAAATACAATACAACCGCCTGCCACTGGACATTTAATACAGGATCCGTCAACGATGCGGGGTGGGAAATATCTCTAAAACTAGGAGATTTACATTAAAATAGCTTATATAAAAGTTGAAGGTACGAAAGTGTTGCATATTACTAAAATATTTCTGATTATACAGGGTGGCTCAAAAAGTGTGGCGAACCAAAGTTATTACTCTATATTTAGGAAGCTTAAAAGCTTTGCATTGAAATACCAATAGTTTTAATATAAATTTGTATGGGTCTAACATGAACTGTTTTGGAGATGTTACCGATTTTATGCACAAAATGCTAAACTTCAGGCAGCTGCTGTAGATACTGAAATAAAAAATAAAACATTACGTTTTTTGTGAATTTTCGAGTGTAACATGGTGATTCTCGGCATTCATACTATACAAGGTGTCTGCAAATTTAATGATTTCAAAGGTTTTTAAAGGAAACGCACTACACATTTTAGTATTTTTGAAATGTCCCTTTAAAGAGATTTATTTTGATATCTTACTGGATAACTCTGAATTCAACTGTTTTCCAACTATGCGAGTGTGAGTATAAGAAAACAGTGTAAGGCCCCTAAAATGCTTTATTTAAAGGAATCACAAACTAGGTTTAGAAAATAAAAATCCAGTCATTGCTGACACAAAAACCCAAGAAATGCTGGAATAAATTAAATCTGAAAACTAGTTGAATTTAGGGGTGCGAAATAAGCTATTAGGCGAAAGTTTATTGAAAGAGTTTTTAAGAAATACAGAGATACATAGCGTGCTTCATTTACTAAGGCAAAATCATTAAATTTGCAAATTACGAGCACTTTGTATAGTTTTAATACCCATGGAAGAAGGTATTGGGTATACAGTGACCCCCAAAAGGTCGGCATCATATGAGAAAAAAATTATTTTAGATTTTTCAAAAAAACTTTACACGTCAATAATTTGTGCTTGTCTAAAAACCTATTTAGCCCCTATCATATATACCGAGTGACGTTTACTTATTTAGAAAATTCCGTTTTTCGAAATTGTCAAAATCTAAAAAGTGCTATTTTTCGGAAATTAAGTAATATTGCAATGAGATTGTTTTAGAGTGTGTTAGTTTTGATTAACTGAACAATCTCAAGTCCAGAAAACACATATTTTTCTTTAACTTTAGCTTTAGCTTTTTCAATTTTTTAAATATTTTTCAGTTTCGCATACCATGACTTAATATTGAAATTAAAATTTTTATGTAACGACTTTCAAGATTTATAATTGTAAAAAATAATATAAAATATTAATTGCTCGTTTAGATTTTGTATTATTTACCGAAAACTGATATGTTCGCATAATTTTTACGTTTTTGATCCAATGTGCTTTTTAAGAGAAAAATTTTTGAATGATTATTAATATTTATTTAAATAGCTTCTAAAAACTCCAACCTTGTTAGCGAATTACTGTTATACAAATCCAAAAATCCTGTAAACGGTCTTTTACAGTTGTCTGAATGAGAAGCATTTTTAGAACATGTAAAGTGTATAAAGAAAAATCTTTTTATTTAGACAACTGTAAAGGAATATTTACAGGATTCATTAAAAGGGTTAAATTAGAGTTTTTATAGAAGAAGCCATTTAAATAGATATTAATTATCATTTAAAAATACTTCTCCTAAAAAGCGCATAGCATCAAAAACTTGAAAATTATGCGAACATATCACTTTTCGGTAAATAATAAAAAATCTAAAGGAGTAATTAACATTTTATATTATTTTTTACAAATATAGCCTAAATCGTTAGTCTTCACATAAAAAATGTCAATTTTAAAATTAAGTTTTGGTATGTCTTCTTCTTCTTCCTCTTAATATAGGCTGAGAGCCTGTTACTTACACACACTTGAGTGCGGTTTTATAAGCCATCTTAATCCGCGGCCAGGGTAGGTGGCTAGCTTAACCCCTTGAATTAAGGAAGAATGCCCTCGCAGGGGTCACGACCATCAAAGGCCGGCGAGCGTACGAGGTTATCAATGCCCGGGTGTGGGGCTTGAACCCACTACACTGCTGGCGCCACGCAAGCACCAGCCGGCCACAAGCTGTTGGTATGTGAAATTTTGAAAAATATTTAAAAAATTGAAAAATTAAAGTTTAGCTAAAGTTAAAGAAAAATGTGTGTTTTCTGGACTTGAGATTGTTCAGTTAGCTAAAACTAACACTCTAAAGAAATCTCATTGAAAACTTACTTAATTTCCGAAAAATAGCACTTTTTAGATTTTGACAATTTCGAAATACGCCATTTTCTAAATAAGTTAAAATCACTCGGTATGTATGATAGGGGCTAAATAGGTTTTTGGACAAGCACAGATTATTGTCGTAAAACGTTCTTTTCAAAAATAAAAAATAAAAAACTTTCCCATATGATGCCGACTTTTTGACGGCCACTGTATAATTTTGATGTGTTCATTTGTTTTTTCAAAATCTGATTTCATTTGATAATACTCGTAGAATCAATTTATACAGAATTTTTCGTTTTTTCGTGTTCATTATTTCTTGTATCTACATTACGGGATTTGTATTGTCTAAATCTGGTTCGTTGTTCTGTTCGGTGGTTTTTGTTATCCCTTGAATTAAAGCATCTTAATTTTTAGTTTTTACTTGCCTCGTCTAAAAGACGAAGAACGTATTGTAATCGATAAAAAATTACCCTCTCAGATTTCTTCAGACCTTCACTTCCAGGGTCCCTAGATATCAAAGAAACGCTTTTTTCAATTCCGTCTTTTGCCGGTATAACTCTAAAACTATTTTTTGGAGGAAGACGATACTTTGCATGCATATTATATGTCTACCTGGCATAAAACCGAGAAAATTTCGGAGAAATATATACAGGGTGAGCAAATAAGAAAGATTAAATTCTTTCTATTTTTGCTTTAACTCAAGACTTATTACTTAAATGAAAGTAATAATTTGCACATATCTCAGGTTTTTGCACTTGAAGAAAAAAAGCATATTTAGACATAACATATAGGTACAGAGTGGGCACTAAAAAAATTGTTGCTTATTTTGCTTTAACTTAGACTCAGATAAAATCAGTAATTTGCACATAGCTCAGGCTTTACACTTGACGAAAATGGAACCCAAGAGATACAAGATAAATGTTGTAAGAGTAAAAAGGGACAACAAAAAGTGTGTTCTGTTTAATACAGCTATGCACTGCACAGATCCGAGAGATCCTTCACGGATCAGTGGAAGAAACGCGTGGAACTGAAATCGCATTTGCAGGCGATGTAGTTCGAATCCCATCACCGGTAATGTTATTTGCAAGTTGATGTAATTCGCATTAGCAAATGTTTCCTTTTATTGTTTCAGTATTATTAGAAACGTGAATTGTTTCCTGTTACTTAACAACAGCCGCCTAAAGTTAAGCATTTTTTTTGCATAAAATCGTTAATAGCTCCAGAACCGTTGGCTGTAGATCCATACAAATTTATATTAAAATTATTAGCATTTCAATGGAAAACTCCTTGTAAGCTACCTAAATATCGATCTTTCTATTTAAAAAAAGTAACTTTAGGTCACCACTCTTTTTGACCTACCATTTATAATCATGTGATGTGCACCGCCTTCGTACCTCGTAGAATTTTTATATATTTGACTCAGATGCCCAATTTGTTTAAATGCCGAAATAAATTTGGCCAATACTGTAACTGAACAAATTAATTCAGCAATGGGACGATTGTAGGTCTGAGTATTCCATTTTGGCAAGTGAGCTAATTCAGCATCATGCAGCTTGTTCTGGTATCCATATTTTTCACTAAAAGATAATCAACACCATTGATCACATGCCGTGCCCAGACGAAGTTGGCTAATAATTATAATAGATTTTCGAAATATGACAATTCAGTTTCAAAAACGATTGTGGCAGTTTTGTTGGTTGTTTTTTCTAAGAATTGTAACTCATTAATTCTTAACTCAAATATTATATTGCAAGATTTCAGTAACTACAGGGCAACTGATTTTATTAAGCTATTTGTAGTAATATAGCTATGTTAGGTACCCACAAGAATTTATTAACACACGCAGAATGCCATCCGCTCGATGTTTAGATACGTTATCACGTTCGCCGTGCCAAAATCCGAAAACAAAACGACGCGCTACTTTTATTCCCTCGGCAAAAGGTGCAACAGAACGGCAACGTTGCTGGAGGTGAGTATGTCGATTGTGTAACACGGCGATATACAATGGGATGCCACATTGTAGCAGTGTAGTCGGAGCTGTGTTGCTATTTTGTGTGCACCATTTTTTTGTATATCTCAAATATCAAAATTCCTTACCCCTCTCGTGATGCTTCTGTTACGAAAACCTTATTTAAGAGATTGACGAGGAATACACATGGAAAAACATGTTCCTTGACATGGAGGCGTGTGTGTCTGTCATATGTTCGGAGGCAAGTAAGATAGCCGTGCACATATATATATGCAAAACGTCAAACTCGCCTCCGAAAGCATACGTCGAAACGAAGAACTGGCCTCATTTTTGGAGGCCAGTACGAAAAATCGGAGGCGACTAGGTCTCCCCATGTATAAGTGTTCCATTCAACAGATGGTGCAACAAGCATCGATTTAACAGATTTTTTGGTGGAGGTGAGTTTGACAGTACACATATTCAGTTATACAATTTAGTTGGTAGAGGTTATTCTAGATGGCGCGACCATGTAATACACATATACACCTAACAAGGTGCGCCAGTAGTACTCGCATCTGTCTATGAAACATACTGTTACGCCTCAGAGACTTGGCAAACGCGCACGGGGGCTTATCGCTAGTAATGGATTTAAGTAAATACAATACAACCGCCTGCCACTGGACATTTAATACAGGATCCGTCAACGATGCAGGGTGGGAAATATCTCTAAAACTAGGAGATTTACATTAAAATAGCTTATATAAAAGTTGAAGGTACGAAAGTGTTGCATATTACTAAAATATTTCTGATTATACAGGGTGGCTCAAAAAGTGTGGCGAACCAAAGTTATTACTCTATATTTAGGAAGCGTAAAAGCTTTGCATTGAAATACCAATAGTTTTAATATAAATTTGTATGGGCCTAACATGAACTGTTTTGGAGATGTTACCGATTTTATGCACAAAATGCTAAACTTCAGGCAGCTGCTGTAGATACTGAAATAAAAAATAAAACATTACGTTTTTTGTGAATTGCCTTTCGAGTGTAAAATGGTGATTCTCGGCATTCATACCATACAAGGTGTCTGCAAATTTAATGATTTCAAAGGTTTTTAAAGGAAACGCACTACACATTTTAGTATTTTTGAAATGCCCCTTTAAAGAGATTTATTTTGATATCTTACTGGATAACTCTGAATTCAACTGTTTTCCAACTATGCGAGTGTGAGTATAAGAAAACAGTGTAAGGCCCCTAAAATGCTTTATTTAAAGGAATCACAAACTAGGTTTAGAAAATAAAAATCCAGCCATTGCTGACACAAATCCCGAGAAATGCTGGAATAAATTAAATCTGAAAACTAGTTGAATTTAGGGGTGCTAAATAAGCTATTAGGCGAAAGTTTATTGAAAGAGTTTTTAAGAAACACAGAGATACAGAGTGTGCTTCATTTACTAAGGCAAAATCATTAAATTTGCAAATTACGAGCACTTTGTATAGTTTTAATACCCATGGAAGAAGCTATTGGGTATACAGTGACTCCCAAAAGGTCGGCATCATATGAGAAACAAATTATTTTAGATTTTTCAAAAAAACTTTACACGTCAATAATTTGTGCTTGTTTAAAAACCTATTTAGCCCCTATCATATATACCGAGTGACGTTTACTTATTTAGAAAATTCCGTTTTTCGAAATTGTCAAAATCTAAAAAGTGCTATTTTTCGGAAATTAAGTAATATTGCAATGAGATTGTTTTAGAGTGTGTTAGTTTTGATTAACTGAACAATCTCAAGTCCAGAAAACACATATTTTTTTTAACTTTAGCTTTAGCTTTTTCATTTTTTAAATATTTTTCAGTTTCGCATACCATGACCTAATATTGAAATTAAAATTTTTTATGTAACGACTTTCAAGATTTATAATTGTAAAAAATAATATAAAATGTTAATTGCTCGTTTAGATTTTGTATTATTTACCGAAAACTGATATGTTCGCATAATTTTTACGTTTTTGATCCAATGTGCTTTTTAGGAGAAATATTTTTGAATGATTATTAATATCTATTTAAATGGCTTCTAAAAACTCGAACCTTGTTAGCGAATTACTGTTATAAAAATCCAAAAATCCTGTAAACGGTCTTTTACAGTTGTCGGAATGAGAAGCATTTTTAGAACATGTAAAGTGTATAAAGAAAAATCTTCTCATTTAGACAACTGTAAAGGAATATTTACAGGATTCATTAAAAGGGTTAGATTAGAGTTTTTATCGAAGAAGCCATTTAAATAGATATTAATTATCATTTAAAAATACTTCTCCTAAAAAGCGCATTGCATCAAAAACTTAAAAATTATGCGAACATATCACTTTTCGGTAAATAATAAAAAATCTAAAGGAGTAACTAACATTTTATATTATTTTTTACAAATATAGCCTAAATCGTTAGTCTTCACATAAAAAATGTCAATTTTAAAATTAAGTTTTAGTATGTCTTCTTCTTCTTCCTCTTAATATAGGCTGAGAGCCTGTGACTTTCACACACTTGAGTGCGGCTTTATAAGCCATCTTAATCCGCGGCCGGGGTAGGTGGCTAGCCTAACCCCTTGAATTAAGGAAGAATGCCCTCGCAGGGGCCACGACCATCAAAAGTGTTCGTATGATGGCCGGAGAGCGTACGAGGTTATTAATGCCCTGGTGTGGGGCTTGAACCCACTACACTGCTGGCGCCACGCAAGCACCAGCCGGCCACAAGCTGTTGGTATGTGAAATTTTGAAAAATATTTAAAAAATTGAAAAATTAAAGTTTAGCTAAAGTTAAAGAAAAATGTGTGTTTTCTGGACTTGAGATTGTTCAGTTAGCTAAAACTAACACTCTAAAGAAATCTCATTGAAAACTTACTTAATTTCCGAAAAATAGCACTTTTTAGATTTTGACAATTTCGAAATACGCCATTTTCTAAATAAGTTGAAATCACTCGGTATGTATGATAGGGGCTAAATAGGTTTTTGGACAAGCACAAATTATTGACGTAAAACGTTCTTTTCAAAAATAAAAAATAAAAAACTTTCCCATATGATGCCGACCTTTTGACGGCCACTGTATAAGTTTGATGTGTTCGTTTGTTTTTTTCAAAGTCTGATTTCATTTGATAATACTCGTAGAATCAATTTATTCAGAATTTTTAGTTTTTTCGTGTTCATTATTTCCTGTATCTACATTACGGGATTTGTATTGTCTAAATCTGGTTCTTTGTTCTGTTCGGTGGTTTTTGTTATCCCTTAAATTAAAGCATCTTAATTTTTAGTTTTTACTTGCCTCGTCTAAAAGACGAAGAACGTATTGTAATCGATAAAAAATTACCCTCTGAGATTTCTTCAGACCTTCACTTCCAGGGTCCCTAGATATCAAAGAAACGCTTTTTTCAATTCCGTCTTTTGCCGGTATAACTCTAAAACTATTTTTTGGAGGAAGACGATACTTTGCATGCATATTATATGTCTACCTGGCATGAAACCGAGAAAATTTCGGAGAAATATATACAGGGTGAGCAAATAAGAAAAATTAAATTCTTTCTATTTTTGCTTTAACTCAAGACTTATTACTTAAATGAAAGTAATAATTTGCACATATCTCAGGTTTTTGCACTTGAAGAAAAAAGGCATATTTAGACACAACATATAGGTACAGAGTGCGCACTAAAAAAATTGTTGCTTATTTTGCTTTAACTTAGACTCAGATAAAATCAGTAATTTGCACATAGCTCAGGCTTTACACTTGACGAAAATGGAACCCAAGAGATACAAGTTAAATGTTGTAAGAGTAAAAAGGGACAACAAAAAGTGTGTTCTGTTTAATACAGCCATGCACTGCACAGATCCGAGAGATCCTTCACGGATCAGTGGAAGAAACGCGTGGAACTGAAATCGCATTTGCAGGTGATGTAGTTCGAATCCCATCACCGGTAATGTTATTTGCAAGTTGATGTAATTCGCATTAGCAAATGTTTCCTTTTATTGTTTCAGTATTATTAGAAACGTGAAGAAACTTTTACCCCATATTTTGGTAACGTTCTCTTTCATTGAATTGTTTTCTGTTACTTCCAACAGCCGCCTAAAGTTAAGCATTTTTTTGCATAAAATCGTTAATATCTCCAGAACCGTTGGCGGTAGATCCATACAAATTTATATTAAAATTATTAGCATTTCAATGGAAAACTCCTTGTAAGCTACCTAAATATCGAGCCTTCTATTTAAAAAAAGTAGGTTTAGGTCACCACTCTTTACCTACCATTTATAATCATGTGATGTGCACCGCCTTCGTACCTCGTAGAATTTTTATATATTTGACTCAGATGCCCAATTTGTTTAAATGCCGAAATCAATTTGGTCAATACTGTAACTGAGCAAATTAATTCGGCAATGGGACGACTTTAGGTCTGAGTATTCCATTTTGGCAAGTGAGCGAATTCAGCATCTGACAGTACCTATATATATGAACTTTATGTCACTCTCGTAGTTTTAGAAATATCTTTGTTGCCGGCCCCTGTATAGTAGCCCATGCTTCGATTACCAAAATTCAGTGTTGTTAATTCTGTGAGCGTACGCCGTTACCGTTAATTTTTCAGTCTTCGTATTATGCAGCTTGTTCTGGTATCCATATTTTTCACTAAAAGATAATCAACACTATTGATCGCATGCCGTGCCCAGACGAAGTTGGCTAATATAATAGATTTTCGAAATATGACAATTCAGTTTTAAAAAATGATTGTGGCAGTTTTGTTGATTGTTTTTTCTAAGAATTGTGACTCATTAATTCTTAACTCAAATATTATATTGCAAGATTTCAGTAACTACAGGGCAACTGATTTTATTAAGCTATTTGTAGTAATATAGCTATGTTAGGTACCCACAAGAATTTATTAACACACGCAGAATGCCATCCGCGCGATGTTTAGATACGTTATCACGTTCGCCGTGCCAAAATCCGAAAACAAAATAACGCGCTACTTTTATTCCCTCGGCAAAAGGTGCAACAGAACGGCAACGTTGCTGGAGGTGAGTATGTCGATTGTGTAACACGGCGATATACAATGGGAGGCCACATTGTAGCAGTGTAGTCGGAGCTGTGTTGCTATTTTGTGTGCACCATTTTTTTTGTATATCTCAAATATCAAAATTCCTTACCCCTCTCTTGATGCTTCTGTTACGAAAACCTTATTTAAGAGATTGACTAGGAATACACATGGAAAAACATGTTCCTTGACATGGAGGCGTGGGTGTCTGTCATATGTTCGGAGGCAAGTAAGATAGCCGTGCACATATATATATATATATATAAATATACATTTATGTATGCAATGTATATATATACACGATACACGTATATATCATCTATGAAGCTTCAAAATTATGTGGAATGGAAAAATTTTTATGTTCCGAAAAAATGCGATTGGATTTTTTACCATGACTCCCTTAATTTTAAAGCTAAAACGGCCATTCAAACACCATTTTACAGGTAATTTTAAGGGCTACAAGATCATATACATTTTGACATGCTCAAACCCTGCATATTCAAAAAGTATAGGATTGAAAGGCTAGGGAGGGGTGGTCCGCGCACTATAATGCAAACTTCTAACCTTTATATCTCCGTTATTTTTTTTCTACAGAAATTAAAAAAAAACTAAAATGTTCGTTAAAAAACCTACTTTTTTGTACTATATCATTTTTTACGTTTTTTTAGTTTTAGTTATTTTGAAAATAAGGCATTTTTTAAGAAATTTGAAAAATATGTTTTTCATTTTCATCATATTTTTTTCGAAGAATACGGATTCTAACCCGGCCAAACTTTTGGATTACTTGAGTAATACTAAAACAAAGTCATTTGTAAAGGGATAACGGTCATTATCAATTCTGGTGGAATGGCAGGGGTTTTATCGCTCATTTTTTTTCAAAAATTTGTTTTTGCATCGTAACTCATTTTGTTATAATTAGGGTTTCCAAGTCCCGGGACCAAAAGCGTTTTCGGGACTTACGAGCTAAATTTCAAGTCCCGGGACTAGTTCCGAAGATCCCGAAAATGGTCCCGAAAGGGACATTTCCAAAAAAAAACAAGCGTTTTAAGTTAAATAAAGTATTTCTGTGCTGATAATCTGCGTCTATAACTTCATTGCTTTCTTCTGGTACTAAAAACGTTGTCGCTCTTCATCTTTTGCTTTTGTTTGAACTGCAAAGTGCTTGTGTAATCCTTTCGTCAAGTTGCCTCTGATTATGATAATTTTGTAGGAACCAATTTTACATTTCGCTAATTGTTTATCTTCAATATATAAAATTATTGCCATATTGACTTCAAATCGTTATTTTTTTAATGTAAAATGAAGGTAGGTTGCGAATCGGAATTCATTCTAATTGTAACGCTTTAGTAGACAAATAACATAAAAATATAAATTATTCAGATTCTTCGCACATATCTAAATCAAACAAAAAAAGACAAATACATAAATAGAAGAAGATATGCAAATGTGGCTGAAACAACACCCAGGTTTAATTCTAACCTACCGAAAATAATACCTCTCCTGCCTACGCAAAACACAAATAATGCAGAATGTGCAAGAGGCATTAGTAATACGCCGGACGCCGGTAAATACCCGTTCTAATTCTCTGCTATCGAGTATACGCACGCATGTTGACATAGTCCCGGGACTTCACCTGGGCTGGCTGTGGTCCCGGGACTCGGTTTTTGTGGGAGAATCCCGGGACTGTCCCGAGACCGGATCCCGGGACTGGAAACCCTAGTTATAATGCAATCGACTTTTAACAGTCCTCATTTTAATGGCCTTTCCAATCACTACAAAAAATATTCTATAAGTGTTTCCCGAAAAATGCATCGGTTTTTCGTTAATTAACGTTGATTACTTCGAACCAAGTTGCTGCAAAAAAATTTTTTTCTTCAACGAGCCGTAACTCCCTTTATTTTGGAGCTAAAGCATTCATAAAAAAACCAATCTCTTTGCTGTTTTATAAGCTTCATTTCTAGTTATTACAACTTATTTGATAGAAAGCAAAGTTTTCCACTTATTTGCGAAAAACCGTCCAAAAACATGCATTTTTATCACAAAAAATATAAGTCTTCAATCGAGAACAGCTCGAAAAATATCGATCTATATCTATCGAAAAAACTTTATAGAATGTTTTTTACTTAGACCTTCCGAGGTTACTTTGAGTGAACAATTTCTACCCCCGAGAAGCGCTGGCATCCACTCTCAGGGTAAAAGCGCACATCGGCGCTATGTCACTTTTGCTCCTTGAACCATCCCCTAACCACTCACCAAATTTCACGTCAATCTGTCAAGAATCAAAGAATTCGGAGCGGAAAGCTATGTACAGACTTGCAACTGCGCCGCGTCACGAACCGCATCGCGAACCACGTACCGCGCCGTTTGCGGCGTTTTTGTACCAACGAACCGAACCGCGTTGCGCAACAAATCTGGGCAACAGAACTGCGTTCCATGTACAAACAGCTGGGACATTCAGTTCAATTGCTGGTTCACTGTGGTGAAAACTTCGAGTGTACAAAAATGGATGTGCAATTGCAGATAGCAGCGGCTGCGTACATATACATTCACTATGCTTTGAAGGAAAGTATAAGAAACGAAAGCGTCGGCAGAGACGATGGTGGCAAACAACCACTCCATGCTCACTGCACCACGTCTAAATGAATACTAGTGGACGGTAAAATAAAAACATCCCCGCACGCGTTTAAGTTCGTTCGACTTGTCCAAACTGGTGCAACGCCGTCGCGCAACCATCCTTTGATGTTCCGTCGAGAAACCGACAAGAGATGGAACGCGGTGATCCGCGCTCTGCCACCTCTTATCTGGTTCGCGACGGCGTTCTCTTGCCGTCCAAATTGGTGCGGCGCGGTTGGCGGTTCGGTTCGCGACGCGGCGCAGTTGCAAGTCTGTACATAGCTGAAAACCTTCAACAACTGGACTATTTTGGGAAATCTTGTCGCATCCAATGTACAGCGATGCCTATAATTGGCCTAACGGCTGTTGGCTGAGTACCAAAATAAAATAAAAATAAAATTCCTGAGAGGTGGCCGAATCAACGTAGTTGCTGCTTTTTGTTTCTTTTATTTACGAGTAACACTTTTACAGCCAGTCTTATAAAGGCCACTAATCTGATGTTAACTTTAATTCGCTGTTAAAATAAACAAAAGCGCATCAAAATTTGTTTACAAATGAATAAAATGTCATAAGCACTAACGTTTTGATGCGCTTTTGTTCATTTTAACAGCAAATTAAAGTTAACGTCAGATTAGTGGTTTTTATAAGACCGGCAGTTAGTGTCTTTCTTATGTCTTCGTTTTTATCAGGTCAATCCTTTTCCTTCCAGCTATTCTTCTAAGATAGGACATTTTTGCCACTTGTAATTGACTTTCATATTTGAAGTCCAGACTTCACAACCGTAAGTTAAGGTTGGCACATACACTGTACTATAGTACACTTTGATTTTAGTAGAGTGGGCCACTTTCTTTTTGCTTACAAAGCACTTACATATTACGTAATATCGTCTGCTCGCCATATTGACCTTATTATTTATGTCTGCTTCTAGCGTTCCATCTTCTGATATTAGAGATCCAAGTAGTGACATTCATCTAACATGTGAGCAAACGAAAATGAAATCAAGCTTGGCTTTGAAATATTTGTTTGAGTTGGTGGCACTGTAAGTCTATGTCAAATTCGATGTTAGCAGGTTAGGTTTTGCGTCAGTTTTGACCATATATCTAATACTTACTATATTGCTAGCGGCTATGAGTGGGAAACTCACCAAGGAAGTGCGACAGACAACCAACTATTTAATGTATAATGGTGAGCTGTGCGCAAGCGGGGCGGCGTCGTCCGCCCAATGGGGAACTGGTCAAGTTTAAAATTTGCTTCTAAAGGCGGAGGTCGAATTCTCAGGCATGCGCACGAGACGCGTTATACTCTAAGTGAGACTATGTCGGCGCCGTAATGTTTTCGGGCGTTCCGAGGCCCTACTAGCAATATATGTGTATTATATATATGGTTTTGACATAGACTGATGCAAAACCTATCCTCGAATTGGACATAGGCTTACAGTGCCACCAACACAAACAAATATTTCAAAGCCAAGCTTGATTTCATTTTCGTTTGCTCACATGTTACTTTGCTCTAATTTGTCGTTAACCAGCCAGAACACATGTGTCATTTTTCTTTAGCTATAACCATACATTAACTTTTTTTGGTGGTTATCCCCATATTTCTCTTTAGAAAGGCAAAGCTCCATACAGGGCCCCCGCTACCATATGTGCAAAGTGTGCAATGCACACGGGCGCCATCCTTTAGGGGCGCCAAAACCCAGGGTCCAAAAAAAAATTGCAAAAAAATTTGCAAAAAAAAACAAAAAACAAAATTTAATTTTAAAATAAAAGTTGAGAAATTAAATAGGATTAGGTATAAATACACACGAAATTTTATTAGTATATCATCCAGTTACTGCCGATTCCTATGTTGCCAGAACATGTCAGGCGGTAGTTTCTTGATTTTTCCTGTTCAGACATGAATAATGCCTGGAGCGCTATAAAAGCGATGCATCGCCAGTTCACTGGACCGTGCAACAAGTGCATAAAAACAAGTAATCCTATTAATTTTTACTCGAAGAAATCTTCAAGGTAAAGCAGCTAGGAAGTTTACATCTTCTTGACATCGAAAAAAAATAGACGTGTAAAATGCACTATATATTTCGACAAACTGAGTTGTCTTCTTCAGTTGTATAATATTAATTAAAAACATCTGTTAAAAGATGCAAACATGAATTAAATTGTTACTGGTTATAGAATTAAAATGTTTCTTTGTTTATCCACACAGGAAATAAAATCGATCGAAGATTGTATCCATATTAAATCTTGGTTCTCTTAATTAATTTTTTTAATTTTTATTTTGATTTATTTAAAAATCATCAATTAGTAAATATCTCTCTCCTTTTGTGACATCTTAGTTTCATTATTTTACTTAACAGTTCTTTAAAAATATGTAGTAATTATTTTCTTTTTATAGCTTTAAACTAGGTTTTGACTTTAAAAATATCAAAGGGCAAGCAAATATAAATCCTATTGCAATCTTCATTTATGTTATTCTAAGCATTTGAGAAATTCCTTTATCTAATTTATTAAATGATGGCCCGGCCATGAAACTAAGATGTCACAAAAGGAGAGAGATATCTACTAATTGATGATTTTTAAATAAATCAAAATAAAAATTTAAAAAATTAATTAAGAGAACCAAGATTTAATATGGATACAATCTTCAATCGATTTTATTTCCTGTGTGGATAAACAAAGAAACATTTTAATTCTATAACCAGTAACAATTTAAGTCATGACTGCATCTTTTAACAGATGTTTTTATTTAATATTATACAACTGAAGAAGACAACTCAGTTTGTCGAAATATATTGTGCATTTTATACGTCTATTTTTTTTCGATGTCAAGAAGATGTAAACTTCCTAGCTGCTTTACCTTGAAGATTTCTTCTACTAACTTTGGCCAGCTACTGTACTTTTAATATAATTAATTTTTACATTTAAAGTTATTCTTATTTTGTCAAGTGTTGTGTTGTATAATATTTTGTTTACTACTTTTTTTTCTAAAAAATTAAGTCCTGAATACCTGCTGACTGCAATTTCAACGGTTTGATTTTTTATAAAATGGTAAGTGTTCCCTACTTTATACTATCAACATTAACCCTTTATAGGATACTGGTTATAATTATTTTTTTTTACCCCAATATCTTTTTATTAATTGAAATGCCATGTACGAGTTTAAAAAAGTAATTGGTTTTTTATCTATAACTCGCTTAGTTTTGATGCTATCGATCTTTTTAAAAAACCATTTTGTAGGGTTTTTTAAGGGCTATCAGATCAAATTAGTTTAATATTTTTTCTACCTTTATTTTTGAAAAGGTTTAAGCTGAAAGGGCTCGAACAAATTGCTTTTTACTCAAATATGCAAACTTGGTGCTTATTATTGTGCTTACTTTAGAAGTTAATTCCTAATTCCCATGAGTACTAATTATTTATTTGTTTTTTCAGGATAAAAGAAAGAGACCTTCAGGTGCGAAGTTTCGCGAGCAAAAGAAACTGAGACTACAAGAAAGGGAAAAAATGGCTCGATCTTTAAAGCACTTCTTGCAAAACAATCAAGATTCCACGGAGACTATCGATGCGACCGAATCTCAAGATTCTAAATCCGTAATATCAGTAACCGTGAGTGGACCATCTGAAATTTCAACAGAGGCGACCACGGTAACATAAGGTCCTGCAACAAGTGGCGGCGGTTGTAGCAGCAAAACAGCTTCTACTGATGCAGAGCCCGATGAACCGATGACACCATCCTCGTCTACAGCACTTGAACAATCCACTTCAGGTAATTCAGCTCGTGTAAGAAGTTCGGTAACGTCAGCTACCGAAATACCTGCTGCAAGTGACACTTTCGATGAAGGCTTTAATGAGGCTAGTGTCGATATAATTCCTCCCGATCCCGGTTTGTGGCCCGAAAGAATCACCAATGAGATAGCTAGAATATTGGTTAAACGTGGTCCGCCCTTGATAGACATCAGTTTTAGCTTTCCTAGTAATAAAGATAAGCGAAAGTTTTCGTGCAAATACTTTGTAAGAAGTCTAGCAAATGGAGAAAAAGTCGAAAGGACTTGGCTTATTACTTCCTTTTACCGTAAAGGAAGTATTGGATTCACCCCAAAAATTCGAAATTGAGTTTTCAACAGATCTTCACGTTTTAGAGTCCCCTGATCCCAAAAAACATATTTTTTTTCATTGGTCTGTGTGTCTGTCTGTCTGTGTGTCTGTCTGTCTGTCTGTGAACAGAATATCTCAAAAACGAAAAGAGGTATGGCATTGAAACTTCATATATAAGTTTTGTGTACTATGTAGATGAGACAGCAAGTTTTTTAAAAAAATCGCATAACCGGAAGTAGGTGTTTACTCTTGTAATTTTTTAGTTTTTTTCGATTTTTTCAAAAACGGCTCTAACCATTTTTTTCAAACTTTACATTTTTATTAAATTTTTAATGTGCATTAACGTGAGATAGGTGATTTTCCAGTTGAATACTTCTAAAGTGGGTTTCTTTTGTTTTTTTTTCTATTTTTTTATTAACTCCTATTTTAAATAGAACACCCGGTATATTATTACATTTTTGAATTCTGCTTAAGATTTTAGAGAAAATATGTCTGTTCAACTAACGCTCTATTTTGTACCGTTTTTGTAGAATTCGTAATTTTTGAAAATTTTTGACGAATGCTTAAAAATTAAAAATTAAATATTTAACTAATTATAGGATCACTGTAAAAGGAAGTTGTGTGAGTGTATCACACCAGATTTCTTACTCTATTTCTAAAGATTCTGTATTTTGTTTTTGTTGTAAGTTGTTTTGTAAAACTCCTAACACTTTTTGTGATACAAATGGAGTATCTGATTGGCAACACATGTCTTTGCTAATGAAGAGACACGAAACGTCAATTTTACACAACAGTTATATGAACACTTGGGTATATTTTAAAAAAATTTTGGAGACATCTACGACTGTTAATGCTCATCACCTGCGGATTTTAGAAACGGAAAAAAATATTGGCGCGTCGTGTTGGAAAGAATTATTGCGATTGTTAAGTATTTATCTACACAATGCTTGGCATTTCAAGGTTCTTCTAAATTACTTTTAGAACATGATAATGGAAATTTTCTAAAAGCTGTTGAGGTGATTGCCTCTTTTGATTCAGTGATAAGACAGCACGTTAGCCGAGTGTGTAACTCCCAAAAAAAATCTGTTAAAATGACTCATTATTTAGGCGTGCAAATACAGAATGAAATAATTGAATTATTGTCGTCTAAAGTAAGAAATAATATTTTAGAAATAGTTCGCAGTTCAAAATATTTGTCAATAATATTAGATTGTACACCAGTCACTAGTCATACTGAGCAAATTGGTCTTGTTCTGAGGTAAGTTGTTCTTAACACTACTTCAAAAAAGGTTGAAGTTAAGGAAAGTTTTATTGCGTTTAATCCAATACTGGACTCTACCGGGCAAGGGATATATACATTTGTGACAGAAATTTTGAAAAAATTAAATTTAGATATAAAAAATATTAGGGGACAAGGTTATGATAATGGGGCAAACATGAAGGGAAAGCATGTTGGGCTTCAAAAACGCATTCTTGATGCGAATCCGAGAGCCCTTTTTGTACCTTGTGCGGCTCATACTTTGAACTTAACAGTAAATGCCGCTTCTAAGGTGTCAGATGCTACAATAAACTTTTTTAATCTTGTGCAAGAGTTATATAATTTTTTTTTGCCATCCACAAAAAGGTGGGATGTTATGAGAAAAAATGTCCCCGGGTTAAGTTTAAAGCCTCTAAGTGAGACAAGATGGTCCAGCAGAATTGATGCAATAAAGCCTCTTAAACTTTATTTAATTAAGGTTTGTGAAAGTCTTCTAGAAGTAGCTGAAGATAATTCCTTTCACATTGATGCACGACATAAAGCTAGTTCCCTCATAACGTCTGTACAACATTTTCAATTTATTTGTGGAATTATTATTTGGCATGACGTTTTATTTCATATAAATATTGTCAGCAAACAAATCCAAAGTGCTACAATTAATATTAAAGTATGCCAAACCTACCTAAAAAATTTAGTTGATCACTTCCAGCAATATAAATCTGACCAATCATTTCAAGAAATTCTTGTACAAGCGAAAGAAGTAGCACTCTCTCTCGAAATTGAAGAAGACTTTCCACCGTTACCAACGGCCAGGAGGAAATTTAAACCAAAACTATTTGACTATGAACACCGAGATGAGACCCTTCATGATCCAAAAACCGCCTTTAAAATTAGTTTTTTCTTAAAAATTATAGATCAAACTTTAAGCTCTCTAAAAAACCGATTTGACTTATTAAATGAGTATGATAATATTTTCGGATTTTTTAGCGACATATTCAAATTAAGTGACAGCGATCTTTTAAAAGGTGGTTCTGTTCTTGAAGAACGACTGACAGATCAGGATAATAAGCATATAGACTCCAATGATTTGTTTAATGAAATTAAAGCGTTAAAGTTGTTTTCATTACTTGATGATACTGACCCCATACGTATTTTACAAATTTATATTTGAAAACAATTTAATCTCCACCCTTCCAAACGTAAGCATTTCACTAAGAATTCTTCTGACGTTGCCTGTATCTGTAGCTTCTGGCGAGCGATCTTTTTCAAAGTTAAAAATCATTAAAAATTATTTAAGATCGACAATGCTTCAAGAAAGATTGTCTGGGCTAGTAATATTAGCAATTGAACAAGAAATTTTTGATGGTATAAATTTCAGCGATGTAATTAATGAATTTGCAACAGCAAAGTCTCGGAAAATATCGCTACTACAATAGCTATTTTTTATTTTTCTATTGTACCTAGCTATCATTTTTGATTTTATAACGAAGTTACCTAGGTATTTGTTATCAGAAGTATCTGCATATTTTTTAAAATATCTAAGTATAAGTAGAAAGTAGTACTTATATATATATGTAGACATTAGGCAATATTTCTGTTATTTGTTCCTAAAAAAATGTGATTTTTAGTTTTGGGTTATTTTCTAGTATTTATAAACAACGTGTCTGTACCCCATTAGTTAAGTAAATGCTTTAAAATGGGTGTGAACAAGAATTTATTTAAATTTATTTTGTTATGATTTTATTCTGTTTGTTTCATTTTGATATTTTAGTCTACAAATAAATATGACTTTTAAAGTTCAGTTTTTTGCTTTATTTCAAGCACCTACCTACCTAACATGATCCAAAATGCCTTAAGGGGCGCCAAAATCCTTTTTTGCACACAGGCGCCAGTAGCCCTTACGGGGGCCCTGGCTCCATACATTCAGTTTAGTTTGTAAGTTCTCTTGATTATTTGAAAGTAGCGCCAAATCATCTGCAAAGGCTAATTATGATACGAAATTTTGCTGGAGTCAGTAGTCTCCCTACTTGAGTTCATTTATCCTCGGTTTACTTTATTATATCGTCTGTCACTAGTATAAATAGGACTGGACATAGTGTACCGTCTTGTCTGACTCCGAAGCTTGATAGAAACTTAGGTGACATCATTTCTACATGTACTGTATAGACAACGAATTGCGCTAATAAGTTCAGTACCTACTTATTACATTTTTCAATTTTATCCAGTCCTTCGAAATCATGCAAATATTCCTAGTTCCTCTTCCTTGTAATTGTTTTAAATTTATTGTGTTTCTAAGGTGGCCGCTTTGATTTTAAATTTCTCTTCAGCAATAGTAGGTAGGTACTTTGCTGATGCTGTACTCTGTTTTGTACTGTAATTATATAAAATTTAGTTAAATTAGGTAAGTTAAGATTTCGCATCAAAAAAGTTATGGGACCTAGTAATCTTAGTTTCCGTATTATAGCCAAAACTCATTTCTTAAATTTTTTAAATTATACAAGCACTTTCTTAAAGCACATTTTTATGTGAGATTACATAGTAATTTTATGATTTCTACAAGTTTCCATTGTGCACAACAATTTTGTATTATAGAAATTTAACAATAATGGTATGTGACACAATTTTTGTTATTCAAACTGTAGCTATTTACAAGCTGTGACAAATAGCTAAAGCCCCGAGAATTGGTTGAGCAGTAGTCTGGGGCTAAGTGGGCAGAGAACTTGGTTCTAACAAAATTATGTTCGAGTTAAGATCAGTACATTCTTGTAAAATGTTGGCAGTTTTGATATTTATCATTTGTTGCTTTGTTCTTATTGTCTTTGTTAATTATTTGTCCGACTGTTATGTTATAATCACATAAATCAAAACTCAATAAACATGCTCTTTTGTAAAATTTATTATTTTTTAGAATGTTTCGTTACCTTGGAGTAGCTTTAAGAAAAATCATAAATAAATTATTCTTTCTCTTTTGTGGGTTGAAATATTTTTCATAAATACCTTAGTTAAAACACAGTTATCACAATCACATGAAAAATGTAAACATGATTTATTTTAGCACAAATTTTATTTATTTTATGCAGATGTGGTACCTATATACTGTGTTTTAAAAAAAGTAGATATCAAAATCTCGTGCCAAATTATGTAAGTCTGTATAAAAAACACAATTTTATCATTTTAAATCTGTTAACGCAAAAAGTATAAACATTCCCATTCATAACAGCTTGCCTTATCTTGCCAGGTATCTGCTTACAGAACCCTAATGACAGACACATTTATTATTATTCTCAAGTTTTACCTGAATAATAGTCACAGAAAAATAATTTTCCGATTTCACTTGCATTTTGTATTTGTGAGATTCCATTTTAGCAGGTTTCACTGTACATGCAAGGTTTTATTTATTGCAATAACAGCGGTTGCAACAGAAAGATGGTGCTTTTCTACTTGAATGTACCGCTAGTACGAGTTTCTCTTCCTAGCCAACTCAAACTCCTTCCTGCATCTGTGCAGGTGAAAGCTTCAGCTGGTGATCTTGATCCGTACCAAAATTTTGACGAACCTTAGCCACTCCGAACAACTATTAATAAAGGTCTCTACGGGGACTAAATAAGAAAAAATCTGACATCACTTGCTTTGATCATTATTATTGTTCTTACTTCCTGTACAGTTTATTAACCATTAACTTCTCATACAAAAATTAAAAATAGTATAATTAGAGATTTTCTAAAAACAGTAGTTGATGTTATTTATTCATTAAAATTAATAATTCAATTACTAAATTTGTTTATTCATCAATAAATTCACAATTTTTAATAAAAAATAATTAATTGTAAGTCATATATCTAGGAGTAGCAGAGAACTTAGCATAGGATTTAATGACTTTGTTGACGGCTTCCAGGAAGTCCTTCTCCGTGGCAACTTTCCTGCGAGCACGGATTGCAAACATGCCTGCTTCCGTGCAGACACTTCGAATTTCAGCACCGGTTGAATTAGGGCACAATCTTGCAAGCAATTCAAAGCGAATGTCTCTCTCAACAGACATTGATCTTGCATGGATCTTAAATATGTGTGTCCTTCCCTCCAAATCGGGAAGACCGAACTCGACTTTACGATCAAGACGGCCAGGACGCATAAGGGCAGGGTCCAGTGTGTCGGGACGATTGGTGGCCATCAATACTTTAATGTTACCGCGAGGATCGAAACCATCCAGCTGGTTGATAAGCTCCAACATTGTACGTTGTACCTGTAAGAAAATTTTTGTTGAGATTTGCTCCAAGACACAAGAATGTTTAAAACAGATTAAATCACATTATCTATTTCATATTTGCCAAGGTTGCATATGGAATATTTAAAAAAACTGGGAAGTCAATTCAGTTATGCTCAGAAAAATATTTTCTCCCAACATTTCTTACATTTTTACTTCCTTTTACTACTATAAAGGAAGTATTGGATTCACCCCAAAAATTCGAAATTGAGTTTTCAACAGATCTTCACGTTTTAGAGTCCCCTGATCCCAAAAAACATATTTTTTTTCATTGGTCTGTCTGTCTGTCTGTCTGTCTGTGTGTCTGTCTGTGTGTCTGTGTGTCTGTGAACAGAATATCTCAAAAACGAAAAGAGGTATGGCATTGAAACTTCATATATAAGTTTTGTGTACTATGTAGATGAGACAGCAAGCTTTTGAAGAAAATCGCATAACCGGAAGTAGGTGTTTACTCTTGTGATTTTTTAGTTTTTTTCGATTTTTTCAAAAACGGCTCTAACGATTTTTTTTAAACTTTACATTTTTCTCACATTTTTAATGTGTATTGATGTGAGATAGGTGATTTTCCAGTTGAATACTTCTAAAGTGGGTTTCTTTTGTTTTTTTTTCTATTTTTTTTATTAACTCCTATTTTAAATAAAACACCCGGTATATTATTACATTTTTGAATTCTCCTTAAAATTCTAGAAAAAATTTGTCTCTTCAACTAACACTCGATTTTGTACCGTTTTTGTAGAATTTGTAATTTTTGAAAATTTTTAACAAATGCTTAAAAATTAAAAATGAAATTTTTGACTAATTATAAGATCACTGTAAAAGGAAGTTGTGTGAGTGTATCACACCAGATTTTTAATATACACAGTGTTTAATAAGCTTCGCCTAAAATAATTTTTTACAATTATTTAGCAAATGCAGTATATATCACATCACAAGTAATTAAGTTTTGTAATATCATTTGTTACTGTTTAAAGAGTCTAGTTTCAACAGCGTAGGATATGATACAACATTTTTAATGTAAGTCATATTACTACACTGAATCGAGTCAGTAACATCTGCAAATGCAAGTTACAAATATCAAAGCAACAAGAGAAGTGGTATTAATTAATTTTCAGAAGTGCAAAAATGTATTATTATTAATAAACAGTTATTTTCACACATTAAAATGAATGCTACAATTGGAACAATTGCTAATGTTAATGCCTTGTGAGGATAAAGAGCTTCGTAACGCAAGTACGCTGCTTGAATTACAAGATTCATCATTACTAGTTGATGAAACATTAACCCTAAACAAACTAAATACTGGATTTTTCCTTCATTACGTAGCATTTTAAAAATATGATCGCATTTTTGAAAGTTTGTACTCCATTTTATAATATCTCAACCGAATGGAACAAATCTGAGTGTAATCGTACCTCATTATCGCCACCAGCACCGTCATCAAATCGAGCTCCACCAATGGCATCAATTTCATCAAAGAAGATTAGGCAAGCCTTTTTTGATCGGGCCATTTCGAACAGTTCCCTCACCATTCGAGCCCCCTCGCCTACATACTTTTGAACCAGTTCGGAGCCAATGACACGAATGAAACAAGCATCAGTCCTGTTGGCAACTGCTCTAGCACACAAGGTTTTGCCTGTGCCTGGAGGTCCAAACAGTAGAACTCCTTTGGGGGGCTCGATTCCCAATTTTACGAATTTTTCAGGCTGTAAAGTGACGTGTGTTTACTTAGTTATGGGATTATTTGTATAACTTACATGCAATAGTGGGGTTTCCACCACCTCTCGCAGTTTGTCGATTTGTTCCTTGCAGCCGCCAACATCACTGTAGGTAACATCAGGTTTCTCCTCTACTTGCATCATGGTCACAGTTGGGTCGATTTTGGGTGGAAGAGGTATATGAATTTGATATTTGTTACGATCAACACTGATAAATGATTAATTAATAAATAATTGTTCTGTAATTGAACAAAGATGACCTACCCAACCCTCATGCCTTCTTCGATATCTGTCGGCGCAACGGAATCTGCAAGATCTACCACAAACTTGGCAAACTGTTTCACATTGATAATGTATTTAGGATCATCGGTGTCGGCGTTTATTATTTTGGTACAACGTGCAACCTGGAGGGGTTGTTCGTTCTGCAAAGTCTGCTTGTCGGCAGCTAAGTCCCATAATGCAGGTGGAGCAAGACCAGTATCAGACTCTTTAATTCCAGTTAGTTCATTCACTCGCTTTATTATGGTTTGGATGTCGTCCTCCACCACTTTAATACTCTTTGTGTACTGCCCTTGCCCCTAAAATATATAACCTCACTTACTACAATGACAAAGAAATATGCAATTTTGAGACTTACATAGGTTTTTAGCAAAGCTATATCGCCTTCATCTAGTGCTAAAAATTGAAAATCGCAACGATTAGTACGTGAAAAATTAATAAAAAGGAAAATGCATACAAGAGGAAATTTATTGAAACTGCTGCGGTGTTACTTACATTTAATCTCTTTTTCCTCCTTTTCTTCTTTGGTTTTACGCATATCATCTCCTAAATGATCCGGCATTTTTATGCAGTTCTTGAGTTAGCACTAACAAATTGAAAACAACGGTATTCCGTACAATTACAAGCAGATTTTGTAAACTGCAAAGCAAATTAATTATTTGACAGTTGACCAAGGTGGCCAATAGCTGTCGCTAAATAGTACCAACAAATATCACTAGACTTTACTTGCCGGGAAGTTCAAACATATTTTACTTCGAAAAAAAGTATATTAAGCATGATTTTTTTCTAACTCGAGATTTTTGATGAAATATCCGTTCTTATGTCTTCTAATTCAGAAAAAATAGTAAACAACCTACAAATTACCGTAAATCAATTTACCACAGCCCCACATATCTACGTAGTGATACACGACTTTGGTTTTTTAAACGGTTTTTTGAGATAGTTGAAATCAACGCCAAAGTACTTTATGGTAGCAGGCATTAACTAAAATTTTGAAACCTATTATTTTTGAAAATTAAAAAAAAATACCCAAAGTCTGCCATGATTTACGAAAAATCACCTCTGTGAAATTAGCACCACAAGTTCAAAAAATGTTATTTTTTTCAAGAGTTCCCGTTGCACCCCAAGGAGTTCTAGAGTTCTTTGCTATTTTTAAAAATAGTTCTATGTATTTAAGAAAAAACATTGAATCGAAAATTTGGGGTGCTAACTTCACTTTTTCACCGGAAAAATAGCACTATAACCAAAGAGCATATGCTCTTTGCTATAACTCTTTTTTTTTGTAAACCGAAAAAAAATATCTTTTTAATTTTTTTAAGTTCCGGTAGTTCTAGTAGCACCCCGGCGAGTTCTATCGTTAACTTTAATAACATTTTTTGATAGCACCCGAAGTAAAGAAGTTACGTCCATTTCGGTGTTAGTACTTTTACAAAACGACGTAGTCCTAAAAGCAATTTTTAAAAAGTTTCGTTAGTTCTAATGAGAGTTCTAGTAGCACCCCGGCGAGTTCTATCTATAACTCTAATAACATTTTTTTATAGGACTCGAAGTTAAAAAGTCGACGAAAATACGCTCGCGAGTGAGTGGGGTTGTATATTAAAACTGTATAATGAGAGTAAATTGTCACAACAAATTATTACGTACTTAAAATTTGTTGGCAACCGTTAACCATGTTCAAATTCATTTTAAAATCTATTACGGAAATTATAGAAAATACATTTATTAAACCTTATTAGCCAATACACGCTTTATTAATAATTATATTTTTGCACATAGGGAATTGTGTTCGTTAACTGGAAGATAGTACATGGTGAAAGTTGGATATATCGGGGCCACCCAGGTAAGCAGTAGGTTGATGATACTCGGCGGCGGCTAACACAATGGCGATGGTGTCGACTCTATAGGAACCCCGCATTAAAGCCTTTTGAGTGGTTAACTTGGCACCTTCCATTGCTTACTTATAAACAGATATACATCAGATTGCGTTTTAATGTAATGAAGAATGCTTACAACAGACACACAATCAAAGGCTGCAACTAATCTAAACAAGTTACAACGACACAGAGCATCTTTGAATCGAAATTCCCAAGAAATCGCCTTTTTGGGGTGACCCCGTTAAGTCGAACTTATCCGCCCCCCCCCCCACCCCCTCTACATTACTCTACTCTTCCGATGAACCGCAAACGACAAAATAAACTTAATAAAATGCTTCTACCATGCCATCGACAATATAGAAAAAACTAATTACTAGGTACATAAATTATTATATAGACTATCACTAACGTATTTATGTAAATATTTATGTTACGTTATCTAACACTTTCTGTATTATACACAGAAATGCTCCAAATTTTCGCACAAACTTTAAAAACTTTATAGAAACGACAGTTTTCGAAAGAAGATTATAAAGTTTTCGAACTGAGCTCACTGTAAAATCAGACTGAACTGGACATTGAACAAATATAAGAATATAGTTAAAAGAGCCGGTCATCACTGTGGAAAAAAACTTGCATGTATTTAGCGAACCTATGAACGAGAAACAAAGATAAGAACCTTTAAAATCCCATACTTACGTTCCTTATTCTCCTTCAAAAATAACGCAAAATACGGTACTGTACAGCCTCAAATAGCTTATAGCAAAAATGCTTCCAGCACTTCGTCGTTTTGCAAGAGTAAAACACAAAAATGAGCGTATCTTTTTTACTTCGAGTTCTATCAAAAAATTTTATTAGAGTTATCGATAGAACTCGTCGGGGTGCTACTAGAACTTCCATTAGAACTACCGGAATTTTTTAAAAATTGCTTTTAGGACTTCGTCATTTTGTAAAAGTACTAATACAAAAATGGGCGTAATTTCATACTTCGGGTACTATCATAAAATGTTATTAAAGTTAATGATAGAACTCGCCGAGGTGCTACTAGAACTCTCATTAGAACTACTGGAATTTTTAAAAAATTGCTTTTAGGACTACCGTCATTTTGTAATAGTACTAATACAAAAATGGGCGTAACTTCTTTACTTCGGGTACTATCATAAAATTTGATTAAAGTTAATGATAGAACTCGCCGGGGTGCTACTAGAACTCCCATTAGAACTACTGGAACTTTTCAAAATTGCTTTCAGGACTTCGTCGTTTTGTAAAAGTACTAACACAGAAATGGGCGTAACTTTTTTACTTCGGGTACTATCATAAAATGTTATTAAAGTTAATGATAGAACTCGCCGGGGTGCTATTAGAACTCTTATTAGAACTACTGGAACTTTTCAAAAATTGCTTTCAGGACTTCGTCGTTTTGTAAAAATACTAACACAAAAATGGCGTAACTGTTTTGCTTCGGGTGCTATCAAAAAATGTTATTAAAGTTAATGATAGAACTCGTCAGGTTGCTACTAGAACTCCCATTAGAACTACCGGAAGTTTAAAAAATAAAAAAGATATTTTTTTCTGGTTTATAAAAAAAAATCGAAAATCTTTTTTTTTTGTTAGAGTTCTATCGAAAAGTGTTATGACATTTTTCAATAAGTATAACTGAAAAAGAGTTATAATAGTATTTGTCCAAGGAAAAAGTCAAGTTAGCACCCCAAATTTGCGATTCAATTTTTTTTGTCTTAAATACATAGAACTATTTTTAGAAATAGCAAGAACTCTAGAACTCTTTGGGGTGCAACGGGAGCTCTTGAAAAATCACTTCAATAGAATAAGAAATGCAAATGCTTGAAAAATGTCTCATGGCCGAACTATCGCACCAAACGTACTAAAAACAGTTGAAAACTACAATCAAAGAGCTTTCTAACGCTGTACTATATTCGCCATTTCGTTTAAAAGTAGTTTTTAAAAAGTTAAAATATGTAAAACGTAGGTCAAAAATAATTTTGTTTTATTGAAAAATAACATGGTTTTCAATTGTTTTAGTATGTTTAGTGATATAATTCGATCTTGAGAAACTTTTATTTCTTATTCTATTGCTAGTGATTTTGCGTAAGTCATCACCTGCTTTATCTATATTTCCGCAATCTTAAAAAAAGGTGCTTTTGATTTTTTTGCCATAACTCGTTTCCCGACATAGCAATAATGCAGATCTTTTATTTAGATTTTTTTGTGCTCTACAATGTATGTTCAATTATTTTTCCACGTATTAGCAATATTAGTAGAGATCTCGAAAGCGAAAGGAAAGCGCGAAAGGGTCGAAATTTGTTTTGTGCTTTCTGTAATTTCATTACATTATTGGGGTAATTATATTTCATAGAAAATCTTAGTGGGCAACATGGAAGTTCAACTTTTCTGGACTCTGCAACATCCCAAAAAATGCGTAAAATTTCGGTTTTTAACAATTTTTACAAGTAAACGTTATTCGAAGTACTACGTACATTGATAACCCGAGTCTCAAGTTCGTATGTGAGATTTGCAGGATATGACACGTTATTTTATGTATTCTGAAATGTAAAAATGTCATTATCGTATTAGAATAATTATTACTTCCTTTTACTATAAAACAAGTATTGGATTCACCCCAAAAATTTGAAATTGAGTTTTCAACAGATCTTCACGTTTTAGAGTCCCCTGAACCCAAAAAACATATTTTTGTTCATTGGTCTGTCTGCCGGCCAGTCTGTGTGTGAACAGACTATCTCAAAAACGAAAAGAGGTATGGCGTTGAAACCGGAAGTATGATGTTTACTCTTGTGATTTTTCAGTTTTTTTTCGGTTTTTACAAAAACGGCTTTAACGATTTTTTTTAACTTTACATTTTTATTACATTTTTAATGTATATTGAGGTGAGGTAGGTGACTTTTAGGTTGAATACCTCTAAAATAAGTTTCTTTTGTTTTTTCTTTTTTTTATTAACTCCTATTTTAAATAGAACAACCGGTATATTATTACATTTTTGAATTCAGTTTAAAATATCAGAGAAAGATTTTTTATCTACGACCACTACTAAAAGTAGGCCTTTTAGCGCTAGCTTGTTTTACTAAAAGTGACCTTTTATAGTTTACCGTGGTTAAAGAAATCAGCTGTTTACGTTTAGCTGTAGTGTTAAAAGTGAAGTGAGGTTATAAAACTACAATGTCGAACTGGGAGTGAAGTTGTAAAGTTATTCTAGTTGCTTCTTGCGTTACAAGTAAAGTGTTTTTGAAATAATTAAAGCGTTAAGTAGTGAATACACTCAGATGTGGAGTATTAGTAATTACATTTCGTAACTGACCTTGACAGCACTGGCTTCGCAAACATTCGCCCGGACGTGGCCTACTGTTTATTATCACATAAATTAAAAGTGTCGCAGATGCAAACCTTTGTTAAATCGATATTTATGGATTAATAACGGTAAAATTAAGGTCGTAGATAAAATATTGTATGCAACGCGTGCTAAAAGTCGTTTATGCAGAAGACATGTTATGAAACTCAGCCTTCGGCTTCATTTCATAATTTTCATATCTCGTACATAAACATCGACTTTTAGCACTTGTTGCATAAATAGCTATTCTCTACGATATTGTCAAAATGACAACTTCTTGCACTGTTTCTAGTGTCAAAAGCGACGTTTGTAGTACTCTTAATAGCCCCCGAAATACGTCTTATTCGCACGTTGCCGTTGGAGGCGTGTTTTAATAATTTATTAAAACACGATTTGCCGTAAGTTTGAATGTCAACATAACCTAAAATATCTAACACAATGTGACGGAAAAAGTGTCGCCGAACTAAGTGTTTATATTTCTGTTACGATCGTAGAAAAAATAGCATATGATACGCGTGTATAAGAGCCATTACAGCACTAGCGACGTTAAAAGCACTCCGCTAGCGCGTCGTGCTTTTAAACTCGTCACACGTGCTTTAAAGGCGTACTTATACACTAGTATCATAATATACTATTGTTCAATTAATGCTCTATTTTGTATGGTTTCTGTAGAATTTGTAATTCTTGACAAATGC